>CM030181.1:1152564-1155064 GCA_017639675.1 Aplochiton taeniatus | reverse complement strand
CTACACTGTATTGATGAGGAGCTGATCACTACACTGTATTGATGAGGAGCTGATCACTACACTGTATTGATGAGGAGCTGATCACTACACTGTATTGATGAGGAGCTGATCACTACACTGTATTGATGAGGAGCTGATCACTACACTGTATTGATGAGGAGCTGATCACTACACTGTATTGATGAGGATCTGATCACTACACTGTATTGATGAGGAGCTTATCACTACACTGTATTGATGAGGAGCTGATCACTACACTGTATTGATGAGGAGCTGATCACTACACTGTATTGATGAGGAGCTGATCACTACACTGTATTGATGAGGAGCTGATCACTACACTGTATTGATGAGGATCTGATCACTACACTGTATTGATGAGGAGCTTATCACTACACTGTATTGATGAGGAGCTGATCACTACACTGTATTGATGAGGAGCTGATCACTACACTGTATTGATGAGGAGCTGATCACTACACTGTATTGATGAGGAGCTGATCACTACACTGTATTGATGAGGAGCTGATCACTACACTGTATTGATGAGGATCTGATCACTACACTGTATTGATGATGAGCTGATCACTACACTGTATTGAAGAGGAGCTGATCACTACACTGTATTGATGAGGAGCTGATCACTACACTGTATTGATGAGGAGCTGATCACTACACTGTATTGATGAGGATCTGATCACTACACTGTATTGATGAGGAGCTTCTCACTACACTGTATTGATGAGGAGCTTCTCACTACACTGTATTGATGAGGAGCTGATCACTACACTGTATTGATGAGGAGCTGATCACTACACTGTATTGATGAGGAGCTGATCACTACACTGTATTGATGAGGAGCTGATCACTACACTGTATTGATGAGGAGCTGATCACTACACTGTATTGATGAGGATCTGATCACTACACTGTATTGATGAGGAGCTTCTCACTACACTGTATTGATGAGGAGCTGATCACTACACTGTATTGATGAGGAGCTGATCACTACACTGTATTGATGATGAGCTGATCACTACACTGTATTGATGAGGAGCTGATCACTACACTGTATTGATGAGGAGCTGATCACTACACTGTATTGATGAGGAGCTGATCACTACACTGTATTGATGAGGAGCTGATCACTACACTGTATTGATGAGGAGCTGATCACTACACTGTATTGATGAGGAGCTGATCACAACACTGTATTGATGAGGAGCTGATCACTACACTGTATTGAAGAGGAGCTGATCACTACCCTGTATCGATGAGGAGCTGATCACTACACTGCATTGATGAGGAGCTGATCACTACACTGTAGTGATGATGAATGAATATGATGAGCTGTTGTTGGGGAGCTAATCCCTGGTGTTGGGATGGAGGGATATGAAATGGAGGGCAAGAATACGGAGTAGTGGGATGGATTTGTTTCTAGGAGCGGGTTGATGCACGGGACTGTCTCTCAGTGATCCTGTGATGGACGTCCACATCAACCCGGTCCTAAACAGAGGTGGATCAGCACCAAGGGCAACAACACTCCGGGGGATAGGGTTAGGGTTAGGATTAGGGTTGACACTCTGACACACTGACGTAGCTTACCGTCGTCGAAAAAACAGAAACTCTGAGACATGTCTGCATGAGGAGGTAAAGAAGAAGAAGAACAGAATTCAGGGAAACAGATTAGAGGCGTGTCTGCATGAGGAGGTAAAGAAGAAGAAGAACAGAATACAGGGAAACAGGAAAAGATTAGAGGCGTGTCTCAGGAAGAAAAGGCCTGGGCGTCAGTCATTAATACATGTGCAATCTTATTTCACAGTTATACAAAATGAGCACCACCCAAACAAACTAAAGTCTCTATCATAGAGAAATCAATATCCCATCCACACAGATATGTTAACACAATTAGTCATTCAGACACACACACACACACTCACACACACACACACACACACACACACACGGAAAATAGCAGTTCGAGGCAGAAGCTTAATTTCCTCCTCTCTTCTCCCTCATGCATATTAAATATAATTTTCCAGAGAAAATCCCTCCATGTCCTATCATTGTTAAGCACAGGCAAGATCTTATCTTGATCACCGCATCCAGGCAATTACAACACATTTGATTTCATTATTGATAACTGGTCTCAGTCCAACTTGAAGCAATAAAAGGACTCGATGTAGAAATCAAGATGAGCACAGGAACGTGCACGCCGTCGTTTGTCATGCTGGAACAAAGCATGAGTGAATCATCTTCATTCCATATTGCGCTCATTCCAGCGGTAATGTAGGGATTTCACAGCGATCTCTGTGACACCATGCTGGAACAAACATGCGTTTGTACAAATTACACAAATTGAAATGTTCTCCAAATTACCACTCCAACCACATTATCGTTCATCCGCTTGATGACTGTCTGCATGGTGCAAACTACATATCCCAGAATCCCTAAGGAGAGCCAGAGGAGGCTCCCCTGATAAATATCCTTGTCTGAATTA
>CM030181.1:1120064-1125064 GCA_017639675.1 Aplochiton taeniatus | reverse complement strand
ATAGTAGATCTAATTGGCCGGGCTAAGGAATGCATGCCATGCTGTGTTGTTACAGATCTCAGGTGCTATTTGGATATAGCATATCTGTGTTTTTATTGTGCTGGGGGGGCTGAGTCTGTGTTCATAAAACCCCAAACCGCCAGTGTTTTACTGCATGCCTTTGAAACGAGCAGAGGACTTCCCAAACACAGGAACCAGAGAGACTACAGTGGAGGGGGCAGGAACAACATTAGGCTGCAGCATGTACACATCTATGGCTCTGGCTCACTCACAAACTCTATCTTTCTCTCACTCTTTCTCTTTTTCAATCTCTTTTTCCCTTTCTCAATCTCTTTTTCTCTTTCTTAATCTCTTTTTCTATCCTGGCCTGCACTGAGGTGTTGATCTGTCTGTCTGTCTGTCTGTCTGTCTGTCTGTCTGTCTGTCTGTCTGTCTGTCTGTCTGTCTGTCTGTCTGTCTGTCTGTCTGTCTGTCTGTCTGTCTGTCTGTCTGTCTGTCTGTCTGATCTGTACTGATCTCTATGCTAATAGCTGAAGGCCGACCCAGTGTTCTCGTCTGTAACCATCAGAAGGCCTGTGTGTTGTCTAGCTGTTTGGCTAAAGGCTTGTTATTTCTGACAGCGTGGATATTTACCCTTCCCCGTTACAGACATGACAGGCCACTCTCCTCTCCCTGCTTCTAATGAGATGTTGGCATCTCTGTAACGAGGCCAGGGTCTTTAATCTGTCTCTCCTAAGGCGGGCGGACACTCCTGGAGCTTGGAAGAGGAAACCTTGGAGCGGCGCTTCAACAGAGGCTTTTCCCTCACGCTAACAGGAGAAAGGGAACCACATAGAACTGGCCAGTGAGGTTGTTAGCGCCAGCACGTGGGCAGAGGGAAACTAGAATGGCTACAGCCACAGCTAACTAGGAACAGAATCAAAGAGAGGTAGCCTTTAGTTTGATAAAAGTATTAAATACAACACTACAACCAGAGAATGCTGTCTGCTCTATTCTTTCTGTAGCTAGGGGATTCCTACAGCTGACACAAACGGAACATTCTAGTCGTACTACGACCAGGCAGAGGAAACAGTCCCAGTGAGTGACATGAACTCTGTTTTCCCTCTGTCCGAGAGAGAGGATACCCCCTCTGTGCACACCATACCTGAGAGAGGATACCCCCTCTGTGCACACCATACCTGAGAGAGGATACCCCCTCTGTGCACACCATACCTGAGAGAGGATACCCCCTCTGTGCACACCATACCTGAGAGAGGAACGGAGAGAGGGAGAAAACAAGAGAAAGAGAGCAGGAAAGAGATAAAGAGAGAGAGAGGGAATAGATGACAGAGAGATAAATAAGAGAGACAGAGAGAAAGAGAGAGAGAGAGAAAAAGAGAGGGAGAGAGAGAGAAGACCAAAGGTTGGGAAGAAAGTCTGCTTGTTCTTTCTGCTTAAGCAAGGCATCTCGTAAAAGGGCTCCCTCTCTCAGCATCAAAGGCCAGTTCCACCAGGACGTCATAACCCTAACCCTAACCTTAGCCCAAACATACTCTGACCCAAAGCCTAACCGGACCAGGACATCATAACCCAAACCCTAACCCTAACTCAAACACACACTAACCCTATCCCTAACTGGACCAGGACATCCTAACCCTAACCCTAACTGGACTACGACATCATAACCCTAACCCTAACCCTAGGACATCCTAACCCTAACCCTAACCCCTTAACCCTAACTGGACCAGGACATCATAACCCTAACCCTAACTGGACCAGGACATCCTAACCCTAACCCTAACTGGACCAGGACATCATAACCCAAACCCTAACTGGACTAGGACATCATAACCCAAACCCTAACTGGACTAGGACATCCTAACCCTAACTGGACTAGGACCAGGGAAAGACTGGGACTGGCTAGCAGAGGGGAGAGTGGTGTCTGCCTGCCTGCCTGTCTGTCTGTCTGTCTGTCTGTCTGTCTGTCTGTCTGTCTGTCTGTCTGTCTGTCTGTCTGTCTGTCTGTCTGTCTGTCTGTCTGTCTCTGTCTGCCTGCCTGCCTGCCTGCCTGCCTGCCTGCCTGCCTGCCTGCCTGTCTGTCTGTCTGCCTGCCTGCCTGCCTGCCTGCCGGCCCGCCCGCCCGCCCGCCCGCCCGCCCGCCCGCCTGCCTGTCTGCCTGCCTGTCTGTCTGTCTGTCTGCCTGTCTGTCTGACTTGCTTGCTGAGCCGTTCTGTCGTAGACTGGCTCAGATGATGATGGGGGAAGAGAGAAGACAGTGTGGGGGGGGCGAGGTGAAGGAGGGAACACGGCGATAATCATAATAGCACCAGGGAATAAAGAAGGGCAGAGAAATAAAAGGGGGAAGAGATGGTGTGGAGGAGAAGAAAGAGGGGAGCAGCTGTTTCTTGTTACCCTGCCGGCAGAATACCCCACACACCCCCCTCCCTCACACACACACACTAGAATAATGCCTCCCGCAACACTGTGGAAGTGTGTGTGTGTGTGTGTGTGTGTGTGTGTGTGTGTGTGTGTGTGTGTGCGTGTGTGTACGTTAAAGCCAGCTCCCAGCACTAGCATTGCTGAGAGGATGTGGACATATTTCATGGAGCAGTATGCAATATTATTTTTATTTTTTGAGGGAAGTAACATCTAGTAATACTGTCATATCAACAGAAAATAGAAGAACTGAAAAAACGGAAGTCAAGTCTGATATCTCCAACCTACCAACAATGGACTCCCAGCACTGTCATGAGAGGCCTCACAACGTGTTACTAAAAGGAAAGGCGCTCTCTGAGTGATGAAGGGAAAGAAAGCTACTCAATGTTGTTCTGTTTTTGGAGGAGAAGTCTGAGATCTGCTGTGTAACCTCCTTGTGTCCTTGACGACGGCTGTGTTGCCAGTTCCTCCCTCACAGCATCCCCCTTTACAGCGGCACACAGCACCCTTAGAGCGGTACACACCACCCTTAGAGCGACACACAGCACCCTTAGAGCGGTACACACCACCCTTAGAGTGACACACACCACCCTTAGAGTGACACACACCACCCTTAGAGCGACACACACCACCCTTAGAGCGGTACACACCACCCTTAGAGCGACACACACCACCCTTAGAGCGACACACACCACCCTTAGAGCGACACACACCACCCTTAGAGCGGTACACACCACCCTTAGAGTGACACACACCACCCTTAGAGTGACACACACCACCCTTAGAGCGACACACACCACCCTTAGAGCGGTACACACCACCCTTAGAGCAACACAAAGCACCCTTAGAGCGACACACTTTCCACACACACATCAGCTGCTTCCTTCCCATTAAAAAGGTGAATCCTAGTCGACTTCCTATTGACCTGCATACACACACACACACACATCTTCACGAAAGCAAGCATGCATACAGACAGTCACACACGCACGTTGCCAAAAGCAGGCATTGACAGACACACACACACACACACACACACACACACACACACACACACACACACACACACACACACACAGAGACAAGCAGTATATCCTCTCCAGGCTATTTGTTTAGAAACACAATAATAGGCCCACCAGGGATTATCCATGGAGAAAGTGTTTTGTTCTAAGTGACAGTCACACAAAGGCATGTTCCACTAAGGAAGGGACCAGCCAGGGCTGACAACACTGGAGCTACCTTTCAACAATAATAAAGTCAATGCCAAGGATTTAGCATAGGAAAAAAGAACTCTACTTAGTGAAGGAGAGGACAGAAAGGAAGAGTGCCCTCTGGTGGACCCTAAGGGGCGCAACTAAAGAGCTGACCAAATATTTTTTGAAATGCATTTAAATAACTTCTTACACTAATTTAAAAACAACTTGGATATTAAACTAAGACATAGGCATGTAAGCAAGATCAAAGCTTGATGGTGAAAAGCAAGGCTGCATGGACGAGTGTATAAATAGGATACTGAGGATACTGAGTTAATGTGAAGCGAAAAAATATGCAGTTGATCCACTTCACCGAACAAAATGGCCAACGTCATCAGCTACACCTCCGGCTGCGTAGATTACAGCTTCAGCATCATTATCTTCATCATCACCTAGGGAGACAGGTGACGGTGCCATCACGACCCTTGACCCCCGGTTTCCCTGCACGCGCAACATAACCTGCCGCTCACACCGCCACAGGAAATGTTTGTTATCCTTACGTTTCCACGGAAGCAGTGGAATGCTGACACTGACTCTTTTGGAAGTGTGGAGTGTGGAACAACAAAGTCTTAGTCAGCAGCCCTAGTCTCTGAGTATCTCTATTAGATACCAGTCAGCAGCCATAGTCTCTGAGTCTCTCTATTAGATACCAGTCAGCAGCCTTAGTCTCTGAGTCTCTCTATTAGATACCAGTCAGCAGCCATAGTCTCTGAGTCTCTCTATTAGATACCAGTCAGCAGCCTTAGTCTCTGAGTCTCTCTATTAGATACCAGTCAGCAGCCCTAGTCTCTGAGTCTCTCTATTAGATACAAGTCAGCAGCCCTAGTCTCTGAGTCCCTCTATTAGATACCAGTCAGCAGCCCTAGTCTCTGAGTCTCTCTATTAGATACCAGTCAGCAGCCATAGTCTCTGAGTCTCTCTATTAGATACCAGTCAGCAGCCCTAGTCTCTGAGTATCTCTGTTAGATACCAGTCAGCAGCCCTAGTCTCTGAGTCTCTCTATTAGATACCAGTCAGCAGCCCTAGTCTCTGAGTATCTCTGTTAGATACCAGTCAGCAGCTCTAGTCTCTGAGTCTCTCTATTAGATACCAGTCAGCAGCCCTAGTCTCTGAGTCCCTCTATTAGATACCAGTCAGCAGCCCTAGTCTCTGAGTCTCTCTATTAGATACCAGTCAGCAGCCATAGTCTCTGAGTCTCTCTATTAGATACCAGTCAGCAGCCCTAGTCTCTGAGTATCTCTGTTAGATACCAGTCAGCAGCCCTAGTCTCTGAGTCTCTCTATTAGATACCAGTCAGCAGCCCTAGTCTCTGAGTATCTCTGTTAGATACCA
>CM030181.1:1075064-1115064 GCA_017639675.1 Aplochiton taeniatus | reverse complement strand
AGTGTCCGTGGTTTGACGGTAACATTGTAAGATCACTCGTTTCTTTGTGGCTACAGGAAGTCATGCTGGCAGCATAATGTCCGCTGAGTTCACCACACAGAAGTTCTCCTTTCCTTTCTCCTGCCCCGGTGGACGACCACAACCCCTCCAGGTCCTGCAGCCAGACCCAGCCTCTCCTCCACACCTCAAACCAGGCCTGAAGGTCAGCAGCATCCCAGGAGAGCTCCAGAATGGGACGCAGAGGAAGGTGGAAGGGGGGGCCCTAAATCCTCCAGCTGAAGGGGGGAGCCCAGGGGCCCAGGGGAGGCCTCCCCCAGCAGGGCTCCTCTGCGACAGGGCGGTGTTTGAGAAGCTGATGGTGGTGACAGGGCCGGACGGCGAGGACCAGCGCCCGGCAGCCAAGAGACAGCTCTCCTCGGAGAGTGCCGCCCGCACGCCGGGAGTGGTGAAGAAGACGGCGGTGAGGAAGGACGAAGAGGATGGAGAGGAGAACCAGCATCAGCCCCCCCGTAAAGCCCTGGGCCAGCCGGGCGGAGGAACACACGGCCCCCCGCGGAGTCAGGTGGTGAAGAAGAGGAGTCGTAAGGACCTGTTCTCCAGCGTGGAGGTGTTTCACAGGGTGGACACACACGCCATCAACGCAGGGGCAGAGGTAGGCCTATGCAGTCATATCCTGTTCTGCACAGAGGTAGGCCTATGTAGACATATTCTACACAGAGGTAGCCCTATGCAGACATATCCTGTTCTGCACAGAGGTAGGCCTATGTAGACATATCCTGTTCTACACAGAGGTAGGCCTATGTAGACATCCTGTTCTGCACAGAGGTAGGCCTATGTAGACATCCTGTTCTGCACAGAGGTAGGCCTATGTAGACATTTTCTGTTCTACACAGAGGTAGGCCTATGCAGACATATCCTATTCTACACAGAGGTAGGCCTATGCAGACATATCCTGTTCTGCACAGAGGTAGGCCTATGCAGACATATCCTGTTCTACACAGAGGTAGGCCTATGTAGACATTTCCTGTTCTGCACAGAGGTAGGCCTATGCAGACATTTCCTGTTCTACACAGAGGTAGGGCTATACAATGGTATTCTGTTCTACACAGGTAGCTACACAAAGGTAGGGCTATACAGAGGCATTGCTACACAGAGGTTGACCTATTCAAAGGTAGGGTTACATAAACTAAAGGTAGGCCTATACAAAGGTTGGGTTACATAAACTAAAGATAGGGCTATACAGAGGTAGACCTAAACAAAGGTAGGGCTATACAGAGGTATTGTGTTCTGCTCGCAAAAGACGGTGAATGATAAACAGAAGGGCTACTATGTAGGGATTAGGTAGGGCTTAACAGAGAACAGAATGCATGCAGTATGTATGTTAGCATGAGGTAGGGCTAACACAGAACAGAGTGTATTTAGGCCTACTATGCCTGCAAAGCTGTATTCTATTCTATTTTATTGCCAGAGAAGGTGTTGTGTTCTGTGTAGTGCTCGTTATCATTGGTGTCAGATCAGAATAAGCCTATAAGAATGCTAACATGCTAACATGCTAAGTGCTTTGTGTTTGGAGAAGCGCTAACTAAATAGAATATATTATTATTACTATCATTAACACCATATACTGGTGACAAAGAAAACAGTGAACCTCTCTTCTAATCTATTCAAATCTGTTGTTTTTATTATACATTTATATATATATATATATACATATATCATATATTATTATGTATAGGTTAGTGTATTATTATAGGACTAATGATTAGGAGTAATCTTACGTTCATATCCCCTTCTCTCTCTTCAAAGTGTGTTGTGTGTTGGACTTGATGTTGCCAAAGTCAGGGAAATGCTAAGCATAGGAATGGAGTGCTAAATTAGAGCGCTCAAGGCAACATGTGCTGAAGCCATAACAATGGAGGCTGGGATGTTCCTGAGCCATAACAGAGGAGGCTGTGATGTTCCTGAGCCATAACAGAGGAGGCTGTGATGATCCTGAGGCCTTGTAGGAGCAACAACATCTCTGCTGCTGAGATGATAACAAGCAGCTAGCCAGTCTGTTAGTCAGCCAGACAGTCAGCCAGTCAGTCAGTCAGCCAGCCAGCCAGTCAGTCAGCCAGCCAGTCAGCCAGTCATCACGGCACTGACTGACCTTGAGACAGTGGGGTGACAGAGTTTGGTGTTGGTAGTTGAATCTACACAAAAAAAACACACTGGGAACCAGAGTTAGGGAAAGGGAGCCTTGAGAGACTGACTAACACCAGAATGACAAAAACATGTTCCTTTCATGCAAGGTAATGTACAGTTTATATATGTGTGTGTCTGTGTGTGCGTGTGTGTGGGTGTGTGTGTCTTGGCGTGTGTGTGGGTGTGCGTGTTGCAGCTAAAGAAGCAGTGTGTGTTCATGGTGCAGACCATAGCTCGGAGGATCACTCAGGGTACCAGGAACGAGCTGGAGAGGGTTCGAGCCATTTGGGTCTGGCTGTGCCACAACATAGGTTAGTGTTTCACCACACAGTCTAACATAGGTTAGTGTTTCACCACACAGTCTAACACAGGTTAGTGTTTCACCACACAGTCTAACACAGGTTAGTGTTTCACCACACAGTCTAACATAGGTTAGTGTTTCACCACACAGTCTAACACAGGTTAGAGCAAAAAGAGTAGAAGCTGTTAAAATATAAATGTTGAGTGAATGTTATTAAAATAAATGTATGCATGTATTTTAGTATTCTATCAAAATGAGATAAAGGTGCTGCTACTGTCACTCATTCTGTATGTCTCTGCTTTAGAGAATACCTAATAATCAAGATAGAAGCACATGACTTTGCATTGGCCCCTCTGTGTGTGTGTGTGTGTGTGGTCCAGAGTACGATGTGAGTGGCTACCTGGGCCAGTCAGAGAAGCTGTGCACCCCAGAGGAGGTGATTGAAGCAGGAAGGGGAGTGTGCTGTGGATATTCCTCCCTCTGTGCAGAGATGTGCAGGTGAACCCGTTCAAACAACACACCACTCGAAAATCCACAAAACAAAAAAACATTACACTATTGTGCCGCTATAGATTGAGTTTGGGTAAAAAATCAGAATCCTGTCTACGATACATAAATCGAACACATTTGATGCTGTCCAGATCAGGTTGATAGCACAACAAGAACATTCCTTGGTGCCAGCTACTCGTTTCCTGTTTACTCTCTCATAAACAGAAACCACTATGACATCATTTTACTGGGTGCATAGGTCAACTGTTTTCCATACACTATTCACAGTAAAAAAAAAAATGGATTTCAAAATGTTCAGTGAAAAATATTCTAAATATTTAGCCATTTCTGGATATTTCATGGATCTGACCTTCACGTGTGCATGTGTGTGTGTGTGCTGCAGGGAGGTGGGCGTCCAGTGCCTAGAGGTCACAGGTCACAGTAAAGGCCTGGGCTATCAGCAGGGCCGGAGTCTCCAAGGGGTGAAGTCGGATCACCAGTGGAACGCCGTGCAGCTGGAGGGACAGTGGTTCCTGATGGACGCCTGTTGGGGAGCAGGCCAGGTGGACCAGGAGACCCAGAGCTTCGTCAAGAGGTCAGGAACAACAACAATGGGGGGGGTTCAGATGCTCTGCTTGTGAGGGAAGCGGAGAGGGACTAAAGATTAATACGACAATCTGACCAATAAAGCGAGAGTGAGCTGCTTTCACTGGCCAATAGGCTGTGAGCTTTGTGTCCTCCATTATGTCTGCTGAGGCTAAGCCAATGGTTTGTTAACAGAGTGCTAATGGCTGGCAGAGGGCTTTTAAAAGGAGATTGGAAACAAAAGGGCGAGTTCGCTATTTTGCAGTGAGGACAATCAAAAAAAAAAAGGTCAATGTTGATATAAGCAATAAAGAAAAAAAGATGTATTTAGAAAATAGCAGAGGAATTTGTTAGCTGTCTTGAAATTATAAGCTGTGAAAAATAATAATAACTTTTATATGTGGGCCCCTTTCAGGACACTCACAGACACCTTACAAGAAACAACCATACAGCCACAGAAGCAATAATACCAAAACACACATACAAATGATATTGGAAAATCATTTTGTAAAGAGAGTCCCTTTAAGCTGTCTCTGGCCCTCCAGGTTTGACGACTTCTACTTTCTGACGGACCCTGAGGACTTCATCGAGTCCCACTATCCAGATGAGGAGTGCTGGATGCTGCTGGACGTGCCCATTCCCCTGGAGGAGTTTGAGAGGAGGGTTTTTAAAACCTCTGCCTTCTACAAACTAGGCCTCCACCTCATCCAGCCCAAACACTACCACATAGTCACAGGTGGGGAAAGATTTGTGTTATTAAGTTTCAATGTTTTTATCAAATTGAAAGTAAGATGTAATTAACACAATTCATTATTTTTTTTCTCAGACTTGTTCAAAAACAGAAAAAAATATGTACTAACGTGAACCTGTTACATGCAATATTAAATACATGAGTTTAATAATACCTAAGAGATTAGGTAAATAACACATAACCTTAAAATGGGATTCCTACATGATGTTTGCTTATTGATAAACTAACACATAACCCATGTGTTTCCTATCTGTTATATAATATGATGTTGACTCATCGTTATATAAAAATAACTTTGTTGTTGTTTACCTCAGATGACGGTGAGGCCAGTGTGTCCATGAGTTTCTCCAGACCTGTGACCTTCACCTACGAGATCACCCAGCAAGGACTCAACAACCCGGCTCACCAGGACCTCCAGGCCAGGCCTCTGGCCCCAGGGGACTCCAGCAGCTCCTCAGGCCTGCTAACGGTGTCTCACCGTGGGATGAAACTCCAGCTGCTGCCCCCCGCCAGCGGAACCTACGACGTCAAGCTGTTCGCCAGACCGGACCTGGTTACCACGGCGTTCAGCTGGGTCTGCTCCTTCACTCTGGAGTGCCCCACGCCCAGGGTCCACCAGGAGCTCCCCGAGAACCCCTTCCTGTCCTGGGGCTTGCAGCCGGTGGCGGAGGCCCTGGGGCTGGTCAGGGGCAGCCTGGGGGGTGAGGCGGCGGTGATGGAGGGGGAGGAGGGCGTCTTCAAGCTGGTGCTGAAGACCTCCAGGCCTCTGATGGTTCTGTGTGAGCTGGTCCACCCGGGTCTGGACCCGGCCCGGTCCAAGCGCTGCCTGGCCACTCAGATGGAGCCGGCCCAGCTGACCTGCCACGTCCTCTGCCCTGTCAGGGGCTTCTACCGCCTCTCCCTCTTCCTACGGGACTACCACAACGTCGACGGCAAGTTCCAGAACGCAGCCAACTTCCTGTTGCACTGCAAAGGGAGGCCGGTGTCGGTGGACAGACTCTTCCCGCCAAACCTGACGTCTTGCTGCGGCCCGGGGACACGTGCTCTGGAGGCCGGGCTGTCCAAGTTCAGCCACGCGGGGGCGCTGGTGAGCACGCAGCAGGGGAAGTGCAACATCACCTTCCACAACCAGCGGGACCTGGAGATCCACGCCGTCCTCGCCCGCCAAGAGGGTAACCGCGGCAACGACGCCGAGCGGCAGCAGCCGTCGACGACACTCCCCCTGACGCGCCATCTGTTGTTGACACACAACGACAGCAAGGTGACAGTGAGCGCCAGCCTGCCTGGCGCCGGAGTCTACCGGCTGGGTCTGTACGCACGGACCCAGCCTGGAGAAGACTTCAACCCCATGTGTGACTTTGTCCTGAGGAACAGCTGTGAGCAGCCAGGGTCTGCTTTCCCCTGTACCTACGCGGCCTGGAGGAAGGGCTGTGTACTGTTTGAGCCCCGTGCAGGGCTCCTGGAGCCTGGGACCTGGGTCAGGTTCAGGGTGAGAGTGCCTGGGGCTCAGCGGGTCAGTGTGCTGGGGGGGGAGAAGACAGAGCTGAAGATGAATAAGAGCAGAGTGTGGGAGGGGGAGGTGTTCACTGGGAGCAGCGTTCAACCGCTTAAAGTGGCGGCCATCTTTGGGGAGTCCAAGGACATGGCTGTTATAATGACCTACGACCTTCAGCAGGAAAAGAGGGAGGAATGATGAATGATCAAATGATAAATGATATGCTGTATAACGGAGAAATCATTGATTGAGTAGATTATCATCCAAATATATAATAAATATGACCTTGACAAAAAAAATTTCAGTTCTATAATATTTGGGGAAAACCTAGAGATTGTGTTTTAACACACAACTTACACTTTGGGGCCTAGAAAACATATTACAGAGCCAGATTATAAATAGTCCTGAAGCTTTTCTCTCAACATTAAGTGAAAACAGATACAGTTCAAAGAACGTTCAGATCGGTTTCAGATGTTAAAACATAAAAGTCCTAAGAAGACGGTGTGTAACGACATCTTTCTTAAAATAACTTTTTAAGCAGTCCCACCGAGACAGTTAAGTCAATCTAAAAGTAGATCAGGAAGTATCGCTGTAAACAGCTGCCAGACTACAGGACACAAACACAGTCCTATTGAACTGAACACAGCAGCATCTCGTGTGGAAACAATACCACTGGTCTAGCCTCTCATCCAGCGACGTTAAGAACACACGTTGTTGTTGTGATCAGGGGCTTGCAGATATTCGTAGGCATGCTGTTGTGTGACTACAGAGGGCAGCCCACCAGCAGAGAGAGTGATGAGTGTTTACATGCTGCTGTCATAATAGCACAGAAATAGCCAAGGCTCACTGCTTCAGTCAAAACACCACAATAGCAGGGAGGGGGGAAAACACACACACACACACACACACGCCGATACAGTACGAGTGTTTGTCGGGTCTCAGCCTGTGTGTGTGTGTGTGTGTGTGTGTGTGTGTGTGTGTGTGTTGATGTAAGTGGTTCTTTAAGTCACCAGACAGAATCTAGCGGCAAGAGAGAGTAGAGGGGAAGCGCTGACATCAGAGGAAAACCACGGAGGCACCGACACACACACACAGACACACAGACACACACACACACACAGTCAGGAAGGGGATGTCCACGGCGAGGCTGAGCGGTGCAGCAGGAGCAGATTCCTCCCATTCCAGGAGCCTTTGTTCTAAAGCAGTGCTAGATACTGGGTTAAGTCTATCTGGAGTAATAGCCCACCACCACGTCACACTAACCCTAGCCAACATGAGGAGACAAGGCTTTTGACTACCCTCACACTGTGGCACAGCCCCTGCTCTGTGGAGACCACACTGTGAATGCACTGCTTCTGAAATGGGAGAGTTCACCCATTATCGAGTGCTTCAAAGACCTATTGCAAGTTACAATCACAGCACACAATAATTACAATCTTCAAGGTTTTCAAAGAAACACAGAGCAGTTATAACTACCTCTATAATTATTGGAGACAAATTGATTATCCATATAAATATTTAATGGGTTACTTGGTGCAATAAATACAACAATTAGACTAGAAAAAGCATCAGTCACAGGAAGAAAAAAAAGTTACAGTAGTTTTTGTGCAAATGCAATTCAATTTCACGTCAACCTCAAGAACAAAACAATAACAAAATGATCATTTTTGCGCTCTTCAAGTGAAATTACATTTTTTTCTTGGTGGATGAATCTGTTTTCATAAACTGGAGCTTGGAGTTAGAATGAGAAGAATTTAGCCCTTAAGTTTTTCCTATGTGTAATTATGGCCTAAACTCCCAAACATGAATAAACATGGTTTCTTTCCAAGCATTGTAACGTCCATTAAAATAGTAACATATTTATTTTAATCATACACTAGGAGAAGAAAACTAGGTATGAGTGGACCCATTGACAAATTTAATTTGGAATACAATATCCACCTCCTCAGGTATGGAGAACCTAACAAAACCTGAGCAATGTACTCCACTCTGTGTGTGTGTGTGTGTGTGTGTGTGTACACTTCCCTTGGAACGCCCTATGGACGGAAAGATCAAATCATTGGATTAAGGGTGCTATAGAGAGGCCTGAGAGATATTTAGTTGAGAGAAAAAATCTATTCCAAGCCAACTTCTCTATATCAAGCATAAAAATACAATGAGTTAAAAAATATCAATTTTCATCAAAAAAGTGCATACATTCCAAATTTGACCCTTTTCAAACATTGGAGCCAATCTTTAAAACTACAAACAAACAAACAAAATGTTCCTATACTGTATGAAGAGCATAAGAACATCACCTTCTTTCCTCATAGAAAATCAAGGAACACCAAACTTTGTTTTTGTCCTATAACTTCAGCTCCTAAGCAGCTAGCCTGTACGTACAGATCAAGGACAACAGCTTGCTTAGTGAGCCTAGCCAGAGAGCTAGCTAGGAGCTAATACTTAGCAGGGAGAGGCTCTGGAGGGCTGCCTTACCCCCTCTGTGCAAAAAGGAGGGGGCACCAACTTGAAAATACTAACTTTACCCATTTTTCATATCAGCCTCTGTTTACATTCCTCTTAAGGTTTTTAGTGTAAAAGATTTTTGGTTGGCTAGTTTATTTGGACATGGGAATCCTTCTGAGCCCTCCAGCCATCTCCCTGTTCGAAGCTTACCTAATGGACTCTGTGGCTAAGCTTGTAGTATAACGCATTGCTTTAACAATATTTCCACAGATTCCTTTCACCAACACTGTTTGAAGCTTCCAGTTTCCAGCCCCGCTCTAAAACCACACAATGCGGTTAGGGGGACAGGAACTCGGAATGCAGTCAGCTTTTCATCTTTTTCTCACCAAGCCTTTGTCAACAAAGGCACTGCTGGATCAGAGATTGATCTGATGTCTCATAACCAATCAGATTCAGACCATTGGATTCTTCAAAACTGCATCGGTTTGCTATAAATAGCTAGCTTTTGAAAAACTATTGTTATTTGCTCAATTCACAGTCTTATAAAAAATACTATGTGCATTTTTGTAGAGGTAATTCCAATTTACCAGTTAAGCAAAATAAATTGTGATCATTTGTTTCCCTCTGTACCAGTCTGGTGAAAGGTGATTAATCTCTGGATACACGTATAACAGGATATCATCATACGACACCCTCACAACACATGCAAATAGTGTACTAGTGTCGCAGGAACACACAGGTGAGGTTAGTACTATTTTTTGATCAGAGCATCACAAACATGTTACGTAACCCGTGTGGACCCTTTAAGGACGCTATGGAGACCAATCAGAGGAGGCGACGCTCTTCTGTCTGTCATGCCTAATAACCTCCCCCCCTCCTCTAGGACCTAGTTAGATAGCAGTTGACTAGCTCCAGGTCCCTGAGGTGTTGGCTAACAAACAGGATCACATAAACTGTTGCTCCTAAATAGAGGAGCTGTCAGTGGAAGGCCTCATTAGCTGTCTTACAATGGAGTGGCTCTGAGTCCACCTCCACCTCAGGGGCCAAACCTGCCTCGACAGACACACTGCCAATTTAGCAGCACATTCACTTTTCTTTCGCTTTTTTTAAATTTATATCCAGCGAGTCCTTAAAGAGTTATTTTAAGGGTACCATAAGTAAAATACAATATATTAAAAAAAGACATAAGAGTACAATTGCACTTCTAGGATTGAGTTGAGGGGAAAGGGGATCTTGAGGAGGACTTAGGGTAAGAGCAACAGGATGGGGTCAGTGTCCAGCGTCTCCAGGGTAACCCCTCCTCAAGCCCTGGCTGGGGGTTACATTAGTACACATCAGAGACAGACCGTACCTTATCACAGCCAGGTTAGTTTCTATGCTTCCAGTTATAATATAGAGCATATTATTTAGTGGCACATTAAGCATAGAATGATATGGTTTGGTCTCTGACTAACATGGACTACATTAAACTACATGGCTTAGACCCTGGCCTATGTAGGCTTATCTAGAACAACATGGTTCGGACAGTGGCCTTAGTAGGCTTATCTAGAGCAGCACAGCTTGGTCAGAAGACTACGTTGGATTTATCTAGAACTACATGGCTTAGCCACTGGCCTATGTTGGCTTATCTAGAACTACATGGCTTGGTCAGTATCATAAGGAGGCTACACTGGGAGTAAAGACATGGGCCAGCAGTGGTTCTTAGAGTAGGTTACTTTGGAATGGAGCCATAGAGTAGGTTACTTTGGAATGGAGTCATAGAGTAGGTTACTCTGGAATGGAGTCATAGAGTAGGTTACTTTAGAATGGAGTCATAGATTAGGTTACTTTGGAATAGAGTCATAGAGTAGGTTATTTTGGAATAGCTTCGAAGTCATTAGAATGTCCATCCAGCTGCCTAAGGAATCTTAATCAGGACACAAATCAACATGGTTGTAGTACAGCTACCTATGTCTCTATCTATCTGCACCCTGCTGGCCCTGTTCTGAACACAAAGCGACCATAGAGTCTTGGCTGAAAGGGGAACACATGCATAGTATTCCTCCTGTTAACCCCAGTAACACACAGAGGGGACAATCTAAGTCTCACCTCAGTCTTCTCTGTAACTACCCTCACCCCAGCCCAAGAACCGCCCAGCCGCCACCACCCAAAAAGCACATTTGGTTTCTCATTCCCTCTCAATCCCACCCAGATCAGTGAGCAGTGAATGTTTGGAGAGCAAGGGGGGGATGTTGGTTCCTAAACAGAAGATCTAGAACCTTCCGATAACACACTTGTGTTCCACACCTGAACCTGAACCACAGTCTGCTTGTAGAACGTTCTGTGGGGCTCCTAGAGGTTTGATCCTCGGTTGTTTAGGAGCTCTCCCTGGGGTTGGACTGCTTTATTGCAGGGCTCCTAGAGGTTTGATCCTCGGTTGTTTAGGAGCTCTCCCTGGGGTTGGACTGCTTTATTGCAGCGTCACTAGATTCACTTTGGAGTCTCTAAATAAAGCGCGTCCGCCCATATGGCTGTGTGATGGATGGTATCATTCGTCAGCCTGCCCGGGGTTTGACCACTCAGAGGATGTCTGTCTGACAGATGGACAGGTGGGCCCTGGGTTGGGTGACACCAGAGGTGTGTTGAGAGCTATTTTGGAGAAAACCCACCAGGGAGGCTTCGGAGATCAAAGCACCCCCCCCCCCCACACACACACACTCTCCCACAGAAATAGAGACATTAATTGGCCAATTTTACTAAACAGAAACACACACTTGTCCGCCAGGGAGATTCCCGTGGCAGGCATAAGGCCTTGGAACCACAGCTTCAGGTCCCCCCAGGACAAAGAGCTAGGACTGTGGTGGAGGTCAGGGGTGGACAAAGCGTAGTGGAGTGTGTAACGACAGTCTAGTACATCACACACAGCCCTCCTAGGGTCACATTAAGACAAGAACACTCCCCCTACAGGGGGGTCCCTTTGGGCTACAATGGAGGAGGTGTGGAGGACATACACAATGAGGGAGGGAGGGGGGGAGGGAGGGAGGGAGGGAGGGAGGGGGGAGGCGGGCTCTACGGATCAAAGAGGTCCGGCTGGCCCTGCAGCTCCAGGCGGTTGTTAAAGGCCTCCGCCTCCTGGTTCACCTGGTCCAGGTACTCCTGGATGAAGCCTTCCATGTCTGGAGGGAGGGGATGTAAGGCCAACAGACTGGTATGGTTTCATATAGTCACAGTCATATTACACAACAGACTGGTGTGGTTTCATATAGTCACAGTCATATTACACAACAGGCTGGTATGGTTTCAAAGTAACTATAATCATATTACACTACAACTATGGTTCGAAATTTCCCTTATTGTTAACTTAGAACAATTTTATGTAGATTCTACTTTTCCAGTCCGTGTCAAAAACTTTTATTTTTTGGGAACACGTATATAAGTGCTATATAAGTGCCATTGACTCTAAATTGAGATTGACTCATTGATTGTTGATATCTTGGTTTACCATTAAGCATGGTAAATGATAAGGATACTTGGATGGAAGGTCATTTTCTCCCCAAAGATGTCGAGGTACTGGTGGCCATTATAGAAGAACCCAGAAGGGAGAGGGTCCAGGTGTCTCTTCACCTGAACAGAGGCCACAGCACCAAGGGAACACATGGCAGCAGGTTCAGAGGGTGTAATGTGAGGGGGGTAGCTAAGGGTTGTGTTGGATGAAGTGTTTTCATTTTGAAAAGGGACGTTGTGTGAGGGTGATAATTAGTGTTGACTGAAACAGGGTGTCCTGTGTCGGTTTTGGTGGGGTGATAAAATGTGTGTTTCTGATTAGGTGTGAGGATAAGCTGTGTTGTGAGCGTCATGAATAGGTTGTGATGTAACAAGCTGTGCTGTATATGTGATAAGATACGCTGTGTGTTTGATAACGTGTATTGATAGGGTTTGTTGTGATGTGATAAGTTGTTTTGCCTGGGTAAAAAGTAGTCTTGTATATGTGATAAGGTGTGCTGTGAAGGGAGGAGGAGGAGGAGGAGGAGGAGGAGGAGGAGGAGGAGGAGGAGGAGGAGGAGGAGGAGGAGGAGGAGGTGCTGGCTTACATGGATGGCCTTGATCTCCTGTAAGGTCAGGCTGATGCGAGTCTTCTTGGGCCTCTTCGCCTCGCGCTGAAAGCCCCAAACACAACCCACTTAGCGCTCCAGTCAAACTCCCACTCCCCTGGTTAAACGCTGAACGCCATTGAGCCGAGTGTGGCTGGTGTTGATGGTGGATGGTTACCTGCTTGGTGCAGCGTCTGAGCCAGTCTTTCAAGCCGTCCTGGGTGAGTCCCACTCCGTCAAACAGGAGGAAGCAGTCCCCAGGCTCCCCCTGTGGCTGATGGGGCAGGTGGCTGAGCGGGCTGGCCTCCTCTGGCCCTACGGCCAGGCTCCCTGTCACAGCGCTGTAGCAGACCCCCTCAGGACACTGGGTGTCTGGAGGACACACACACAGCAGGTTACTACACAGGCAGACCCAGGCCGGGGGGCTCTTGTAGAGGACTGCTACTGGGCCAGGGGTCACACCAGAGAACATGCATGAGAAACAAGGTGTGAGTTTGAATGTTTTTCATACCAACATCTTGCCAAAAAAATGACGCCGAAAATTCAAAAAATTAAGATCACAAGTATAAGAAGAGGTAAAAAAAATAAATAAGAGTCAGATGCGTTGTAAGTGAATATAAGAAAATGTACCAAACGTCCCACATCATTCACCATTAAAGACATGGACACAGACTCAGCCACTAGCCTAAGGTCTACTGTGTCACAGAACAGCACACGCCACAGTCCACATGTTCACTCTGACCTCCATCCACAGACACCCTGTCTCTCTCACGCACTCTCTGTCTTTTCTGCTTCTCTCACACTCTCTCTCTCTCTCTCTCTCTCTCTCTCTCTCTCTCTCTCTCTCTCTCTCTCTCTCTCTCTCTCTCTCTCTCTCTCTCTCTCTCTCTCTCTCTCTCTCTCTCTCTCTCTCTCTCTCTCTCTCTCTCTCTCTCTCTCTCATGCAACAACAGCTGGTCTCAAAGAAAGAGGGAGTGTTGAACTATGAAGGGGGGAACCAAGGCAAACTAAACCACTCCACCATGGCAGCAGGTGCTAAAGACGTCTAGGATGAAGACACGGGAGCAGAAGTCCTACCGTGGTGCCCTGCTGAGCATCGCCCCCCTGAGGGCAAACTGTGTCTCTAATCACCGCAGACCCAGCTTAGCACGCTCGTTACCAAGACACATTCACTTCATTAGCAAAGGCAAAGCATCGGACAATTGGCACAGAGAAGGAACAACGCCACGCTTCATTTTTATCATCGAGTGGGCAAAAAAAGGATTGCAATCTCATTAGTGCTAGTGGTGTGAATATTTCTGAGGTGGGGGGTGATGTGGAGAGAGACGGCCATACCGGAGAAGCGGACTCTCCCCCACACGTTGAACAGGTTGCCTCTGAAGGGACTGCTTCTCAGAGAGGACTTCAGGGCTGAGGACACACACAAACAACATTCAGGAGTTTTCACTGGCTCGTTGGAAACACACAGATCAGCTGTCTGCACCAGGGCACTCCTGCCAAACCCTCCAGTGGAGATGCATGTGCTTCAGGGCCATGGCCACTTCAGGCGACCACTCTCAGCCCTCAGCGAGTAAGGCATGTCCATACTTGGCGGGGCAGCTTACGTAACGGTCAGCCCCCCGGGCCAGCTCCTATCTGGGCTGGAGGCATGTGGAGTACAGGGGCCAGGGGGGCTGGTTTCCACCTCACCTTTGCAGTGGCTGAGGAACAGGGGCCTCTCCAGGGGGCGGCTGAAAGACACACGCTGCTGTTTCACAGACACGGAGCCATGGCCAGAGAGGAACCTCCCCTTGCTCCTGAAACACACACGCATGCACGCAGACACACACACACACACACACACACAACATTACACAGCTGCACACATTTTAGATGTTTTATTCCATTGATCCCTTAGGATACAATTAGCAAGAAATAAAGCTGTCTCATAGGAGTGAATATGTAGGGGCACCCTGAGTGTAAGAGAGCCTTCTCTTGACAATCCTAGGCTATCTGTGGATAGCAGCTGATATAGAACAGTATTTAGCCAGCTGGCAGGCTCTTGAGTTATACAGGGCTGTGATCTAGGACAGCCGCAATATAAACACATCACACTGCTTACAAATCCACACACACACCCTCTAACACACACACACTCATTTAGGTATTAAAATTAGGCTTAGTTGACCAGCCATACATGGAAGAGGAAAACCATCCAAAGCATATGATCTGAGAGGTGGAGGGGTTTCAGCACCAGCGCTAGTTAAACTGAGGCTGACCACTGAGGCATGCAGAGGAAACGACCAGACTCTATCCACTGTCCTCCCCAGGGTATGAGAGAGAGACAGCGAGAGAGAGAGAGAGAGAGAGAGAGAGAGAGAGAGAGAGAGAGAGAGAGAGAGAGAGAGAGAGAGAGAGAGAGAGAGAGACAGACAGACAGACAGACAGACAGACAGACAGACAGACAGACAGACAGACAGACAGACAGACAGACAGACAGACAGACAGAGACAGACAGACAGACAGACAGAGAGAGAGAGACCCTGGCAGCCTCTAGAGTGGACATGGCAGCCCCTTGGTCCATAACAGTTTTCCCTCCTGAAGCTGGCCAGGGTTTCTGCTGGTAACGTGCTGTCGTTACCACACACCGTAGGCCTACATTCTTCAAGCATGAATATTAATACAAATGCAGTCTCCAGACTTAAAAAATATTATAGGATCTATTTCTGCATAAATGTGCTTTGAAAGCGCTGTGCTGCTTTGACCATTTACTCATTTGTGTGTAGCCCAGGAGAGCAGAGGTCAGTTCTGTCTCCTTGCCAGGAGAGCTGCTGTACGTCAGTCTGCGGGGGCCCGGCTACGCGCTGCACCCTAATCAGCACCATCAGGGCAGCATTGGCACAAAGTTCACCGTACGTACCTGGGCGCCAAGCGGCACCTGTGTGTACTCTCTTTTCATTAGCAGTGGAGGACAGTTTATGATTTATGGTTCAAGGGGCTTAACATTACCCAGAGTCAGCAACATTTTGCCTTTATTATTTGATCATCGTGGTAACTGCTAGACACTATCATATACCTTCATTCCATTTAGAAGAATGATGTTTGTATACACGCTCCAGAAATATAGCCTCCATTAAGCCAGCAGGAATCCCAACATAACTCTGCTAGAGAAAACTGCTGACTCAGCCCTCTATCATGGACAGTACTCCGTAGTAGAGAGACAGAGAGACCAGAGAGACCAGAGAGAGAGACAAGGCCTCACCAGCCGGGGTAGAGGAGACAGCGTGCCCTGAGCATCTGGGGCTCTGAGAAGCTGTTCTCAGACAGGATCAGCTTGACGTCCTCAGTCCTGAAACAACACCACACCGTTGAACAGAGGCCTCCTCTCTATCACAGCACACAACATCCTAACCAACACTATGACCGTAACAACACCCCACCGTTAAACACATGGTCTATATGATGGATAACGTAACATGAAGACGTAACAGTCACGGTTTGGTGCGTGTGTTTTCCCCTTCACCTGGTGACTGCTCCTCTCTCCGCCAGGATGAAGGCGGCAGTGGGGTTGGCTGCTCGTAGCGTCTGCTGGATGTGGAGGGTCAGGGGGTGTTTCTGATCGCTGGCAGGCCCAGTCAGGACCACCGTGCTCACCATGCCTACCATGGGCAGCCCAGAACACAAATCAATACCAAACTGACGCTCAGAAACCATTTGATCCTTTTTACTTGGTCGGCACAAATAAGCATAAGAGTAGACATTGTATAGGAGGATACATTGAAATGTTACGTTTGATATTAAGCATAAGAGTAGACATTGTGTAAGAGGACACATTGAAATGTTACGTTTGATATTAAGCATAAGAGTAGACATTGTGTAAGAGGTCAATCTTTACCTTGGCTACACTGTTCCAACAACTTGGGGAAGGTAAATCTGTAAGAGAAGAGAAAAGAGGAATTTCAAAAGACTTTGGATTAAAGTATTATTCTTCTTTTTTAATCGCCGTACGGTACGGCGTCCCCTCGACCCATTCCAGACACAGAGTCTGTTTACGTGTTGGGGCTTTGCCTGGCAGTCTCCGCCAGGCAGCAGAACTCATGGTGGAGGACATGACAGCCAGGACCTATGAGTGGCCAGGCTAAAAGCTTTCTCTGATTAGATTTAACTTCAATGTGATTTGCAGAGAATGGAGGCTAGCTTATCCCTGCTCCGTCTCAGAGACTGTAGCTGCCTGGGGAGGTCGGGGCAGCCTGGTCGGGAAAGCCAGGGGATCAATTAGGGTGAGAGCTATTCGTCTGTCCCTGCTGGCCCCATGGAATGAATTCTCTGTGTCCCTCCCCAGGATGGAGGGGGGGGTCTCTGCACTGGGCTTAGAGGGGACTCTGCTGGTGTGACCAGGAGGTCAGCCTTAAGTGACACTAAATACACCCAATTAACATCTCAGTGGGGGGTCTGCCCTCCACAGCCTATACAATCAATGGACAATGGACAGTGACAGCGGCGTTTTCCAAAGTTGCCTCATGTTGAGAAGTCCAATGTGGCCTCCCAGCGTGTTTGCTGCCGCCTCTCATTGACTAGAGTCCGATTGTTCTGTCCTGGGTCAATCTGCCGTGTGGAGCAGAGACCGGCAGAGCCACCACCAAAGAAGAGCAGAGAGGACAGCCTGCCTTTATTTACTCACCCACAGTCAATTGAGCTCCAGGTGGAAACCTTTTTAGCCTGTCAATGATTTGGCAACAGCAGAAAACCCTAGGGCCGCCTGTCTTCTCACGGCGTGTGTGTGTGTGTGTGTGTGTGTGCATGTGTGTGTGCGTATGTGTGCGTCCTGCTGAATCATTTCAGTGTTTAATGGAAGCAGTCAGGGGTGCAGGAATCCGTGTTTACAGTTCCCCTGTGAATCAGTTATCCCAGGGCTTCAATGGCCATGGCTGTCCACTTGGCCATGATACATGCCCTGCTCCAAGCAGCAAACCAAACTCCCCTCAGCCATCAGCTAAAGGCTGCAGGTCCAATATGACGTAACACACACTCCCACTAACAGCCATTTGAACAGAAAGGCATTATATAATCAGCATATAACAAACATAATATCCTTAAGTGTACCATAGCCAGATTAGAGAGAAATAATACATTAAAACATCCTGTTTTTAGACAGCAGGATTAGAGCAGGTCAAAAACACATCTGTCTGTTTGGGATTGCTTTCAGAGAGACGTCAGGGATGATGAGCCTTCAGAAAACGTTCCGGCTTCAAATCTACCAAGCCTGCAGGACAGAAAGGCCCAGGGACATAGACATGGTCCACTTCAAAAAGCTTTTCTTTCCCACCATTAAATCCTGGCTCTTTGGCGTTACGTCAGCTGGGATTAGTGTATAATGGGTCTTTCATAATGGTATACATGAAGGGCAGCAGCTGTCTCACCTGTGCTCCATGCAGGAGGAGAGGGGGTCCACACAGGCACTGATGGCCCCGATGGTGAAGCAGGCCTGGACCACTGGGTCTGGGTGGAGCAGAACCGCCTGGACCACCTCCACTACATCTGTATACCTGCAGGGGGGGATCAAGACCCAGCACTGAATCAACCGCTTAGTCCCCATAACTACATAGACAGAGCTCCAGTGAGCGAGTGGATGCAGTCCTGATTTCAATACAAGTGTAATCATTGATCGAACTACAATCTTTCAGCCTGTCCTGCTCCGGTTAACTGTGTTCACTCCGCATGTGTAGGCCTCTGTGGTGCCGGGCGAGACCAGGGACTTTCCTGTCCTCCTTACCCAGGTGTGAGCAGCAGCAGCCTGGGCCTGCCCTCCAGGCCTCTCTGGCTCTCCAGGAAGCTGGCTAGGTAGGCCTGCAGGTGGGAGGCAGAGAAGCCCTCACTGCTGTCTCCCCCAGGCTGGTATACCACCCACCTACAGGAGGAAACAGGCTCTCTTTAACTCCACCCAAAAACGAACAAGAAAAAGAACACCTAACCAAATGCATCATGTCTTTCCAATGATATGAATAATGAAAAATAACGGAGTATGAATCATTTCTAAATGCTCCTCTCACCTTCCTTCTTCCTGGTTGAGCTGGATCAGGAAGTTACAGAGTCTGCTCTTGTGGCTGCCTGGGAGTCCAGTGATGATGGTGATGACCACCTGACCAGAACATCAACCCAATAAGAACAGTGGGTGGCTGAATCACTCCCATCAGCCACACTGGTAGAGCAGACCTATGAATCATGTCATGGAGCTGGCCTTTATGTGTTTACATCTATCCAGGCACTGTTAGATCTACAACTAGACCGCACCTGGAGCTGGGGGGGGGGGGGGCGCAGTAACACCCTTACTTAGGCATGTAGGGATCTGGCATATCTGGGCCGACCCATTCAACCAGAACCACCAGAGCACCAGTGAGAAGGCAGGCAGGGGGTTCCAGAGTGCTCACCTTGGCTCCCTGAGCTACAGGACAGCTGTTGAGCTCTGCAGAGGGAAACAGCGCCCCCAGGTGGTCATTCTGGATGGGCTCCTGGCCCACACTGCTCAGGGCAAAGTGCTGCAGGAACCTGGAGTATTGGGACACCACGTGTACACACACACACACACACACACACACACACACACACACACACACACACACGGGTCAGAAGGAGATCCAGTGGGCTAGTGGAGGAGAGTGAGAGGAGCACTCACACGTCCTGTTCTGCCAGCAGAGAGTAGGAGGTTTTCAGGCTGCCTCTACGTTTGGCCACAGGGGGAGCCTGGCTGTCATGGAGCCTTTGTAGTCGGGAGTGCCTGGAGGAAGAGGGGCAACACACACACACACACACACACACACACATAGCATCAAACACACACACACACACACAGCATCAAACACACACACACACACACACACACACACAGCATCAAACACACACACACACACACACACACACATAGCATCAAACACACACACACACACACACACACACACACACACACACACACACAGCATCAAACACACACACACACACACACACACACACACACACACACAGCATCAAACACACACACACACAATCAAACACACACACACACACACACACACAAAGCATCAAACACACACACACACACACACACACACACACACACACACACTTCTTTATATGTGCTGTCATGCATACGTTAATTACATCAAACAGAGAGGGAGGGTGAGGGACAGGGGAGGGCTTTCTTACATGTTCCTCTAGTCCTAGGTAAGGGAGGGTCAGGAGGTGAGGGAGGGTCAGGGGGTGAGGGAGGGTTAGGGGTGAGGGGCAGGGGAGGGCTTTCTTACATGTTCCGCTGGTCCACGGTCAGCTGCTCTCTGTTGACCTGCTGAACAGGAAGTCCTGAGTCTGAGCTCTGCCACACTGACAACACCTGGAGGAAGCCAGCAGAGATATCCTTCATCACCTCCTCTCCTTCATCATCACCGTAAGAAGACACTAAAGGGCCTTTACATTTTCTCTACTGTATCTAACTGTTGGTAGTTCATCACCTCGACTCTTAACAAGACACTAAAGGTCCTTTACATTTCTTCTACTTGAACTCTTATGTGACACTGGGTGGGGACTGGAGAAGTCCCTCTCCTCTCAGGAGTAGCAGGCTGAGGTGGAGGCCGAGGCTGACCTGTGTGTAGAAGGCTTGGTGGCTCTTGGAGCGAGGCTGCAGGGTGAAGAGGAGGCAGCAGTCCTCACTGTGCAGGGGGAAGGGCAGGTAGGGCAGCAGGGGGCGCTCATACTCCACAAACACAGAGGCCACGGCACTCAAGTCCTGGTACACACACATACACACACACACACACACACACACCCAACCACAGACACACACACAAACACACACACACCCCCAACCACAGACACAGACACACCCAACCACACACACACACACACACACACACACACACACACACACACACACACACACACACACACACAAACAGACAAACAGCAAGGTAACATATCCTACGTAACACAGAGTATCCATGTGTGCTTGTCTCTGGTCCTGTGTAGGCCACTCACAGCATGGTAGAACTTGAGGGTGCTGATGTGGCTCCTGGGCAGAGTGAAGCAGCCAAACAGAGGATGGACAAAGAGCAGGCCCTCGGAGAAGAAGCAGATCTTCCCTGGAATCACAGTTACACAGCCAGGGTCAGCCATTCAGCAGAGCTACCAGCCCATGCCCAGTGTGTGAGCCCAGGGGAAGCCCTTTACCTTCGTCTGGGGTGGAGAGGGTGCTGCTGGAGAAGACGTAGGCAGAGTCAGGCTGGGTCAGACGGCTGCCCAGGCAGGTGGCTTCCTCCTTCTGCACAGAGACAAAGACTGGAATATTATCTGACTGACCACAACCATGATATGAATAGAGATATTAAAGAGCTCTGTGTGACCTGAGCTGACCTTCAGAAGGAGCTGGGCCGTCTCAGAACACTTCACGTCCGACTCCACCTGGGGGACCAATCAAAACACCTGTCTCTATGGCTGTGGAGGAGTTCATGTATGTTGATACCTCCACCCAGCCCCATGTAGTTGTTAGGTCATGTATGTTGATACCTCCACCCAGCCCCATGTAGTTGTTAGGTCATGTATGTTGATACCTCCACCCAGCCCCATGTAGTTGTTAGTTCATGTATGTTGATACCTCCACCCAGCCCCATGTAGTTGTTAGGTCATGTATGTTGATACCTCCACCCAGCCCCATGTAGTTGTTAGGTCATGTATGTTGATACCTCCACCCATGTAGTTGTTAGGTCATGTATGTTGATACCTCCACCCATGTAGTTGTTAGGTCATGTATGTTGATACCTCCACCCAGCCCCATGTAGTTGTTAGGTCATGTATGTTGATACCTCCACCCAGCCCCATGTAGTTGTTAGGTCATGTATGTTGATACCTCCACCCATGTAGTTGTTAGGTCATGTATGTTGATACCTCCACCCAGCCCCATGTAGTTGTTAGGTCATGTATGTTGATACCTCCACCCATGTAGTTGTTAGGTCATGTATGTTGATACCTCCACCCAGCCCCATGTAGTTGTTAGGTCATGTATGTTGATACCTCCACCCACAGACCTATGTTATGATGTCTATTCCCTCCACCCAGCCCCACATACCAGCCAGCAGGCGTAGCGAGGCACATCCGCTGTCAGGATGGTGAAGCAGCTGTCTGTGGACACACTGCCATCTACAGGGGACAGAGACACACTGCAGTCAGTCACCACCACCACCACATCTAACTGGCCACAGCAACATATTAACCCACCTGCACTAAGTCAGTGGATGTGTTCTACCACTGTGTCTGTGGTAAAGTGCACAATGACCACAGTACAGTAGGCTAGCATGTCAATTAAAACCCGCGGCTACATAATACTAGCACTGTAAATACACGCTAATAAAATGAACCACTCAACAGAATGTCAGCGAGTTCCTCATACCTTTCTGTTGAATCTTGATGCTGGACTCCAAGAAGGACTCAGAGAAGACTACAGATCCCAGGTCTCCCATGTTCCACTGTAGGTCTGGGATGTCATATATTGCCATGGACGCCTAGCGGAGAAAGGCAGCAGTTTTGACAACCAACACACATATTATCCACAATTTTATGAATGAATCACATATTCATCTTTATTAAATAAACCATCTTAGGGTGTGATGTCATGTCGAGGATCTACTTACAGTTTTCACTAAAAACCGGCTTCCTTCATCACTTAGAGGGACAATGCTGCCATCACACACATGAACACAAACCGTTAGCTTATACAGACCAACGTTCAGTAAAGGCTGGTATCAAGAGAAGCTGAACAGAGAGCCGCTCACTCACCTTCCCTCATTGTTCACAGCTTGGATGCTGAACTCACTGTTAGATCTGAGAAAAGGAGGATGATTAACAACCAGCCCATCACTTTGAGATGAACAGAAAGGCTTCTTCTCACTGGTCCCACATATGAGGCAGTGATAAGATTAAGAGTGTCCCCAGAGAAGAGGCAGCCTGAGTACCTGAGAGGGCTGCGGTATTTGCCCAGGCTCAGGGAGTCCAAGGCCACCACAAAGGTCTGCTCTGCCACATCCTTGGCCTGAGGAAAAGACACCAGTTCACCATTCAGGGATCTACTGCTAACACATAGTTTGATCAGCTTAAAAAACTCTTTATGAATATATATATATATATATATATATATATATATATATATATATATATATATATATATATATATATATATATATATATATATATATATATATATATATATATATATATATATATATATCATTTGACCTTAGTAGCACTGGAGGTGTTTGAGAAACACTTGATTCCTGACAGGACAGCTTCCACAGCAGCAGAGTAGATTTGGGACAAGAGCCTGGAAAAACAGCAGCATGTAATTTAACAAACAGATAGGAACTTGACATTCTTCCTCTGAAGCAGGAGGCAGTGTTGAGCCATGGGTGTGTTTCTGCAACACTCACAGGAGCTTGGTCTTGGTTTGGGGCACATTCTCGTTTCCTGCAAAGTAAAAATATAAAATAAAACACTGGGCTTTGAACAGCAGAGCTGCATGAGGAGAGGTCAATGGTCCGGTAGGGAACTAAAGGATTACCTAGGTACGGGCTGTGGGTTGTCCCAAAGAAGTAGGTCCTTGAGCAGGCCAGAGGGCCCTTAGGAGCCACACACTGTAGAATCTACAGGAGACAACAACACCAGCATCAACAACTATTACAAAAAAAAACACCTTCAAACACAAAGCAAACAGGAACACAGAAGCTGCTCTGTCAGCAGGAATAACCAGAGCTAAACAGCTTCCTAACAGACTGACCATGAGACAGGAGCACTAGCCAAGTCAAGGAGCAGTTCACTAAGACCAGACAGAAGCCAGGCTGAAGGCTGGATATTAATCTAGCCAGTCAGTGTGTCTGGATATTAATCTAGACTGTCAGTGTGTCTGGATATTAATCTAAACAGTCAGTGTGTCTGGATATTAATCTAGACTGTCAGTGTGTCTGGATATTAATCTAGACAGTCAGTGTGTCTGGATATTAATCTAGACTGTCAGTGTGTCTGGATATTAATCTAGACTGTCAGTGTGTCTGGATATTAAATCTAGACTGTCAGTGTGTCTGGATATTAATCTAAACAGTCAGTGTGTCTGGATATTAATCTAGACTGTCAGTGTGTCTGGATATTCATCTAGACAGTCAGTGTGTCTGGATATTAAATCTAGACTGTCAGTGTGTCTGGATATTAATCTAGACAGTCAGTGTGTCTGGATATTAATCTAAACAGTCAGTGTGTCTGGATATTAATCTAGACAGTCAGTGTGTCTGGATATTAATCTAAACAGTCAGTGTGTCTGGATATTAATCTAGACTGTCAGTGTGTCTGGATATTAATCTAAACAGTCAGTGTGTCTGGATATTAATCTAGACAGTCAGTGTGTCTGGATATTAATCTAGACAGTCAGTGTGTCTGGATACTAATCTAGACAGTCAGTGTGTCTGGATATTAATCTAGACAGTCAGAGTGTCTGGATATTAATCTAGACAGTCAGTGTGTCTGTATATTAATCTAGACAGTCAGTGTGGCGTTGTGGGGCCTGCTCTCTCACCATGTGTGGGGCTGCAGACCCCTGAGGCCCCGTGCTGCGGACCTGGTAGCTCTCCGAGGGGAAGTTGAAGGAGTAGCTCTCCAGGGTGTCCTTAGAGGAATGGCTTCCAAACAGCAAGAAGGGCTGCCTACTTTTACTGAACACACACGGAGAAAAATACTGTTAATATACTGTTAATATACTGTTAAATTGTATTCCCCCCATCCCCTGAAAAGGCAAGGAATATACTTGGATGAAATAGTAATTGCCAGCATGGATCATTGGCTTGATTCTGCCTGAAAAATGAAATATACTTGGTTTATACTTGGTAAAGTATCTTAAATGCCCCCATAGCCTAAGGCCAGAACAACAATCCCAGAGAGCAGGATCAATACATTACAAATAGTTACTCCAAGCCAAGCCTGGTGAAAAGCATTGGCCTGTTCAGAGACCTTCAGTATCTAAGTTAGGTTACCGCAGAGAACAGTTTGCTGCTGTGTCCAAGCAGCAGATAGAACTATTACTGCAGAGAACAGTTTGCTGCTGTATTCAACCAGCAGATAGAACTATTACTGCAGAGAACAGTTTGCTGTTGTATCCAAGCAGCAGATAGAACTATTACTGCAGAGAACAGTTTGCTGCTGTATTCAAGCAGCAGATAGAACTATTACTGCAGAGAACAGTTTGCTGCTGTATCCAAGCAGCAGATAGAACTATTACTGCAGAGAACAGTTTGCTGCTGTATTCAAGCAGCAGATAGAACTATTACTGCAGAGAACAGTTTGCTGTTGTATTCAAGCAGCAGATAGAACTATTACTGCAGAGAACAGTTTCTGTTGTATCCAAGCAGCAGACAGAACTATTACTGCAGAGAACAGTTTGCTGCTGTATCCAAGCAGCAGATAGAACTATTACTGCAGAGAACAGTTTGCTGCTGTATTCAAGCAGCAGATAGAACTATTACTGCAGAGAACAGTTTGCTGCTGTGTCCAAGCAGCAGATAGAACTATTACTGCAGAGAACAGTTTGCTGCTGTATTCAAGCAGCAGATAGAACTATTACTGCAGAGAACAGTTTGCTGTTGTATCCAAGCAGTAGATAGAACTATTACTGCAGAGAACAGTTTGCTGTTGTATCCAAGCAGCAGATAGAACTATTACTGCAGAGAACAGTTTGCTGCTGTATTCAAGCAGCAGATAGAACTATTACTGCAGAGAACAGTTTGCTGTTGTATCCAAGCAGCAGATAGAATTATTACCTTTTGTTAGTGATGTTGCTTGACATCAAGCCATGAGAGAAATAACTGTGGAACGCCTGCACAAAGTAAAATCAGAGGTATGAGTAACTCATTCTACTAAACAATGAGACAAGTTTCAAAAACATTATGAAAAGCATTTTGCTGTAGCTATGACGGTAATTACTTATAATAATAATAATAATAATAATAATAATAATAATAATAACACTGACCTCTCCGGCTTGGGCCTCAGACAATTCCAAGATGGACAGGTGGCTCTCCAAGTCCATGCTGGAATAAAAGCTGCCCCACTGCTTCTCAAAGCTCACCAGATCCTGCAAACAAACCACCATCCATCCCAAAGGGAGTGGTCACATGACTGGACGGATCCACCATGAGGTCAAGACAACAGCACACATCTTAATGGATGATCCCCTCTTAGCTTCAGCATTGTCATGATTAGGTCACATGACTGGATGGATCCACCATGAGGTCAAGACAGCAGCACACATCTTAACGGATGATCCCCTCTTAGCTTCAGCATTATCATGATTAGGTCACATGACTGGATGGATCCAACATGAGGTCAAGACAACAGCAGACATCTTAACGGATGATCCCCTCTTAGCTTCAGCATTGTCATGATTAGGTCACATGACTGGATGGATCCAACATGAGGTCAAGACAGCAGCAGACATCTTAACGGATGATCCCCTCTTAGCTTCAGCATTATCATGATTAGGTCACATGACTGGATGGATCCACCATGAGGTCAAGACAGCAGCACACATCTTAACGGATGATCCCCTCTTAGCTTCAGCATTATCATGATTAGGTCACATGACTGGATGGATCCAACATGAGGTCAAGACAACAGCAGACATCTTAACGGATGATCCCCTCTTAGCTTCAGCATTGTCATGATTAGGTCACATGACTGGATGGATCCAACATGAGGTCAAGACAGCAGCAGACATCTTAACGGATGATCCCCTCTTAGCTTCAGCATTATCATGATTAGGTCACATGACTGGATGGATCCAACATGAGGTCAAGACAGCAGCAGACATCTTAACGGATGATCCCCTCTTAGCTTCAGCATTGTCATGATTAGGTCACATGACTGGATGGATCCACCATGAGGTCAAGACAACAGCAGACATCTTAACGGATGATCCCCTCTTAGCTTCAGCATTATCATGATTAGGTCACATGACTGGATGGATCCACCATGAGGTCAAGACAACAGCAGACATCTTAACGGATGATCCCCTCTTAGCTTCAGCATTGTCATGATTAGGTCACATGACTGGATGGATCCACCATGAGGTCAAGACAGCAGCAGACATCTTAACGGATGATCCCCTCTTAGCTTCAGCATTATCATGATTAGGTCACATGACTGGATGGATCCACCATGAGGTCAAGACAGCAGCAGACATCTTAACGGATGATCCCCTCTTAGCTTCAGCATTGTCATGATTAGGTCACATGACTGGATGGATCCAACATGAGGTCAAGACAGCAGCAGACATCTTAACGGATGATCCCCTCTTAGCTTCAGCATTGTCATGATTAGGTCACATGACTGGATGGATCCAACATGAGGTCAAGACAGCAGCAGACATCTTAACGGATGATCCCCTCTTAGCTTCAGCATTGTCATGATTAGGTCACATGACTGGATGGATCCAACATGAGGTCAAGACAGCAGCAGACATCTTAACGGATGATCCCCTCTTAGCTTCAGCATTGTCATGATTAGGTCACACCACGTGAGGTGTGCAAACATGTAAGGGTTCACACACCGTTTGTGCCATCATTCATTACCACTAGAAAGGACTAGAAGAGGATCCTGATCATGTGTCGTTACGCTGTCCAGCCCCTTTGCTGCTGGCTGTGACCACCTTTATTTGGGTCGAGAAGGCAGTAGAGGGTTTGCTGCTATTGTTTAGATCTTCCGCGTGGAATGTTTTGGTTGCCTGTCATGTTTTGTTAATGTATTTGATTAATTTATGTGTACTGCCCTGCCTGGTTAGATAAAGGTTAACTAAACAGATGAGATGGTGTGGTACCTCAGTCAGGAGATGGTCCAGGGCCACGGGGTCCAGCCTGTTATAAACCTGCCACAGCTTCTCACTCACGTCCACCAGCTGGAGAACAGGAGAACCCAGAGACAAAGACAGCTGAAACTACAAACACACAGGCACCTCCAGGAACCACGCTGCTACCACCAGCTCACAGCGCTACTTACCAGTGGAATACTGCTTTACTTCAACTATCACCTGACATTGAAAAAGAATGAATCACCACTCTTGGGAATGTATTTTTGTATGAATGTTGCTTGGAGATTATTTCTACAACTGGACACAAATAATGAAGCCTAGCTGTTGCGGACCGGTCGACTGGGTTGGTCCATATTGGATGTACAGTGGGGCCAAAAAGTATTTATTTATGTTTTTTCGGTCGACTGGGTTGGTCCATATTGGATGGATATTGTTTGTGTCCTTCTTTCTATTCCTCTCTACTATTTAACCTAACATAAACATTTCTATTCTATTCTAAAAGTGCTGAATTCCATACCTTGTATGTCATGGTGAAAAAGCTGCCTCCGCCAATTCCTTCCAGGGCAAAGGCCTGGATCAGGGGCCATTTCTCCACCATGAACATGTCAAACTTCTGCATGTGTCCTGAAACCAGATCACAGTATAATTACTGCTACAGAGTGTGTGATTACAAAGTAATGGCGGGGTCTGCTCCTTCCCTGGAGGTATAATAAACAGCTTGTTTCTGCTTGTCTTCTCACTATGAAGTAGCAGATTAAGTAAGTAGTGGTTACAGAGTTGCTAAATGATTGGAGAGGCGTCTTGATTTTCCCAGCAGGGCTGAGGAACGCCATAATTAACAGTAATTACCCTGGGAGCTGTAGGGCACTCCGATACGGCTGCAGTCCTGCACCATGGTAACGAAACTGGCGATTTTAAACTCCTCCGCTGCTTCTTCCTCTTCATACTGTAGAGGTGAGCAAGGACAACACAGGAGTTAGGGGTCAGTGTATGTGTGTGTGTGTGTGTGAGTGAGACAGTGTTTGGTTCACATGGGGGGGGGGGCTAAATTTGAGCCTAAATTTTGTCCCTTATCACAATGATGATTGATTAACTGTGTTGTGGGTTGGGACAGGTGCAGTTAGGGACCTGGGTCTCTGCCATGCAGTAGAGGTGAAGGTTCCTCCAGTGAGAGACGTAAGGGAGCAGGTAGCTGTAGTTGACTGGGTTGCAGTACAGGTGAACACTCTCAGGCTTGATCAGCAAGATCACATCTGGAATGAGAAGATGAGTGCATTCAGCATTACAACGACGCATGTGAAGTTGGCTGAACCTTGAACGATTCGAATTAAAGCAACTACAGGCCACTTTGTAGAATACGTGATGGTAGGCGGACTAAACATCCTAGAAACATTGTTCTTACATCACTAGAGCAAAGACCACAAACGATGAAGCAACTTTTTATTAATTATAGTTTATGCAATCTCCTTGTGCTCACTATAATGTACCAGAGTTTGAACAAAATGGAGGCCTGATCCAGAGGTTTTAAATTCCAAGGCAGCAAAAAAAAAAAAAAAAGCAAACAAATTATAATGCAAAACAAAGTATATAAATAATGTACTGACATGATGAGGAGTAAACAAGAGACTACTGAAGCATTGCGAAAGGAAGCAGAACTTAACCTATTGCAAAAGAGCTGTTTTATGCCCTAGTTTACGTCATGATGTAAGTTAGCTGAGCTGTATGGGAACCTTTTGGATTCAGCCTGGATTATAATACCAAGGGAACAATGGTGGTGAATAAAAAAAGAGACAGTCAGTGAATAAGCATTGCTTGGCACATCTGTTGTAATTAACTGCAACAATTTAATATAAATAATTTAATATAAATATAATCATTATAAATCATTACTGCATGTTAAATGTATCTTCATTTTTGTTTTCATTAGGCAGTTGCTAGGTAGAGCGTGAGAAAATGTAAAATTCATAGTCGAGCTGACACACTAAAAATATCTCCAGTACTTCAGTTTGGCTGGTATCCTGAGAATGTCACAATGAGACAAAAATATATAACTTAAGTAATATACCATCCAACACTTCCTCTGGAAACTCCTCCAGGATGTGTACCAGATTCAAGTGGTTCTTTTTGTACAGTCCATAGAACAGGTAGTTGGCCAGCTCGCTGCATCCCTCGTTGTATCTGCTATCAATCCCTGCAATGGAAATATTTCATCATTTATTTACTTATCTAATAATGCAGGAATTAGAGTGTGCCTGAACTGTTTGCACGTTAACCATTTCAATTCCCTTTCTGTGTATGGTAGGCGCTTCTGTGCTGTGATTTGGGAGATCTTACCGAGTGAACACAGGATGCCATCAGGGGTGTTACTGCCTCCATCACAGAGAAGAGACTGAACATGACGCAAACGTGAGCAGCTAAGGTAAGACATAAAGGAAAATGCACGTTAAGTCGCTAGCTAACGAAATGTTTTCTGGCTGTGTAGATTTGAGGAAATCCTCAACGGCTAGTTATACATATAAAAAAAAGTTAACGCCATAAAGATTATACAATCACGAAATCAAATCTTGCTGTCAAGACAATTCTACTTAAATATAAAATAGCAATCCACTCAAATCTGTGCACCATATTTACTTTCCACAGCTAACATAGCTAACGGAACACTCGACGCCAACTGACAGCTGTTCAAATCCTAGCAACAGCTGGCTAATGTTATCCACTGTCCCTAGCTAGCTAACGTTAGCTTGAAAGCTATACATCATTGTTAATATTATAAGATACAAATCGCGTTTTACCTGACTGCAGGACTTATGGCCGGATATTTTCCGTTAACTCTCCGTAAACTATCCATTATGATAAATGTGCCAGAGTTTTAAATACGCGTTCTTTTTATTTGTGGCAGATATTCTTCAGGCCGAAAAACATTTTTCTCATCTTATTTAGCCTGTCCCTAGAGAATGTCGCTACAAGACAGCATAGCAACGGACTGAACCATTCAATGGTTGGGGGAGATATTGATAAATCATAACGTTTCCTACTTTTATTGACGGTATTTTTGGTAGTTTATTGAGTTTTTTTATGTTACCATATTTACAAAAAAAAATTTGTTTTAAATCGGTAAATGCATCCTTTTCTTTAATTCAGTGACCTTTCTCGTACCGTAGGATTGTCTTGACAGGACTGCAGTGAGCCAAGCGAGTGGATGTTGCAATCCAGTGGCAATCCAGTAGTGTTACGCCAGTTGCTACTCTGCTCCATGCAACTCCAAATAATTTCAAGAGGTGTGATTTCAAACATTTAGAGATGAAATCCACTGTATATTTATAATACCTAATGTTATAATTAAGCATGTTGGTGTTTCATAATAATTTTTGGGTCGCTAATGCTAGTCAGTGCTATGAATTGTTTGTTAGCACAGACCAAAAGGTAGGCCAGCCTACAGGTTGCGTTAGTTAGGTTGTCACTAAACTTATTTTTCTATTTGAAAAGAAAAGCTTTCACTTCTCTATGCCGATGGCTAAAACCAATTGTGAAGTAGAACTACTCACTACAGATGGACAGGTATGAACACCTTGATAAGCTAATAAAAATGCTTTAAGTCAATTTAAATATTACTTTTACAATCAGTCTATGATCCAAGGTAATGTAACTCTACAGTAGCACGTCACTACGTAGGGCCTATCACCTTGCCTAAATTGATTTGAAAAGAAAGGCCTCCAGACCTGTATGAGTCTTGTCTGTAAATAATGTTTTATTTTAGTCTATTTCGGCCATCCAATTACACAATTGTATGATATCATTCATGCAATTCTTAAACTCCATCTTTATAATGCACATAATGTCAAAAGGTATTAAGGAGCCTTTTGCTCATCACAATATGGATTCATATTCATAACCTACACAGATACGGCCCCCAGCCTCCATGGACCCAGCCTTGCTGGACCCTTTGAGACATCAGCAACAAATACAGCTTACATTGGTACAGGTTAGTAATCATTGTATTACTATTTAAGATAAATGGGCTGTGTAAAATGTAATCTACTGCTTTAAAGTATCTGTCTGACACTAAAGAAGCTCAAATTATTTTGTCACTAAAGCAATGTCTGCTTGAATGTGCATCCATTGTATTCCTTGTTTTAGGTTGCACCCTACACAAATGTCTTCTACCATGTCGGAAACAGCCCCCTTGTCCAGACTGTACGTCAATCATCCGAAGGAAAGACCTCCTGGCACACATAAGGAGTAGTTGTTCCCGTCAATCGACTATCAAAAGTAAATGGAATGTAGACATATAATAATATCACAACGCATAATTATGATCAATGAAAACACTTACTTTAATGTCCTATCTTTAGGAGCTTTTGCTCTGGACTTGCTCTGGGCTCACAATAAGCAAATGCCACCTTCAGTGCAGGAAGTATGCCCATTTCCACTGTCCAAATGGTTTGACCTCAACCATCAGGAGAAAGGACCTCCTGAAACACATAGGGAGTTCTTACCACAGTCAGTCCACCATCAAAGGTGCAGTAAATATAATGTTAGAGTTTCTGTTCAAAAACACCCACTTATAGCTAACCTTTTTTAACTCTACCTTCACTCAAGAACAATGGGAAGACCGACAAGGCCCTCTTGGAGCAGTGCCTTGTTAAAGTGCTGCCTGGCTCTTTCCAGAGTGTACATGAACTAAACATTTCATTATTTAATCAAAGAAATGCAGCTGCTTTATAGAATCTAAATTTGGAACTGTATTGTTGTATATGTCGGATTGAATATTTTTTATCTACATCTGAACGCTATTATTTGGTTTATCAGTGTTTAGTATTAGTTTTGCTGGAAAGAGGGAACATTGTCTGGAGGCTTTGCATAGTCACAAAGGAATATTTCTGATAGACATGAATTCGTAAGTCAGCCAGGTTAGGAGATGGTGTTGGTGTTGTGTCCTCACCACTAGGGGGCGAAAGAGTGTAATTCAACAACAATATTCATGATCTGATCTGAGAGGAGTTTGTTAGCAGAGAGAAGAAAACAGTCCACTAAACTTTGTTATTCAGTTTGCAGTAATTCTTCATATCTTTGTGTATTCATCATAATAATCTTTTTAAGATCTAAATGTTTTTTAAGATCTTTGTATGATCTACATGGCTTTCCATTTCAACATTTAAATTGTTTTTCTTGTGAATTGTATTGCTCAAGTGTATGTTTTATTTACACGATGTTAAAATAAAACAACCTAATAAGATACATATTTTGATTATTTCAACTTCTAAAATAGTTATTTTCCTTTCTCTTTGATTGTGTTCCTCTCAGAGGATGTTGTGTCGGGGATGACCACCATGGTCCTGCTGGGGCTGTTGGTGGTGGACACCCCGGAGCTCTGGGACGAAGACGGGATGGAGACCCTGGCCCTCCCGGGGCCTCGTGTCTTCATCCTGGTCCTCAAAGTGGGACGTTCCACCCAGGGGGACAGCATGATGCTGGGCCACGTCCAGAGGATCTTTGACAGCGCGGTCACGGGACACACCATCATACTGTTCGCTAATGGCAACAACAACAACAACAACAACCACAGGGTTCAGAATGTCAACAACTACATGACCACAACTCATGGGAGGCTGCAGGACCTCATCCGGAAGTGCGGAAGCCGGTATTACGTCCTGAATGCTCGGAGTTTCGGGATGGGAATCTGTGCTGTCCACAAGTGAATGAGCTGTTGGTGGGCGTCTCATGGCAGAGGGCCTTTTACCTCCAAGAGATTCTCTCCAGAGGAGCTGAAGGAGGGGCAGAAAGCAATCGAAGAGAACCTATTTTAAGAGTTAACGTAATTTAAACATTTTCTGTTGCAGTGCCTCATTTCAAGACTGATAGAAATAGAAATATGAAAAGAAAAGTGTTAAACAAATTAAAATGTTCTAATATTTCTTATCAAATGTGCTTCATGATATAAAAGATTATTTATGAAGAATAAGAGGAGGACTGGAAGAACTTCAGATTGCATTTTTCCCCGTATTGCTCCAGAGTTTGGCTAGCTCTTTTAGTACCACTTTTTACTTCATGTTTATAAGATAAGATAGTGTATACCCTAACTCCTTACTTTGTCAAAAACACAGAATTATGAATTACATGATTGCAAAACAACAAAGTGAAAAACACTAAGGAAAAACCAAAGCTGGGGTTTTGTCTGTTGGCCAATGGTTGTGTTTCCTCTGCCTTCATGACATACAAGGTGTGTGTCTCTCTCACACACACACACACATACACACACACACACACACACAGCCTCTAGAGCTAAAGTGGACATGCATGTTGTTGGTCTCAACAGGCTCTTTAAGTCTGTCTGAACACTGTTTTTTTTTCTGTATAGACATATTTGTGCAGGAAACTTTTGTATGTAAATCAACGCCACACAAAGCTCAATAAAAACATCACTTGCTTTTTTATAAATGCAGTTTGTTTATTGAGTAGAGAGTTTGCATTATAGTATGAACAGACAACGTCTTCACAGCCTTTTCTTTTCTGTTGGTTCACAGAGCCATGATGGAGTCGATCCAGTGAGTATACTTGGAGATGATCGTGTATAATCCAGGTTTCTTGGACATGCCACATTTTCTTCCTCCATTTGAAGTGATGCCCACCACCACCCCGCTGTAAAGGAGGGGCCCCCCTGAATCCCCCTGGAATAGAAATAAAGCACACCAAAAGAGAGGGAGAAGCCCTGGATCATTTGGAGCATTGATACATGGTTCAAAAGCTATACTCCCTAAGATTGATAAATATGAAGATAGTCCCTCCAAAATATATAATGTTCTTTCAACAGGACTGGACTGATTGTATATGATCTATATACTCTGCTGACAGGAATTCTCCTAGTCACTGTTATTCAGCTTGAGATCATCTTCAAAGTAAAACTTTATAGGTATTTTACATTTAAAAAAAGGCTTAAGGCTGTATTAAAATTAGATGCTGGTTTGATGAACTAGTATTGGCTGAGACAGCCAAAAGAGTAGTTTGTCGACTCAACTGGAGAAAAGTTTATTTTTAAAAAGCTGTGCTGCGTTCTGTCAGTGCCTCACAACTGTCTAAGATAGCTCACTTTCCACATCCCTCAAATCATTCAGTCAGAAAGCCAAACTTCTCTTACATTGCAGGTATCCTTCCGTGCCGTATACACGCACAGCATGTTCGTGGTCATTTTCTTGCCATAGTAATCGGCGCGGCCGCATCGGCTTTGACTCATGACGTCCATGACCACCTCGTGGAGTGTGTCGGAACGGCTCCCCAGGTTGTTGGTCGCGCCCCAGCCTGCTGTGTTAACCTGCTCCCCCACAGCTGGGTTGGTGCCTCCTGCCAGTAGGTACTTCACTGGTTTCACGGCGTCGCTGGCTGCAATGGGGCGGTCCAACTGAATTCGCCAAGTGAAAAGCAAGTTAGCATATGCCAACAAAATAATAATAATAATAATAATAGACTGTTGTTAAATAAATGAACGTGTACTATATATTAATCGCACACATTTAATCGCACACATTTATTTATATAGAACTTTTACGACAGTATATGTTTTGTTAAATGTAAGTTATCTGTATTTGAATTGTAAAAAAATGCATATGCAAGTCACATGTTAGGCTTACAAAGTGTAAAAAGATAAAGATTTTTAAAGACATACAATTTACATTGCTGACAGGTGACTGGTAATAAAATGTACCTTAATCAAAGCAATGTCATTATCATAATTAGAAATGGTGAACTCTGGGTGTTTGTGAAGTTGTAGAATCTCAAAGGTTTGCTTGGTGACTTCCGATTGGCTGACAGAATGAAGGCCCAGTATCACTCTCTTACCATCAGACCTGTAAAGATAAAACAGAACAAAACTATTATTTAACAAAAGATATTATGAAACATATTGAAACTATTCTTTAACAAAATACATTATGAAACAGAACAAAACTATTACAATTAATTAATTTAATAAAATTTTCCGAAACTTAGTATAGTCCCTTAGTCCCTAATCGGTGTAAATCTTTAGGCCCATCAGAAGCAATTATAACTACATTTTAGCACACAGCAAAATGTGTAACTTTAAACGCTAGTTGGTGTGGATAGTGGTTCAAACAGCACGTAACAGAGTAGTGCCCCTCACCCTGAGGGGAAACAGTGTGCAGCCGTCATAACCCACTGGTCAGCCACCAGAAAGCCTCCACACTCATGTCTCATTTGTTCAGCTCCGACCTCCTGGACTGTCCCCTGGATTGAAGCCATATATGGGCGTGAGTGTGGGCTGGCCTCCTGGCCATTCATGATGCCCTCACCTGTACAGGAAACACACAGGTGCATGTTGGCAGTGATACACACTCGTTGTACGATAAGAGGTTCAAAATAATTCAAAAGAAAAGCTGTGGTTGTAGAGGTAATTGTGTGGAAACTAGACCTGTTGAAATGACAGTTTTTAATATTATGAAGTTAAATATATAATTATTATAGGTTTATCTTAAATATATAAACTTACCGTGTAGAATTAAGCCAAACAGGCTCGCAGCCACAAGTAGTCCCTTCTCCAGAGCCATGATGTTTGTTTGAAGCCCTCTCAAGGAGCAGCTCTGAGCTTATAAAGGCCCATCCCTCTGGACAGAAGGAAACGTTCTCCACTCCTCCTGGCACAAGGCCTTAACCGGGAATTTCCTCTGATGAAAAACAGCAAGCCACTCTGTCCATCTCTGATTTGTGTTCATGCTTTTGCTTTGCTTCTCGGTGGTCTTCGTGGAATCTTTCTCTTAGTTTCGTTTCAGATCTTAAACAGATATGGATAATATTTCCATCATGTTGGGAAATTGTGTAATTCCAAAGTCAAAAATGAGACTGAAAGTAGGGTTAGCTACAAAAAAAAAAGCACTGCCAAAAAAGCATAACTCACACACACTAATACAATGTGTAACTATTCTCTCATGTGCAGAGCCAAACTCACACACTAATACAATGTGTAACTATTCTCATGTGCAGAGCCAAACTCACACACTAATACAATGTGTAACTATTCTCATGTGCAGAGCCAAACTCACACACTAATACAATGTGTAACTATTCTCATGTGCAGAGCTCTTCTACATCAACAACAGCTCACCTGAAGCCCACTCCAGCAGAGAACTGTTGTGATGGATTCTTTTCAAGAGAAAACTAAACAGAGATAATTGGCCTTGCATTGTGTCCTCCTCTGTGTGTCAGTGCATACAGCCTGTCTGTGTGTCAGTGCATACAGCCTGTCTGTGTGTCAGTGCATACAGCCTGTCTGTGTGTCAGTGCATACAGCCTGTCTGTGTGCCAGTGCATACAGCCTGTCTGTGTGTCAGTGCATACAGCCTGTCTGTGTGTCAGTGCATACAGCCTGTCTGTGTGCTCCTGTAGGGTTGCTAAGCTTTGAAATGAATAGTTATCTTAGTTTACAGCTGTCTGTCTTTCACTGTCGTGATGAACCGCTCTCTCTCTCTCTCTCTCTCTCTCTCTCTGTCTCTCTCTCTCTCTCTCTCTTTCTCTCTCTCTCTGTCTCTGTCTCTCTCTCTCTGTCTCTGTCTCTCTCTCTCTCTGTCTCTCTGTCTCTCTGTCTCTCTCTCTCTCTCTCTCTCTCTCTCTCTCTCTCTCTCTCTCTCTGTCTCTCTCTCTCTCTCTCTCTCTCTCTCTCTCTCTCTCTCTCTCTCTCTCTCTCTCTCTCTCTCTCTCTCTCTGTCTCTCTGCCCCCCCTTATCTCTCTCTCTCTCTCTTTGGATCTTTGGCCCCCAAAATTGTTTTCTTTCTCTACCTTTCTCTTTTCATCCCTCGCCCTCTCCTGAGGTTGTCTCCCTCATTCCTGCAGCAAAAGCCAAAAGTCAGAGCCAACTATTTTTGGGCTAAACTAGGAACAGCAGTCTAATGTGGGGGAGGCTAAGGTGTGGTTTTGTGTGTGTGTGTGTGTGTTTGGTACACATGTAAGCAACCCTCCCCAGTTTGGCAACCTCACACTGACCTTTTTGAAAAACAACAGTGAATGAGAATGAACAGCAAAGCACTATCATCTCTCTGAATGGTTAATTTCTCTCAACTCTTTGAGAATAAGAGGAACAGGTTGACCTTTACGCACCTCGAGTACGACCTCTCAGGGCCCCTGGCGAGCTCCCCCCCCCCCCCCTTAGTCCATGTGTCCTCATTGAGGTTTGAATTGAGCCTGTGTCCTGATTCGCTCTGCTCCTGTAAGTGTCTCTGGCTATTAGGAATCTCCTCCACTTGCTCCAACGCAAACTATCCATAGTCAGATAGATCTAATCCAATTTATGTATTTATTTATTTATCGCTTTCACTGCTTTTTTATGTTTGAATGATGGGAGTATTTTATATCTTACTCATTATATTGCTTATTTTATGTTTATATATATATATATATATATATATATATATATATATATATATATATATGCACAGTATATACCAGACTCAGGTATCTGTGTTCCAAATGGATCCCTAGATTATAGTGTCACAGAGATAATATTCTACCTTTGGAGTAGAGATGTTATTAATGGATCTGCACTGCCCTCTGGAGGAGTTAAATATATCTCACCCGGAAAGCATCCAGAGTTAAAAAATATTTTTAAATATCTATGTCCTTCAATGATTTCACCAGTAGCCACACTTGCCAACCCTCCCGGGAAACTCACCATTTTCATTGCTCTCTCCCAGTTTCCTCCTGGTCAGGGTCATAATTCTCCCCTAGCCTATTTCTCCCAATTTATCTGATTGGTTGCTCTGGCCATATTAAAAATGGGGAAGCAGCATGGAGACGATGTAGGCCTACTTCCCTATCATCTCACTTCCTCACAAGGTGGGGAAGGATGCAGCATTCAGACTGACAGTGCGTTCTAATGGTTGCCATGACGACGAGGTGTGGGGTTCCAACTGCACCCTGAAGCACTCTGAGGGGAAAATTCCCTCACTGGATTCACACACGCCAAGCCCACCCAAGTGTGTGTGTGTGTGTGTGTGTGCTGGATATGTTCGTATTTGTATTTGTGTGTAAGTGAGTGTACAGGTCTGATGTGTGTGTGTGTGTACACGTTTGTATGCGAATGCATGTTAGTGCCTCTCTGCGTGTGGTCTGGAACTGAAACAGTTATCAGAGGTGAACTTCACTCGGTCAGGTTTCATTTTCAGTTATTTTCTACAGCTTTTTTTTTTGCGTCTGAACATCTCTGTCTTCTATTTCTCTCCACCCTCCTACTCTCCCTCTCCCTCTCTCTCTCCCTCTCTCTCTCTCCCTCTCTCTCTCTCTCTCTCCCTCTCTGTGCTGGAGTGGAGCCAACAGGAGGATTACTGTTAACCTACCATTATGTCTGTAGCTTCCTCGTTGGTCTGTGGTTGCTCTGCTGGGAGCCGGTGTTTTGTGAGAGGGCCAGGAGGAGATGCTTCTCAGGGCTGATCCTCTCTCATTACCTCTCTGTCCGGTGGGTAAGACCAGCCAGCCCCGCCACCACAAGCACAGAAACACAACAGTGTAGAAAACACACACATCCCCACTGGCACTACACTGAGGTCCCTTCTACTTTGAATTTGTTGATCTATTTCTACAAAGCCAGTGGAACTCCCTGTGGGTGAGCCATTTGAATGGCTCCATTACTTACAGGCCTAAAGGTATTGACTGTGTGTGTGTGTGTGTGTGTGTGTGTGTGTGTCCATTCTCTGCAATCTTATTCTATACCCACCAGCAGCACTTTCTTGACTTGGAGGTCCTGTGAGTTAGTGAGCTACTTCCAATATTAGGTACAATCTGTGCCTTTCAAGGTTCCAATTGAAGAATTAAAATAGAGCTGTTTGTTTCACTAGAATATTTTTTAAGTTGTATTGGAGGATACGGGACACTTTGTTTCGGTTGAATCTTAAAAATTGTCTCTCATTCAGAAGAAATATATAGGGGCCTGAAATTGACCAGACCCATACAACTTAAAATCAGTTTCTTGTGACATTTCTTCCTGAAAATGTCTTGTGACACACGTGTTTCATTAGCTTATCTTACAGTGTAAGCTGGGTCTGATGAGTGTGTCAGTGATACAGACTTCTGTAGATCCATGCTGTCGGCCATCTTCCTCTGGAGGCCCAGTCCAAGTCAAAGTACTGTAGCTTATGTTCCCACAGTTAAACTAATGATAAGTCTGATGTAGTAGTGGAGGGTCCTGCAGTCGTTGATAATCCATAAACACACACATCGTCAGAAGTTCCCTGGGAAGGAGTTTGTGTGTGTGTGTGTGTGTGTGGGGGGGGGTTATGTGTGTGTCTGTGTGTATGTGTGTGTGTGTGGGGGGGGGTTATGTGTGTGTGTGTGTGTGCGTGTGTGTGTGTGTGTGTGTGTGTGTGAGTGTGTGTGATTGTGTCTAGGACGTGACACTGTCTTCTGCCACGTCGTCCCTGGTGGTGGTCCTGAGAGGAACGCCGGGGGATTCCATGGTTCCCAGATGATTCCTTGATCCGCCTGACTCCTCCTCGCCTCTGGGATAAGCCTGCCTTTTGTCCAGGGCGGCATACCGCCCGCTCTGGTGCAGCGACTGGGACAGACTCACCAAAGCACTAAGAGGTTCCCAGAACGAGGAGGAGGAGGAGGGGTTACTGAGACAGACATAAAGAAAGAAAGAAAGAAAGAAAGAAAGAAAGAAAGAAAGAAAGAAAGACAGAGAGACAGAGAGAGAAAGAGAGAGAGAGAGAGAGAGAGAGAGAGAGAGAGAGAGAGAGAGAGAGAGAGAGAGAGAGAGAGAGAAGGAAAGAAAGAGAGGGATGGAAAGAAAGAAGGAAAGAAAGAAAGAAAAAGAGAGAA
>CM030181.1:1020064-1065064 GCA_017639675.1 Aplochiton taeniatus | reverse complement strand
TAGAACCAGAGACTCATCCTCCTCTACAGTAGAACCAGAGACTCATCCTCTACACTAGAAGCACAGACTCATCCTCTACAGTAGAACCAGAGACTCATCCTCTACAGTAGAAGCAGAGACTCATCCTCTACAGTAGAAGCAGAGACTCACCCTCCTCCACAGTAGAACCAGAGACTCATCCTCCTCTACAGTAGAACCAGAGACTCATTCTCCTCCACAGTAGAACTAGAGACTCATCCTCCTCTACAGTAGAAGCAGAGACTCATCCTCTACAGTAGAAGCAGAGACTCATCCTCCTCTACAGTAGAACCAGAGACTCATCCTCTACAGTAGAAGCAGAGACTCATCCTCCTCCACAGTAGAACCAGAGACTCATCCTCTACAGTAGAAGCAGAGACTCATCCTCTACAGTAGAAGCAGAGACTCACCCTCCTCCACAGTAGAACCAGAGACTCATCCTCCTCTACAGTAGAACCAGAGACTCATTCTCCTCCACAGTAGAACTAGAGACTCATCCTCCTCTACAGTAGAAGCAGAGACTCATCCTCTACAGTAGAAGCAGAGACTCATCCTCCTCTACAGTAGAACCAGAGACTCATCCTCTACAGTAGAAGCAGAGACTCATCCTCCTCCACAGTAGAACCAGAGACTCATCCTCCACAGTAGAACCAGAGACTCATCCTCCTCCACAGTAGAACCAGAGACTCATCCTCCTCTACAGTAGAACCAGAGACTCATCCTCCTCTACAGTAGAAGCAGAGACTCATCCTCCTCTACAGTAGAACCAGAGACTCATCCTCCTCTACAGTAGAACCAGACTCATCCTCCTCTACAGTAGAACCAGAGACTCATCCTCCTCTACAGTAGAACCAGAGACTCATCCTCCTCCACAGTAGAACCAGAGACTCATCCTCCTCCACAGTAGAAGCAGAGACTCATCCTCCTCTACAGTAGAACCAGAGACTCATCCTCCTCTACAGTAGAACCAGAGACTCATCCTCCTCTACAGTAGAACAGGAGACATCCTCCACAGTAGAACCAGAGACTCATCCTCCTCTACAGTAGAACCAGAGACTCATCCTCCACAGTAGAACCAGAGACTCATCCTCCTCCACAGTAGAACCAGAGACTCATCCTCCACAGTAGAACAGGAGACATCACTCCCTTGACTTTATGAATGGGGTGTGTAGTCTGCCGGGAGCTTTGCTGAACGCACCAGTAGAAAGGGTTAATGTAATCCATTTCATTGAAGGGTTCTTTAATAGCTGCCCTCTCTCTGCCTCTCCATTGGCCCGCGGAGTTTCCATTGTGCAGCCCAGGCAGTGCAGGTGTGGGGACATGCTTTGTTGATCCTAATCCTCCTTTGGGCAGAGCAAGTCTTTGAGTGTGTTTGACGTACCCCACCGGCTAGGCCCCACCAGCTCCTCCACTGCCATAGCCCCGGCCCACACACCGACCCCCAGGAAGCCCCCTCTCATCGAATCCGACAGGCGGAAAAATAATGAAGAACACCTGAACTCGGGGCTGACCTGGTTCCACATTCACCAGCTCCACAGGGCAGGGGGGAGGAAACAGCTTGATTGAGCCATACAGGATCACATAATACTGAGACACCTTCTCTCCACATAACCCCCCCACCCGGCACGGCCCTGCCCAGATCAAGATGTTCTCCTTTTAGGTTGTCTGCTTTAAAACAAGAGAAGCACACAGTGTGGTAATGACATTGTTGTTTTTGAATTTAAGAAATGGAGAAAGTTGATAGGGAAACTGAAGCAGACATGTGCCTTACAAACCAAAGGGGTTCAGTCATTTGTAGCACTACACTGTCAATCACAAAATGTCTTTCTGCTCTCCAGCGCCCTATAGAAGAGGCACGAAAACTCAAAAATATGTTTACTTGAAGGTAACATTGGCTGATGACTGTAAACGTAATCTATTCAAAGTGTGCTGTTTGAATGAATATAAAAGGAGTTGTTTAAAAATACTTCTCAAATATACTTCTCAAATATTTGTTTTCCATTTTAAATCTCACCCTTTTCCACACGGTAATGAACCTAGAGACAAAGATTGTTTTAATTCCCATCTTATATTTCTCTCCTCTCATTCGTAGCCATGAAATCTCTGCTTCAAAGCGTGTGAGGTCTTGCCTCATGACAGCGGGGAAACTTTGAGGACCTGATTGAATGAAACACCCCGGTCTCCACCACAGCAACTGCAAGGAGGAACACACCCTCCCTTTTGGAGTTTCCCTTGCACAATGAAGCCTTTGAATTATTTCTACTGTATCAGTAATCTATGTAAATCCTTCAACATCCTTCAGGTGTCTGAGGTGGTACTCTGAGTTAATGTTATTGGTTACACTGCTAAGAAATTATGTTCCTCAATGAGATGATAAACAAATAAAATAATAATGTAAATAATACATTACGTTATTGTGTCTATCGTGGTGAAATTATCATTTTATCGACCTATCCATGCTTTTTTTTAGCTATTGTAATTTATTATAAAAACGTTTTATATTTAGATGTATAGATTCCCCTCCCTGATCACTCAGTCTTTATATCATAATGGTGTATGTATGGGTGGAACTGCAACGGAGCAATCAAATAAATGTATGTGCACTCCTATTGGATATTCCTTTTGAGATGAGCATATTTGTAACTAACTCATATTAATATAACCTAAATAATTAAACAAATACACATTTCGGAACTATTTTAGGATGGATGTTGTCTGTATGGCACTTGTGTTTTTGTACTGCTGCCTCCTTGGCCAGGTCTGTCTTGCAAAAAAGATGAATCACTGTTAAATAAAGGTTTATAATAATTCATGTGTCTTGTTTCTACGGTACGGCTCTCATGGGCAAAGTAGTTCCTCTTGCCTAACCCAGGGGTCGGGGTTCAGGGGTGTTTGCGGGGTCGTTTTGGGCCGGACAGCCTAAAAGACACCCCTCTCCTACACGGCCCTGTGTTCAAACCGCTTCCCAGCCCGGCCAACAAAGGCGATCAACCCGCTGAGCGTGTCAGTGGGCGCCGAATTAGAACATGGCGTCCAGGGTTCAAGGCGTAAACGGAGCAGCCAGGGTGATCAGACAGGGCTGGGGTCACACTGGCACACTGGCAGACTGGCACACTGGCAGACCTTCTGGATCCTCTCTAATTGAGAGGTTTACACTTGGCAGCGCGGGCAAGACGTTTTTTTCTTTTAAGATATTATTATTCACAGGACTTCAGAAAAGTATATTGAACAAATGTGGCACTGCACCCCATTAACTCCTCCTGAACCCCCCCCAGATGGTACCTGATGCACCCTGTTCTAATCCCAGAGGTGACCTCCATCCATGCCAGATCCAGGCAGATAATGTGAGCGTTGTGTTGTGAGTGATTAAAGCCTAGTTAGGAGAAATAGACTCAAAATACTGGCCAGATGGATCGAAGGGCAGCCATTGGGACTGGGACAAAAACCACCACCTTCTGATCCCTGGATTGTAATCTTAGTGTGAATTAAGGTCCAATGTATTAGTATGACTTAACTATAGGTACAACGGCCCAGGGTCTGCTGGGAATAAATGCAATATTGGTGGATTATTCAGCTATAATAATAGAAAAACCAAACAAAGCAGATTGGGCTGGATGTCCCTAAGCTGACACAACTGCTTATTAGTAAGACAAGTTTCACTTTTTACACTTTCAATTTAAAAAATGCCAAGAAAACTCCTATTCGTTTTGCATGTAGGGCAAACAGTGGTAATGTGTCTAGACACTGAGAGGCTTAAGAATCTCTGTGTCTGCGTTAAGCCAGTAGGATTCATCAGATGGACCAACACGGATACAAGTGGGTCTGCTTGACGGACCCAGCACAATAGCACTATTGTCTTACACCCCCAAACCTCTCTTTAAAATGTTGTTTTCTTTGCCAGGCCCCGTCACTAACTTGCTGTTGATTTAATGCATCAAGGTTGACACTGCTTGACACTGTCACTTAAAGAGTGGGTGGAAGCCATGTCTAGCGTACGAAGAGGAGAGCCAGCAGACATGATGCAATTGAGAAGCATGGAAACAAACTACCAGCCTTTTACTGAAGGTGTATATTTCAAGATTCTAAAAAAAATACCTTTTGTATAAGGTGTGTATTTCAAGATTCCCCAAAAATGTACCTTTTGTTGAAGGCGTATGCTTTAAAAATTCGAATAAAATACCTTCTGTTGAAGGTGTATATTTTAAGATTGTAATATGAGACCTGATGTTGAGGTATCGTATTAAGAGAGCCAGTTTAAAAGGTACTTGACTAATGTAGGTTGAAGGATCAAATTTCTACGCCAGTTTATTAAGTAACTGCTTTATGTTACAACTTGAACATGTGTTGCACAGACGCCCCAACTACATTTCAAAGGTTTTAAGACCAGCAATTAATTTAATTAGAATATACAGCAAAAATAAAGTATTACGTATTTACTGTACGCACATAGTGAGGCATAATTTCAACATTTTAATTGAGATCATAGCAATATATATTTTTTTATAAATTCAATAAAAAGATTATGGAAAAGGCTTTTTGTCTGGAAATTATGAAAATCTCTGACTATTAAAATAATAGTGGATAATTCAGCTCTAATTATGGAAAAAATCGAACATTTCTGAATTATCCACTAGTATTATACTTAGTCATATACTACTATTATGCTTAATCCCAATAAACACCAGACCATTGTACAGTTTGCTCAGTGTTCAATGAAAGTGTTCACATTTTTCCCAGGTTACCCATTGAAAACCACACAATTCAAAAGGTTACATTACATTACAGTATTTAATAAAAAACGTTCTATTAAAATATGGCTCAATGCGTTTAACATTTTGTTTAACAATTTTAATTCTATTGGAATTTGGGGTCAGTAAAACCTTGACATTTGAAATGTTTTGAGATAAAATTAGTACTAACACTCAAAATACAAAGTATCAAATGTTGTTTATTGATTAGCAGTTTAGAATTTGAATGTGTTTTGGACATAAAGACAAATAATAAAATATACATTTAAAAATAAAACATTTAATAATTGTATGGATACTGAGGGAATCCATGATATACCATTTTCATATTTTATGAAATAACCTTGGACATACTATTCTTGGCTCAACTGTCATTTAATCTCATTCGTAATAACGTTTCTGTTAAATCCACTACTTTTCAAAATCTGGTATAAAATAAGCCTGTTAGCATAAATATTATAAATAGTAACAAACTATCTTTATAATTTACAAAAATACACATATCTTGTCCAAATGCAGATATACACAAACATGACCGTCAATTGAAGTTTCAGTCAAAGTACTTATGAAAGATTATATTTTATATATATAGTTGTCTTGCTTCAGTATTCTGCTGCATTCATAGTATGTATTTGGATATGGGTATGATCCAAATATCAATCTGTCAATAAAGGCAAAACCACCTTTTCACTGACATGGGAAAAGACCTTCTTATCCCAATTCATATTGATTTTAGCAGTCCCAGATCATAATGATTTTAGCAGTTTATACATTGTGTAAAAGTACAGAAAATGCCAAATAAGGAATATACACGTAAAACAACATTTGCTGCAATACTTTCAGGCACTTTTTATGTAATGTACTATGTTGATATAAAGTTCACACTCATAGTGGCAAAAAATACATCATTTTTTTTTCAGATTCCCATGTGTCTACGTGGCATCACATATCCAGTGTTGACGTAGATTTACTTCAAGATGCTTCAGAAGCTGACACCATGGGGTTAAAAAGTCTTTTTGAAATGAAGTAAAATGTACAGAGCTGTATTTAAGACATGGCAGAGGATTCTACATGCCAGATGTTTGAGCAGCTTTAAAAGTAGAACCATCCCATGTCAAATAGAGCGCTCGCCCTAACATTGAGAAATGTGAATGTTCCTCCCCAGGTTTGTTTACAGAGAGCCTGTGTGCTATCTGCTATCTATAGATCAGGGCCTTCTCTCGGGTATATCAGACTGTTAACACTAAAGCTGTTGTAGAAATGGCTGTTAAACTGTCCGCTCTGCCCTCCTCCGAACGTGTTGTAGTAAACTCCACGGTTATAATGTAAGCTGTCCCCGTGGTCCGTGAGCCCCCCGACGACGCTCTCCTGAGCTGCCGGGTTGGGATGAAAGGGGTTGATCGCCGTAATGTTCCGGTTGGAGAGCTCGTTCACCAGAGATCCCTGGCGGCCGGAAGGCCCGGAGCCCAGAGTGGACATGCTGCTGAAGAAGTTACTGAAACATGGCGCCGTGGGTGGAGACGAGCTTCTGTGGCTCTCACCGATCACTTCCATTTCTGGGGACGAGGGCCCGAGAACCTGCGGACTGTCTGCTGAGGACCTGAGTGGGGGCACCACCCCGCCGTTCTCCATTTTAGAAGCTTCAGCCGCAGCTCTATTGGTGGGATCCGAACGCCGTTTCCGTTTTCTCCGGAAGTTGCCGTTATCAAACATTTTTTCGCAGTTCGGGTCCAATGTCCAATAATTTCCTTTTCCTTCAAATAAAAAATGTCAGAAAATTATGATCAGTTCAAAGCGTCAGTAACAAGCAAGAGTTTTCTCTTATTTCACTGCTTTGAAGCAAGCAAAAAGTGTATCGCAACTAAAGTAAGTTATGTGGGCTGTATAATTGAACTGACATACATTTTTCAATCCTTTAAAAGATTTACCTTTTACACATAACTTTTATGTGATGAGCGATATCTACTTGCTGTGTCTTTAATTCAAGGCAAATTTCAGTAACACTGGAACCACCTCAGCATCTTGTGTTCAGGGATTTTATAATGAACAAGACAGAGAATTTGACAGTGGGGCTATCATTTAGGTATTGCTTTGAGTTATGATCCCTCTCACAACAAAATAGTTTTAATTGTATAGACAAAACAACGATTCCATGCCTTTGAATATATTAAAACAACCATTTCCAATACTATATATAATTTATCTTTTTAGCCTTTCTTTTTATTTATCTTTTTTTTTACCAAATTGATACAGTTAACGAATCAATTATTGTAAAATCCAATTTATTCTTTTTTAAATTTCAAACGACAGTAAAATGCTGAGTAAAACTATTGAATTCAATACCATTTCCCCAGATTGTATTTGGATGAGGCCTACCTGGATCGTCTTCGTCTCTCGGCACCTTCTTGAAGCAGTCGTTCAGCGAGAGGTTGTGCCGGATAGAGTTCTGCCAACCGGCTTTACTTTTTTTGTAAAATGGAAAATTTTCAGCAACATATTGATATATTTGACTGAGTGTCAGTTTCTTCTCGTGCGCATTCTGTATCGCCATTGCAATAAGAGCAGAGTATGAATAAGGAGGACGCACCAGTTTTAAAAGTTCCTCTTGACTCGCTATAGACAGCCAACCTAAATCAGGCCCTCCAAAACCAGGTGAATTCGTAAGGAATTGTCGCTGGGAGCCGTATGAAGGTGGTATAAAAGACGCTGTGTTGTTTCCATGTAGATAAGACGACGAGGAGCTGGCACCTGGACCGTTCAGCCAAAGATATGGGTTTGATGAGGACGAATAATCCCCGAGGCCATAGGCGGTGGGCCGCTGCGCGCCTTGGAGACTCTGCTGGTGGTACATGCTAAAGTTATCGCAATACACAGCCATCTCCGGCGCCTCCTGCGCACTCTTGGTTTGGAGGGAGCCGACTGTTTGGGAGGTGTGTTGGGATAGTTGATCAACGGAGTTCATCACTCCCCACAGGAATCCCCAACTGATTACAAACCTATATTGTTGCAGAGGCCTTTTGAATTGAATTCACAAGTCAAGGCTGCAACAAGTGCCAGAAAATCGGTTAGCTTTGGACTTTTAATTTACTTAGTCTTTGACAGCAGCCACATCCTGACACTTGATCATTTCTCACAGCCAATAGACATACACTAACGAAAAGGGGGTGTGGTAACATTTCATTCACCATTTGAGTTTTCGCAGATTGGTTTCTCTCCAGACCCAATGTTGCTTGGTAATGGCACGTAGACCCACAAGATCAGGACCTAATTAAACCACGTTTTTTTTGTTGACAGTAAACAACGAACTGCTAATAGTAGCATATTCTTAAATACTGAATGATAAGTAATAATGCTAATAATAGAAACTGTTTAAGAAAATGTCAGCTTGATCACATTTGAATACGTGGTTCTTTATTATAATGTTTGCCATGTAGAATTTTCATTTTCTACAATAATACAAGTTGCATATATGAGTGGTAAATGGGAATGCAGTCTCAGGTGTACATTACCATTTTATGTATTGCATTTACATTTGAATTTTGAAAGGCTTCCACATGCTGGAGAGATGGCCATAGGCAATCTCTTTGTCATTTCAGTCAGACTTTGTAGTTTAAAATAAGTCACTTAAATCTCACAATACGATTTTTAACTTGAAAGTACTGCTCAAAAGACTGTATAGGAGCTGGCAGTGGTAATAATAATACATAATAATAAATAATTATCGAATAGATCTTATATAAGAACATGTGGCGTATTTTTTTTATACCAAATATCATTTTTCCAAAATATTATTTGCCATTAGTCAGTAGATTTGGGAATATGGTTCTGCCCAGACGTTTTTTTGGAGGGGATGGGGTGCTGGTTGGCTTACAACGTTATACTTGTCAACATCATATACTGAAGAGACAGTCCCTTGTTATTTGAACATCGCAGCCTTTATAATTCCAACTGAATGTATCCATGTAATCACGTGAGAGGGTTAGGGTTAGGGTGTAAAAGTAATACAACTGGTCTAATGTTGGCTATCATCCCTTCATTACATGACTCCTATATCATAAATAAGAGGTGTTGTTCTGACTCCTTCAAGTTTCAGAATAATGACATTAATTAGGCAGTTGTTGTAGTCTAGTAAAATCACTCGTTTGATTATTAACCAGAGATTAAACAGTTGATTTAAATGTATAAAAAAGAGTGTGATTACATCATTCATCTATGTCTACACACACACACACACACACACACACACACACACACACACACACACACACACACACACACACACACACACACACACACACAGTGCCTTAATCCTTATGAAAAAACAAAAATGGTGCAATTACTGTTCTAAATTCTGATCTGTGGCGACATCTAGAGGTTTTCCAATGTCTCTGTCTGGGACTTTTACATCTCATGAAAACAAACCACTCCAATTTTCAAATGTTGAATCTAGTTGGCCAATATTTCAGTGTGCTCTCAGTCAACTTCACACAGAAAATACAAATATGATCATGGCACAACGACCTAACAACTTCAAACTACAACAAAAAGCACAGTGAAACTAGATGCATTGGGATTTTATTGAAGGACCAAATCAACCAGGACAAGGGCACTAGCTGGCCTTCTTAGCCATGCATTTAACAAAGGCGCGGCAGAACCGAGTATCATGGAAGGCCTGGAGGAGACCCTTGACTGGTTTGTCCCGCTTCTCCTTTTTGGAGGAAGGGACACAAGAGCAGGAGGCACTTGGTGCCACAATCTCAACAGCAGCCTTTGTAGCTGGGAGGTGGGAAGATGAGGAGGGTGGGGGGCTGATTAGCAATATTACATCCTTCATGTGGTATTAACTTATCACATAACAATCTGGATCTAGTTAATGATTGTCTGTGCAGTGTTGTACAACATAGTTTGATGTGTGTTGCCATATGCATGCCACTGTAACTCCTTATTATAAAGAGTGTTTTCTGTGTATGTTTATTGAAGTCTTACCCATGGACACTTCGTCATCCTTCGGGATAGGAGCTGCGTCTGCAGACTGTTCCAGCTTCCTGTCCTTCTTCATAGCACGCTCATACTTCATGAAATGAATTAGAAATGACATCCAATAGGGATTAGTGAATGACAAAGACACAAATAAAATAGTTCAGCAGCTTGACCTTTTTCACAGTGAATTCTGATGTTCATATGACCTAGCTAGGCTGTGATAGTAAATAGAAATACACACCTTCCAGGTGTTAAAGCGCTCTCTCAGCTTGGCCAAGCCGTTCTTTGTCTTCAGCGAAGTGGAGGAGCCCACAGCCAAGCACGCCATGGTGTCACTGACAATCACCGAGGCGGCCAGGGAACTCTCAGACCTGACGAGGGGCGGAGCCAGCGTTGGCACCGGGCTGGTCTGGGGAGTCTCCTGGATTTCAGCCAGCCTTTCCTCAATGGGAGACGCCGTTCCACTGGAGCTGGTGAACACCTCCAGTTTGCCCATGATCTCGCCGACGATCAGCCTCGCCTCCAGAGAGAGAGTGCCCTCTGAGATCTCGCTGGAGATGGAGGGGGACTTTCTCGCCAGCCCCGCCTTCATGGAGCCAGAGATCTCTGAAACCACCATGTTGGCTTTCTCATCCATGTTCTTAGAGTCCAACAGAGGAACAGGACTTTCAGCGCCAACGCTAGTTGCCTCCCTAGGGGTCAAACCTGTTTTGAAGTGCTCGGCTAGTCTCCTCTTTAAATTGTTCAGGATGCTCCTGGACGCAGAGTCAACCCTCTCATTGGTGGTGGGATGGGTGTTGGGTTCCCCGGTGGTTAGGGAGTGGCCCTCTGTAACGCGGCCGTGGAGGCTGGATGGCTTGGCCGTGCCATCAGACTTCATGTCCATCGCCACCTCCTGGGCGTGGGCCTCCACATCCCAGACCAATGCCTCGACTAATTCCAGCGATTTGGTTTCCAGGTCTGACGCGTCCATAGAAGGGGTCGGAGTCAAGTTGATGTTACAGCGAGAAGTCTGGGGGGTCAAATGAGGCGTTCTCAGGGCTTCCAGGAGAACTTCGCAGACGTTTTCAGTTGCACAGGTCTGGAAGGCTGGGCTGGACAGTGTCCTGTTAGTAGGGATTTTGTCCACCATGCTGACTTCTAAATTGTCAATGCTACTTGACAACATTGAAACAACAGACATTGAATAACAAACCCCTTAAGAATTATTTTGTGTAATATAAGGTACAAAAACAGTTTATATAGCTTCAGTATATTTCAAAGATAAACAACAAAAAGATGTTTAGAATAGAGCAGCAGATGAATCACTTTGTGATTGTTGAGTCAATGTCATGTTTTGTCCACTAGATGGAGACAGACATATGCAACGCAAGCAACACTTAGGAAGCAGTGGGCTTATGATCTCATTCAATGACACAGAGAAACTGGCCAAATGCTCCATTAAATGAACACAGCTTGTGGCTATTGCACTTGACTGAAGTTCTGCTGTTAACTATCAGATAGTAATTAAATATTGTTGCACGTATAAAAAAACGTTGGACTTTTTTGACATGCTACGTTTATGTGAATAGAACCTGATGGTAAGATTCAATTAAGAATGATAACAAAACAACAATAAATAGTCAACTACCTTTGCTGTTGATTCTGCTCAGGCTCACTAGATTTCAGGTCAAAGGTGGGAGAGGTGCTTCTACAACGTTCCTGAAGAGCAGTCACCAACTTACCTGTATAGTGGGTCAGTTCGGGGTCGTTTGTGGACAATGAACCCACACTTACTCCAGGGTGGTGGTCTGGATCAGGCACAACACCAGCCACCCTGTAGGCCTCCATCAAACCCTCCAGGACTCCGTTGGTGTAATACTCAATCTGCACAACAGACAGATCTTCCTCTGCCATTTTAGCTGGGGTGATGTCGGCCAGCAGTTCTGGGGCAAGCGAGACTTCCTCCTTGGACTCAACCCGTGGTAAATCAGGGGAGACTGGCATCTTGGCACAGCAGACTACGGGAGTGAACAACACTCGGACCCTAGTCTGAAGGCTAAGGTACAGTCTTAGAGAGTCACGCGTGACCCTGGAATGGAATGGCTCTCGTTCAACGGCCGCGCCTTCCGCCTGAAACCTCTCAGACACTTCCGTCACGTCCTTAAGAAAGCCGTCTACCAGAGCGGAGGCGACTGACTCGGCCCGGGACACTGACCGCCGGTCCGACACGGGGCTCCAGGCGTTGACCTCCGGGCAGCTGACAGCGGTGATGGGAGCTGGAGAGACAGAGGGGGAGGGGCTGCTTCTCCTCAGCATCTCACTGACCGCTTTGGCTGCGGCGAGATGGAACATGGGGTCGCGAAGGATCTCCATCTTCTCAGCCAGCACGGAACCCAGAGTGGTTCTAGAACCCTGAGGGGACCGTGGAGGCGTCGCCTCGGCAACGGAGGGCGGGCCAGCGGTTTGGGAGCGGCTGTGAGGTCGGCAGCAGCTCATCACCCTGGCCAGCTCCCGGAGCAGATCACCTGTCATACGACCTTTCTCAATGTTCTTCTCTTCCATGGAGCTCATGCTGTGTGCTATGGCCTCCATCACTGCTTCAGTCAGGGGGTCCAGGCCATTCAGGGCTTCCTTGTCAATCTCTGCTCCAATCCCGATGGAGGAAGAGGGGGTGGGGTCCAGGCTCTGCTCCACAGTGGCCCTGGTTTCCCCCAAATACTCCCTCAGAGGGTCGGCAGGCCGGCTGCTTCAGGGCAAACACATTCACAACTTAGCTCTGCAGCCATTCAGCCATTCTCATACAATGTTCTAACAACTTCATAACACATTTATACGAATTACATTTTCATATAAATTTTTGCTGAAATTACATCTTTTCACATCCTCTATACAACTCAGAATATGACCTTTTAGGGCTTTACACAAAACAAAATGTCGCAAAAGTGTTGACTACGGTTTAAACACATTAGCAGTTACTATGTATCCTCCAAATAATTCTTTTCTTTTTCTTACCCGTCTTTAAGGCTGCTGCTTGAGGGGCGTCTTGAGTTGGACTCCAGGGCTGCTCTTTCACTCTCATCTATTATGGCCATTAGAGCTGGCAGCAGTGTCTTGAACACAGTCTGCGCTGCCACATCAACAACCATTTTGGATTGCTTGGCGAACAGCGCTCTAGTGCTCTGGAGAAAGGGGGAGGAGAGGAAAAGAATTTGTTGTGCTGAAAGTTGACGCATGTTTAACCATAATAATCCTGAATATAAAATGTTTATATTTACTCACAGGGTCTCTAATGCTGCGATGGAGGCTTCTCCACTGCCTGTGGGAGAGACAGGAAATCTTTTTAAGTAGTTTAGTAGAAAGGCATAGAGGCTTGACATACACACAGAATATGAATATGAATGCACAGGAAGGGGTTGGACCTACGCATCGTCTAGGCAGTTTAGGAAAGTTAAAAGCACAGGGAAGCAAACACTGTGATAGTCTCTCTGTGACCCCATCAGTATCTGGTTTTCCAGGAACTTGATGAGGGCCCGCCGGTCGTCCAAGTTTTTCTGCCCCCTGGCGACCAGTGTCTCAGATGATTCTGAGAAAAAGAAAAGGCCACAGTTAGTTTTTCCATTCTGTTTGATTCCACATCCATGCTCATTGAAAGGGACCAACATAGCCAACACAAATAAAACCTAAATAATCGAATTAATGCAAAATGCCACTGCAATAACACATCAGACGTCCCCCACAAAAGGTATGGTTTCATTCTTCCTAAAACGTTATTCAATGCCACTCAAGACTCAAATGGGAAGTTATGACCTTAGATCCACACTAGGAGTGACAGTTTTTTTCTTTCATGTGAACTTGACTGACCTTCATCTGGACTGTTGGCCACCTCAATCTTGTTCCTCCTGTTTCTTCTCCAGAACTAAATGGACAACAGAATATACTATTCAATACTATACAAAGTAGTTAGGAGTTTGGCTTATCTTTTACTTGCTATATTAGCGGTTACAGCATCGATAACATTGCGCTTGGCAATCTGAACATCCAAAAGTGATGCATGTCTGTTATGAATATAACCCCTTGTGTGATTGTAAATACAAAGAATATCTATAGAAATGTGCCGGTGTAATTTCTCATGCAGGCGGTTTTACCTTGCGTGGCCTTCCCATGTTTTCAATTCTTCCCTGAAAGATAATCTGAACACAAACAAAATAACATTATTTTTGCGATTTATACAGGGGAAACAGACAGCCAAGCCACTACGTTTCCGTTTCCAGAAATGCTCAGTTTAAAGGCATATAATGAAAGCATATATTTATAATTTAAAAAACAGCAAAACAAAGTTTGTAAAAGAATTTCATAAATAGACACTAAACAGATTTTACAAGGATGACAATTATCTCTACTACATAGCCACTCTACAGATGAAATAGCTCACTTAAAAAACCATCACAATAAGAACATTCTGTATAAATATTGATTTGTACCTTGTTTTACGTTTTATGTTTAGCTTAATATGAGTCTTAACCCAAAATGACTTCCGTTAACTTGTTTCTAACCGTGAGCAGATACGTTTGCCTTGCAACAAGAGTTCGTTTGAACAAATGTTCCATTCTTCTGTGACGTAATAATAATTACCGTTGCCCTGAGCAGCATGGAAATCCCAAAGTCATGAAAATAGCCCTATATATATATACATACAAATATGTATATATATATTCGTACAGGGTTGACTGACTGATTGAGACCCAGTGTCTTTTGCAGCAGGAGACTACCCTGTTTACAAGGCAGCCAATTGAAAAATGAAATTAATTAAAATAAAATAAAACAAAGCACGCACACATAACCTATACAATTATAGGCTACGCTATTGTCGAAACTGCAAACGAACTTGTATTTTTAAGGCCGGATGTTAATTATGATTAGTGGTTTTGGCAGCGAAGCAGCCCCTGGCTGGCCTTTCGGGGTCAACCGGTAACAGGAAGACGAAAGGGGGAGGAAGCGCTAGCACATGTAGCCTACACAAGTCAATCAAATAAATAGCACAAAACAGACAGCTTACAATCGAATAAACACGAATTCATTATTAGGTAAATAGGTCAAGGTGGGCTACGGTTAGGACAGATGTGCTTACGGTCAAACGGTCCCGGTATCTTACCGTTCTGTGCCTTATCTTCAGGTATCCAATTATACGTGATTATCAGACGCTCCTCCAACGGTCATATGCGGTTTTGATTGAAAACTTGGTGCGCATTCAAATAAATATGTTCTGTGATTATCCATCAACTGTGACATCACAAAGCATTTATTTTCATCTAGCTATAGTCCATCATTTTCAGAGTAAAAAAAATGATTAGCCAATTTTTTTTTACATTTATGCAGGGGTAACCGACAGAGACTATAGACCTCGTTCCCAGCAGTACCATGTTGGCAGAATATACAACTATAAACAAACATGAAGAAGAAAAAAAAACGAAGGAAAAAAAAGCTAATAATAAAAAGTAGTCATATTTTCTGCAAAAATATTGATAGGCCCTACAATGTTTCAACCAAAACAAGAACACTCATATCCTGCAATATTTAAAATTGTTCAACCGAAACAATACAAACTGCTCAGTTTTCAAAACTGTTTTTAGGCTAGGGCTTGTAATCATTTTCTATTATTCTGGTTAGAAAATAATAGTTTTTACATTTAGTTTTTTTTTTGTAAAGGTCACGTTAGTGGACACATCCCACCACCAGCCGTCCCCCGTTTCAATGATTCTTAGAATATTGATTAGGATGATAAATGTCACTGTAATAACGAATATAGTAATCAATAAACAATAATTATGCAAATCACAATGTGGACATATATGATCATTTCAACAGCCTCACATGGCGCGTGCATTTACTGGTTCTTTTGTATTGTAGCGCGTGTGGAATACACAACACTTGGCGGTAAACTCGACCGGCTGCGAGCTAATGTTAGCAAGCCTACTTACAGACGGAAGAGGTTAACCAATGCCTTAACAATTCAAGTTTTTCTTTAAATCTGCATTAACATTTACTAATATTCTAACGTTAAGAAGATTATAAGGTCATGTTTCGAATTCGAAGTAGTACAGATGAAGTGACACCTGCTGACATCTCTGATTCGGGACACTCAGGCCGAACTTCAGAAAGTTTGCTGTCCCCCTTGGCCAGACCAAGTAACAGACCAAGTAGTTTACCTTTGCCACAAGGTCAGCTTTCCACATCCTATCTCTCATCCCCTCATGATGTTTCGGATGCGGGAAGTTCAAGTTCAAATCTTTCGGCAGCGCATCCAAAATTGGCCACAGGTAAGGACGGACGCGTAACAGTAACAATTTCCTAGTTTTACTGTGGTCGAGGATTCCAAGTTTGCTAGATAGAGGTCGCCGTTGTTGGTTATTCTCATACGCAACTGCTACTTTTGAATGAAACTTGACTGGTTTAGAACTAATTACATAAACGATCAAATACGTTTGCTCATTTTGCTTACATTCCAGGTTTACACAACCAAAATTTCAACCTGGGTAAAAAGTTATCAGCCCGCCAATTCACATCTAGTACTTACTCTCTGAACAAACTACGAGGGACGCCAAATCTAAGAAAAACGCCTAGAAGAACACCTGGTAGAAGCTATGACTCTGGTGGAGGGACCTCGGGCAGTCATCCAGCTCGGACACCCATCACTGAACATGCTGGGGGTAAATATGGCCATGCATCTAACAATAACAATATCTTACATATCGATAATGTCAGCCCACAACATACGTTTTTCAACTCATTTTTAAATATGTTTTTTCAAAGGCAGTAGCAGCAACGTTGTGTAATTTAACTCATTTATTTGTTTGCCATGGTAGAATTCAGTCATACAAGTTCTGATTCAAGTTCCAACTAGCTCTTTACTCACCATATTAACATCCTTTCCTCTTTGCTACCTCTGTGTAGGGACCACCTGTTCCTCTGCCACCTCAGCGGCAGGGGCCTCTGTCATCGTGGCGGTGGTGGAGGGCAGGGGTCTGGCCAGGGGGGAGATCGGCATGGCCAGCATCAACCTGAAATGCCCTGAGCTCATCCTCTCTCAGTTTGCAGATACTGGGACGTATGCCAAGGTGAGAGATCGTTTAGCAACTTACTGATGCTGACATCTTTAAAAGCTTAAAGTAATACGTTAAAGCGATTAGACGAGGAAGAAGGTTGAATAGTTCTTAGTAAAGAACTGTATTCACAGTCTTTTGTATATTGATAGATTGTTAGAAAAGGACAGCGTGGTCTGTGTCATACGACCTTCCTCACGTTGACCTTGATTGCGACCCTTGACCCTGAAAGGTCATCACCAAGCTTCACATCCTGGTTCCCCTGGAGATCCTGATGCCCGACACGGCGAGTGAGAAGGGCAAAGGCACCAAACTCTTCAGCCTCATCACAGACAACTTCCAGGTAACAGCACCGTGGAGGGATCCAAGTGACTAATAAACATGTTTTAATGGAACCAGTAATCAGTGTAAGGCACCATTTCACATTCATACCTTAATCAAGTTCATGGCAAAGTAAAGACATGGAACACTTGACACCTTTGGAATTCAATTGTAGTCCATGTGTTCCCTCTGAAGGAGACATTGTTGTTGAAAGGTCAGTCATTTTGCCGCTCCAATAAAGTATTTAAATGATCTGTGTGCTCCACTTTTCCCCTAATTGTTGTTACTGGTCCCACTCTGAGAGCACCGGCCTTCATCTCTGAAAGTGGTTTTGAAGGTGAACTCTCTTAAGGGTCCATGTGTTCTGTTGTGATTATGGTACATTATTTGGGTCCATGTGTTCTGTTGTGATTATGGTACATTATTTGGGTCCATGTGTTCTGTTGTGATTATGGTACATTATTTGGGTCCATGTGTTCTGTTGTGATTATGGTACATTATTTGGGTCCATGTGTTCTGTTGTGATTGATTATGGTACATTATTTGGGTCCATGTGTTCTGTTGTGATTATGTTAAATATTTTGGGTCTTGATGTTCTAGGGAGTTTCCTTCACAGCCATCCAGAGGAAGTACTTCAATGAGAGGAAAGGTCTGGAGTACATTCAGCAGCTGTGTGCTCCAGAGTTCAACACAGTGCTCATGGAGGTGCAGAATAAGTACGCCACTAGGTTTACCCACACAGCCACCGTAGTTCACATGTGTGTCTCATCATCAGACTAAGAACACATTCCTAATGTGCTTATCACTCACTATTGCAACCATACCTCCTTCACTGCTCAGACAGATGCTTTGAATGGAAACACCATGACTGTTGGTTTTCAGGTACTACTGTCTAGCAGAGGCTTTGAATGGAAACACCATGACTCTGTTGGTTTTCAGGTACTACTGTCTAGCAGCGGCTGCGGCTCTGCTGAAGTACTTTGAGTTCATCCAGAACTCCATCTATGCTGCTAAGTCACTGAAGGTTAGCTTCAGAGGCAGTGAACAGACGGCCATGATCGACTCCGCCTCCGCCTCCAACCTGGAGCTGGTCGTCAACAACAGGGACCACAGGTTGCTGGGCAACACAGTGTGTGTGTGTGTGTGTGTGTGTGTGTGTGTGTGTGTGTGTGGGGGGGGGGGGGGGGGGGGGGGGGGGGGGCTAACTATGGATAGAAAATAAAAGAATGAAGGAATAGATGTGTTTATTTGACAATAACACACAGTCTTTAAGTGTATGCGCACAGGATGACCCGCACAAAGCAGGCTCTGCCAGTCGGTGAATTCTTCATTTAATAAAACTCTATAGATATTCATTATTATTCATCCTTCATTTATGTGAAGCAGCGTTTTGCTACTATGCAACAAATAGTTGGAACCAACTTCCAGAAGATGTGACACTCAATTCAGATTAAATTCAGATGTTCTTGATTCTTTTTTTTGCTGAATTGCTCCTTCTTAGCAATTATATTTCTCTTCTTAAATTTGTTTTTCTTTCTTTCTTAGTCTTTCATTTCTCCTTTGTATGTTTCTGCTTGTCTAATGTAGGGTGCATTTAATTTCCTATGTGTATGCAATGTGCTCTACAAATAAACGTGACTTAACTTGACCCTGTGTGTGTCTGTGTAGGAGTGCACACACTCTTCTAGGTGTCCTCAACTACACCAAGACCCCCGGTGGGGGCAGGAGACTCCGCTCTAACATCCTGGAGCCCCTGTTGGATGTGGACACCATCAACATCCGCCTTGACACCATCCAGGAACTTCTGCAGGAAGAGGAGCTCTTCTTTGGCCTAAAGAACGGTCAGATGGCCAAGCCAGGAGCATCATGGGATAGGAGTCAAATTACTTTCCATTTTATAATTTGAAAGCGAGTATAAAGGGTTAAGGCGATTATTATGATGGTGAGGATTGACAGTCTTATATCTCTTATTCATCCCTCTCCAGCTATCAGCCACTTCCTTGATATAGACCAACTACTGTCTGTTCTGGTCCAGATCCCCAAACAGGAAACGGTAGGCTGAATATAGACGTGTTCCTTTAACACTGTATACACCTGAAGAAGACAACTCTCTTCTCTCCAAGCGGCTGAGTCTGCTGGTGGTTCAGTGTGTCAGTCTGTGTCTCTGTGTAGGTTCAGTGTGTCAGTCTGTGTCTCTGTGTAGGTTCAGTGTGTCAGTCTGTGTCTCTGTGTAGGTTCAGTGTGTCAGTCTGTGTCTCTGTGTAGGTTCAGTGTGTCAGTCTGTGTCTCTGTGTAGGTCCAGTGTGTCAGTCTGTGTAGGTTCAGTGTGTCAGTCTGTGTCTCTGTGTAGGTTCAGTGTGTCAGTCTGTGTCTCTGTGTAGGTCCAGTGTGTCAGTCTGTTTTCTCTCTGGATCTGTAGGTTAAAGTTGCCGAGGCTAAGATCACCCATGTTATCCAGCTGAAGCACACCCTGGAGTTAGTCCCAGCTCTGAGGGTAAGACAGAGGAACAAATACTGCTGAGACAGGAGCAGCCGCTCAAACAACCAGCCTGGGGTGGGAGCCGTAGTTAACCCTTTATCTCCCTGGTGATGTCTGGGAGCAGGAGGTTCTGAAGAACTGCAACACTGCTCTGCTCAAGGCCTACAGCAACTCCCTGGAAGACAACAGGTAGCTGAACAGACATTATGATATTATGTTTCATAAAATTAGACCATTATGTATAGTAACCAACGTCACAGGCTACTAGCCCTCTCCCAATACACAGGATCCACAGTATTTGATTTGTCCAAAGAAAAGGGACGTCATGAGAAGCAGACTCTCTGTGAAGGAACCTGGCTGTCCCTTCAGAAACAAACCCCTTCTTAAGTTCCTCCTCAGGTTGTACCTGTCCTGCCTGTGATCCCCTCAGGTTGTACCTGTCCTGTCTGATCTCCTCAGGTTGTACCTGTCCTGCCTGTGATCCCCTCAGGTTGTACCTGTCCTGTGTGCTGTCTGTCATCCCCTCAGGTTGTACCTGTCCTGTGTGCTGTCTGTGATCCCCTCAGGTTGTACCTGTCCTGTGTGCTGTCTGTGATCTCCTCAGGTTCGATGTGATCTTGGAGCAGGTCAAGACGGTGATAAATGATGACACCAGCTACACTAAGGGCAGCCTGAACATGCGCACCCAGAAGTGTTACGCCGTGCGGCCCAACATCAATGAGTTCCTGGACATCGCCCGCAGAGCCTACACTGAGATAGTGGACGACATCGCAGGTGGGCCCCGGACCCTCTCACAGATCTCTGTCACAGGGCCAACACCACACACTGAAGGGTACATGTTTGTAGTTTTTAATTGTAGTTTTAGTAGTGCTACCCCAGCCAAGCCTAAAAGCTATATATGGGGTACAGTCCGGATGACGTATGATGGTTAAACAGACTTGGTGGAGAGGTACGGCCTCCCCATGTTGTCATGGTGACATAGTGATGATGCTGTGTTGACTAAACAGGCTTGGTGGAGCAGGCTGGGGAGAGGTACCATGTTGTCATGGTGACATGATGGATGCTGTGTTGACTAAACAGGCTTGGTGGAGCAGGTTGGGGAGAGGTACCATGTTGTCATGGTGACGTGGTGATGGACTCTATATGAATGCATTATTCAACAGGCTTGGTGGAGCAGGTTGGGGAGAGGTACCATGTTGTCATGGTGACGTGGTGATGGACTGTATATGAATGCATTATTCAACAGGCTTGGTGGAGCAGGTTGGGGAGAGGTACCATGTTGTCATGGTGACGTGGTGATGGACTGTATATGAATGCATTATTCAACAGGCTTGGTGGAGCAGGTTGGGGAGAGGTACCATGTTGTCATGGTGACGTGGTGATGGACTCTATATGAATGCATTATTCAACAGGCTTGGTGGAGCAGGTTGGGGAGAGGTACCATGTTGTCATGGTGATGTGGTGATGGACTGTATATGAATGCATTATTCAACAGGCTTGGTGGAGCAGGTTGGGGAGAGGTACCGTGTTGTCATGGCGACGTGGTGATGGACTGTATATGAATGCATTATTCAACAGGCTTGGTGGAGCAGGTTGGGGAGAGGTACGGTCTGCCCATGAGGACCAGCTTCAGCTCAGCGCGGGGCTTCTTCATCCAGATGAAGCTGGAGGGGGCAGCCTTCCCCGATGGCACACTGCCAGCTGAGTTCATCAAGGTGACATCATTTTCACACAACAAAGAATGAGAAAAAGACACAGGCACGGTAGTGGAGGGACTCTTTAATAGAAGGCATTTATTATGAATCGATTCCTGGTTATTAATTAGCACGTTTTGGATTTAAAATGTCCATCATGTTCTTCAGTGTTTTCAGCCTTAGTAACCAGTGCATCTTTCTGGTTAGAAAGCCCAGTCCATGACTAAGGAGGACGGGTATTTAGACTGACATGCCCCCCCCCCCCTCTCTCTCTTCAGGTAACCAAGCAGAAGAACAACTACAGCTTCACCACAGCTGACCTGATGAAGATGAATGGACGCTGTGACGAGGCCCTCAGGGAGATCTTCCACATGTCCTACGTGTGAGACACACACACACACACACACACGTGTATCAAGTGGCTACTTATTGCCTTGTTTACCTACGTAGACACCACGTTGAATGCGTTTTTGATTTTGTTGTGAGCCTCTACTAAGACAGGTGTATTGAAATCAACGCTCACGTTTTGTTCCTACAGAACAGAATAACAGAGCACTGAGCTAGTTAGAGGGTCATACTGTAGCCGCAGAGGACCTCTTGAAGAAGACCTTCATCCTTTTGTCCAGTAGAGGGGGCTGTCGTTACGTTGGTGGAGCTTCTGCCCTGGCCTCTCATTGCTCCTGGTGTGTTTGATATGCTCCACAGGGTGGTCTGCCAGCTGCTAAGCACCGTCCACCAGCACATCCACTGCCTCTACAAGCTGTCTGACGCTGTGTCCATGCTGGACATGCTGCTGTCGCTGGCCAATGCCTGCACCATCTCTGACTATGGTCAGTCACACTCCCAGACCGGAGACTCGCTAGATACCTTTTAATCAGCAGACACTACAAGTAGGAAAATAGGTGACAATATACCACAGATAACCTTACACTAATATCCATTCATACCAGTGATAAATGATGACAGTGTTGGGCTGTTCAATGTTTCATGAAGACTTTCCTAATGTGATACACTCTTAGAGAAGGGAACGTACCAATCCATCAAACAGCAAATGCTATTCAGGAGCCTCTCAATGGATACAGATTTAACCAACACGTCTAAGGGTCTGAGTATTTCTCATCTGAACCTTGACCCTAAGTGTAATGTGAGCGTGAGTGTCAGCACCACCAGGGTTGATCTGATTGACAGGGCGGCTGCTGTGCTCGGACATAGAACCAGCTGACAGTCCACTTACGCTGGTAGTTGCATCATTGTGTCAGACAGGCCTGTTCAGTGGTGATCAAACCCAACCAGGGGAAAGTGTGGGCTGGGAGAATGTGTCTCCAGTCTGCTCGGCCCACTGGAATCACACAGGCCTCCTCTGTCACTCTCCCACCGTCACCCAGCAGGAATCAAGGACACTTTAGACTAGGATTAGTCTGTAGTCTGAGACACCCCAGAGTTATGATCACCGGCCTGGTTCACTTTACACTCAGTCCATTTACCTCCCTGTGTACCAGAGAGGACATGGACTAAGAATGTGCTTTGCTGCTGGATTTTAGCTTCACCTTCTGGGGGGGGGGGGGTTAGCAGGCTGTGGGGGTTGGCCACCCAGCTGTCTCAAAGGATCTCTCCAAAGGGTGACATGTAGTGACGCTCCGCCCCCCCCCCTCTCCACCAGATACAGCTCTCAGAATACCCACGTTATGTAACCAGGCAGTGCTTTATACACGGCTCTGCCAAAGAAGATCCTTACCTCATCCCACTGCAGGCACTGAACATCACAGTAAATGATTTACATGTGGGGAGTTCTTTCCTTTGTCTTTGTGGTGCAGCCCTTGTACTAGCACCCCTGTGTAATGAAACACTTCTGATAGAATTCAATTTAGAGTGTATTAATAAATTAATTGATAAACATTTTAGGTGTTTATTCATAAGTCAATCCTTCGGCAGTACTTCACAGGAACCCCTTTTCTAAAAGTTTTCATTCAAAAATAACAAGGGATTGAATAATAGCCACATACCTTCATTATCCAGCTACACAGATACCTCCTCTCTGTTCACCCCCTCAACCAACCACACTGAAGTTTTGTAATACTTATTTAGGTTTACTGTTTTATTTTCATTTTATTATTGTTTAATTTATTTACACAGGGGTAATGGACTGGGACTTGGCCTCTTTTCCAGCAGTGCCCTGTTTAAGGCAGAATATATAAATGACAAAACAAACGTGAATAAAATAACAACATCTTCAGTAGCTGATGTTCCTCTGTGCCCTGCAGTGCGCCCGGAGTTCACAGACACGCTGGCTATCAAGCAGGGCCGCCACCCCATCCTGGAGCGCATCGCTGGCCAGGAGCCCGTCTCCAACAACAGCTACATCTCCCAGGGCAGCAACTTTGTCATCATCACCGGGCCCAACATGAGCGGCAAGTCCACCTACCTCAAGCAGGTGGCGCTGTGCCAGATCATGGCCCAGATAGGTGGGTGCACATGGATCATATGGACATGGGTATGTTTTGGACTAAAGACAGTGTGTGTGAGAAAATTGAAGACTATGGGTGGCTGGTAATAGGGTTAGGCCTGTTCTAGGCACAGTGGTGTAGGCTTCATAGATCAAGCAGCAGCCTTACAGACGTGGTAATAGGGTTAGGCCTGTTCTAGGCACAGTGGTGTAGGCCTCATAGATCAAGCAGCAGCCTTAAAGAAGTGGTAATAGGGCTAGACCTGTTCTAGGCACAGTGGTGTAGGCTTCATAGATCCTTTGTGTACTGATTCTATCCTAACTAGTTACCCATCTCTCTCAGGGTCCATTGTTCCTTTGTGTACTGATTCTATCCTAACTAGTTCCCCATCTCTCTCAGGGTCCATTGTTCCTTTGCTTACTGGTTCTATCCTAACTAGTTCCCCATCTCTCTCAGGGTCCATTGTTCCTTTGCTTACTGGTTCTATCCTAACTAGTTCCCCATCCCCCTCAGGGTCTTTTGTTCCTGCTGAGTATGCCTCCTTCCGCGTCGCCGACCAGATTTTCACCAGGATCGGCGTGGATGACGACTTTGAGACCAACTCCTCAACCTTCATGGTTGAAATGAAGGAGGTAGATTAAGCAATGACCTTTTAGATAAACGTAGGGATTGATGAAAGCAATCTTATACAGACTTCATATTCAGTTGTAAAATACATGCAATCATTCCGGTAAATACGATAAATGCCTTTTAAAAGGGAACCCATAGAGGTGTAACTAGCCATCAGCTTTTGTTTTTACAATCAACTAGCTATCAACTAAATGTAATTACAACCTCCTAAACTTATCTTAAAGCCATAAACCATTAAAACACACATGGTTTGATCTGGCCACCTAGGGCGTGGACTGTGTATCCTGTTCTCTCCAAAAGACTGCTATAGAATACACAATGAGAACTACAGGTTAGCCTAGCATGTTGACTTTGGACTTGTGTCTATTATATCACCAGAGGACGTCCATCTAACATGTTTACTGTGTGTGTTATTCTCTCCTAAGGTCTCCTATATAAACCACCAGAGGACGTCCATCTAACATGTTTACTGTGTGTGTTATTCTCTCCTAAGGTCTCCTATATAATCCACCAGAGGACGTCCATCTAACATGTTTACTGTGTGTGTTATTCTCTCCTAAGGTCTCCTATATAATCCACCAGAGGACGTCCATCTAACATGTTTACTGTGTGTGTTATTCTCTCCTAAGGTCTCCTATATAATCCACCAGAGGACGTCCATCTAACATGTTTACTGTGTGTGTTATTCTCTCCTAAGGTCTCCTATATAATCCATAATGTGAGTGACAGGTCTCTGATCATCATTGACGAGCTGGGACGTGGCACCAGTGCTGAGGAGGGTGTTGGCATCTGCCACTCCATCTGCGAGTTCCTCCTAAGCCTCAGGGTACAGTATGGGCCAATCATAGCTAGTCATTGTTCCACACCTCTCCAAAAAACAAACAACGGTTCTGATAGAGAATGTGAGTCATGAGGTATATTGCAGCTAGGTAGTCCTTTAATGCCCCCTCTTTGATCAACAGAATCATATTTGACCACATCATTTGGATGACTGTGTCCATGTAGGTATGGATATGCTGCAACAGCATGATGAACAATGTGGCTTGTATTAATATGGCCGTTTAAAAATGGTTCCCAGTAACATACTTGGTGTTAACCCAAAAGCTTATTGTGTGTGAAAAGGAATTACATGTGTCATCATAAATCAAAGTTTTTGCCGAGCACATTCTGTTCAAAGCCAGAACACCCACAGTTGTAAAATGTGAATTCATTCCCCTGCTCCTGCCTCTGTGGTTGTTCCAACTGTCCAAACATCTTTCCTTCCCTGTCAACATTCCCTTGATCACTTTCCTCACCCACATTTATCAGGGAAGAGATGTTAGCCCAAATCTACATGCAATGGAGTGTTTCTTTATGTGTAATGTAATCATCAATCACATAAAAGTACTCTAAGCAAGTAAATATTGTTTGTGACTTATAGTCCTAGTTTCTGTGACGTGACACACACATATACTCTGTGTGTGTGTGTCCGTGTCAATCTCAGGCGTTCACCCTGTTCGCCACCCACTTCCTGGAGCTGTGTCAGCTGGAGACTCTGTACCCCAACGTAGAGAACCAGCACATGGAGGTACAGCACACTCGCTCTGGTGGCGACCCCACCAGCAGCAGCACTGAGGCTGTGGTCTACACCTACCTGCTCAGCCAAGGCTCCTCTGAGGAGAGGAGCTACGGTACCTACCTACCAATCACCCATATCAAACGCTAGGCTTTGACATGTTTGTTTCATGGTAAACATTGTCCATCGATGAAAAGATGAACGTATATTTTTCACGTCTTGATGGTCACCAAACGGTATGAACTCAGCTAGAAGTCCGTTCACTTCATTGTGTGGAGAGGTACCTTTTCCCATGGTGTAATGGTTGAAGGACACTAACTTATGTGATGGTGAGGCCAGAGAACCTCTGGGTTCCAAAGCCAATGGAGTGTGAAAAGGAGAGGAATCCAGAGTGTCTGCTAGCATGAGGCTCAATAAAACACAACGCAGACTAATCACCTGTCAGATTACATTAGATATCAGAAATGTGTCAAATAAACGTTAAAGTAGACCGCTTGTTAGGACTAGTCAGTGGATAGGCAAGTGGCAGAGCTTGTTTTGACCTGTGTGTAGGACTGAGGGCAGCAGAGATGACAGCCATGCCTCCAGCTATAATCCAGGAGGCCAAGGCAATCGCCTCCAGAGTCAGCCAACAGCTCATGGTAAGCTACTGAAATACAGAGCTTAGAGATACAGCGTCTGATCAACTTTAAGACACGCTTACAGTGCACTAAACATATCGCACCTGCAGCCATGCTAATTCAAATGACTGCTTTGGCTCCGGCTGTGATGTTTTTTTCCTGGTCTCCACCACTAAGTTCTTGCACACTGCTTCCTTCCTCTGTTACTATGTCAGCAGCACACCTTCTCCTGAGTTCTTCCCTCTCTCCTTCTCCTGAGTTCTTCCCTCCCTCCTCCTTCTGATTTCTTCCCTCTCTCCTTCTCCTGAGTTCTTCCCTCTCTCCTTCTCCTGAGTTCTTCCCTCCCTCCTTCTCCTAAGTTCTTCCCTCTCTCTTTCTCCTGAGTTCTTCCCTCTCTCCTTCTCCTGAGTTCTTCCCTCTCTCCTTCTCCTGAGTTTTTCCCTCTCTCCTTCTCCTGAGTTCTTCCCTCTCTCCTTCTCCTGAGTTCTTCCCTCTCTCCTTCTCCTGAGTTCTTCCCTCTCTCCTTCTCCTGAGTTCTTCCCTCTCTCCTTCTCCTGAGTTCTTCCCTCTCTCCTTCTTTTTCAAGGCTTCCTCTTCTTTCAAATGTATAAACAGAGAAATAAATGTCCAGCTGCAGCAACAACAAAAAAATGAAGTTAAAGAAAAGCAAAACTAAATATGACATGACACAATATCAGACAACACTGTCTCCCCTCTCTGTAGTGTTTGATCTCTGTAACCTGCTGTGTGCCTCTGCTCCCCCCAGGCTAAGCACCGCAGTGATCCGGAGACACAGCAGCAGAGAGCGGTCTACCACCTGGCCACACGCCTCCTCCAAACAGCCAGGAACTCCAGGCTGGACGCCGACAGCCTGCGGATCTATCTGAAAGGCCTGAGCAGACATTACGAGGCGGAGCTGCAGGTTGCAGCCGCGTCGGAGCCTGTGGTATCCATGGAGACTGAGGAGGAGTGAGATGGTGTGGAGGGGGGGGGGGGAGGGGGACAGGTTAAGACATTTTAATGAGATAGTAGGCAATAGATACAGAGGGAGAGATTTTTTTTTATTGTTAGTTTTCCTGGATGGGAACTGTTTTTTGCTACCTGGCAATTGGCTATTTTGATAAGCAATGTGTAATATCTGGGATAAGGACTGGAATTGAGGGGAAAATATTTGAAGCTTGGTTTTAATTATGCTGTTTTATACCTGACACAATAAATGCATGTTGTGTTGTATTCTCTGAATTCTGTTTATGTGGTTATTTATTTTTTACAGTAATTTAAATCCTTATTGAAAGACGTGTTATTCTTTAGTCTCCAACATTAACTTTTTGGGGGAAGTACAAGTACCCATTTCAAGTCTCAAACGTGAAAACTCCACCAAGCGGGCAGCAACGAGTAGTAACTAATGCGCGCCCCATCTGTCCAAAGCCAGATTCCGACCCGCCCCCGCTACACCGAAAGACAGACGGCTATCGCAACGCTGAAGGCTTGAGTAGCAGGAGTCGCCCTGGGAAGTCAAGTGGCTGCTACCGTCAGCAGGGAACAACGCAATTTCAACATTTAGCTAGATAACGTTAGCAGCGGATTGAAAAGCTACAGGTATGTCATCAAACAACATTGTATTAATATTATTTTTGATAAAACAACCCCGAAAAACTGGTCACAGCAAAACGCTAGCGGATCACCTAGGCCTATCCTGGCACCGGCCTTTTATTTAGTTTAATACTTGAATATTTGGACGCAAAGGGGGTCACACCTTTCAGGATTTAATGTTTCACTAAACTGGCGATGAAAGGCGAGGCCTTTTGTTGAGTCTTGTCCTTTCATCTCACGCCTCTTCCTGGCAGGTGCAAGATAGCTAATGCCGGCTAATGCTAGCCCACTTTACGTTTGATTTGACATTAGGGTTAGCCACTGAAATTGTTCGTAAGCAGACGTGAGCTATCAAGTGCTGTACATTCATTGTGCAACTTATCAAATGTGATTAACATTAGTTACAAAAATCGAGCTTGCGTTCATAACATTAGCACAGATAGTTGACTGGCCAGGTCATTCATCGGTGCCTGGTCTGACATGCAGTCAATGATCCTCGCCTCATGTCGTGGGTAGCTCGTGAGCTAACAAGCAGGCTAATCACTTGGCTTGAGTCACACGCCTTGCTAAATTCCTTAAATTCATTGGCCGACATCATTACTATTTCTAAAGTTACTTATCAAACGATAACTTACTTAGCTGCCCAACTTGGCTTGCTAGTAGCTGATTCCTACCAAACTAGCGCTAATATGTTGGCTACGTATCCGTACTACTACCTCCTAGTGTGTTGGCCAGCGAGTGGGCAAACCTGACGTTAGCTATAGTAAAAGTGCGTTGTCCGCCCCTCCTTGTTTTCCCATATTGCGAGTATGTCTTCGCTAAAGTTAGCAATACTATTTACATGCCTTAAGACTCGTTCGTTTTTATATTTGAATGGGATTAGCCATAAAAGGGCAAATGGACCAAGAAGCTCTCTGCCGCGGGCGTAATGGTTTTTCTAACGTAGTAGAAGTAGAAACAATTTGCAATGGAAAGGCCGACTATCTGACATGTATGCCACATTATTAGAACACCAAGTACCCTTGCTCACTTCCCAGGAACATGCAGCTATAATAGCATGAGTCTTAGGATAGCACGTCATTCTTAGCTTAGCCTGAGAACTTTTTTTGTGGCTGTTTTGTATTACAAATAGCATTAAGTTGAAATGGCCTAAAAGGACTGTATAATTTAGTATAATTCATTCAAAGTAAAGCCCAGTGTAAGGACAAGCAATTTTCAACGGCACACCCGTTTCTACTTTGCGTAATTTGCAAACCTCTTGTAGATCATATCATATTAGCAGTTGGCCATTCTGACGTTGTATCAATGTTACGTTTGTAGAAAACGCATGGTTTAATTCCTGTTTCAGACCAGTCTTTGTTTTTCTTAACTGCCTTTTCTGTATGAGTGTGTGTAATCTCCAGTTCCACTTGAATCACAGTCGAGTCTGTTCTGCTTTTGATCAGGAAGCTTGAGTGGATGACACAACATACCTTTAAATGGACTGTGACCTGCTTTCACAGTGAGCCTCCTAATGCTGCCTATTTCAGCCTTAGAAACACAAATGTTGTTTTAAGGATTCATTTAAGAATGTATTATTGACCTATCAGTTGTTATTACAGTTACTATTTTGTATTACACTATGTAATTTACACAGTTGGAAAACTTTTGCCCTTCATTTTGGGTATTGAATAGAAACAGTGTTGGTCAAAGAAGACATTCATCCTGGTTTCAAACGTATTGCTTTGGTGGATCCAGGAAGTAAATTGTCTCCCTGCCATGTTTTTGTTGCAGGTATGTCTTGAGTGGTTGGTTTGTTTTGTGAGAATCAACACAGTATGCTGCTGATAGTTTAGCTTATCAGCCTGTAGCCAGGAGCTTTGTGGGATAGCAGGTTCGCTCCCTCTGCAGAAGCCATCATGCCCATGGCTTAACCTGGACACTGCCTTGCTGCCGGATGCACCAACGGCTTCTTATCGACACCAGCTACTCACTCACTGCATCTCTGCTTGGCTGGACTCATTTGCAAGTCGTAAATCATTATTGTTCCTTATCTACAGCTAACTTAACAGACTTCTACTGACACTAGTGTAACAGGTGTTGATGTTTACTTCACAACACTGAGAACGAGAGTGATCACGGCACACAGGGACAGAGTGTGTTGTCTGTGTGAGTGGAGGCCTGGTTTCCACCCTCTCCTGCCCTGTTTCCTCTTGGGCGTTTAGGGGCTGATGGTTATCAGGGGGTACCGATTCGCTCCGGGCCAAGCCAGCCAAGTAGTGGGATTCCGGGGATCCAGTGGCCCGAGAGATGTTTGTTTTGTCCTCCAGGCTCATTTCCATTCTAGGACATGGTGGTGCTCGCTCTTTACCCCATATACTTCAGGGTCTGTTTGCTGAGCGGTCTCTGTCACTAAGAAACGCCAGCATCCTCTGGTTTGGTCCAGTTTAATCAAGGCCAGTCTTGTCTAAACTATTCAGGCCAGGCCATTCTAATCTAATCTAATCAAGGCCATTCCTGTCCGGCCTAAACCAGGCCAGTGCCTGTAGTCTGCTGAGCTGCCAACCGAAGAGGTACCTTTAGTAACTGCAGCTTCAAACCCTACACCAAGTCTGGTGTGTCTGTCTGTCCATACATTCGATGAGAGAGAGAGCGAGCGCGCGCTGTAAGGGCCTTCTTACCTCGCCCATCCTGATCCGGACTGTTGAGCAGGGTTCTTGTTACCCTGGAGGTCTCACTCCCATAGCTCAATTGTTCCGGCTTGGGAGTTTCCCTGCTATTCCACAGTAGTAGTTGTCAGAAGGCTGACCTTTGGCCTGAGTGTCTAGCTGAGCCTTGTTTTCTTAAACGCAGCCATCCGTGTCAGTAGAATGTGATGGTTGACTTTGTGTTAATGTTGGAGTCTGTTGGGAAAGGGGGCAGTGCACTGTTGTCATGTAGCTTATCATGGTTAGAATACCCACTCCCCTTCTTCTCCACCTTGCCATTCATTGTCCTTGAAATTAAATTGTAACTACTAGCGTTACAACCTCCCTGCCCTGTGGTCCACTTCCCAAACGAGGTCACTTTGTGTTAGATAGATGTCTTCACATTGCCTGTCCTTGAGGTTACTACTGTGTTAGGTAGATGTCTTCACATTGCCTGTCCTTGAGGTTACTACTGTGTTAGGTAGATGTCTTCACATTGCCTGTCCTTGAGGTTACTACTGTGTTAGGTAGATGTCTTCACATTGCCTGTCCTTGAGGTTACTACTGTGTTAGGTAGATGTCTTCACATTGCCTGTCCTTGAGGTTACTACTGTGTTAGATAGATGTCTTCACATTGCCTGTCCTTGAGGTTACTACTGTGTTAGATAGATGTCTTCACATTGCCTGTCCTTGAGGTTACTACTGTGTTAGGTAGATGTCTTCACATTGCCTGTCCTTGAGGTTACTACTGTGTTAGGTAGATGTCTTCACATTGCCTGTCCTTGAGGTTACTACTGTGTTAGGTAGATGTCTTCACATTGCCTGTCCTTGAGGTTACTACTGTGTTAGATAGATGTCTTCACATTGCCTGTCCTTGAGGTTACTACTGTGTTAGATAGATGTCTTCACATTGCCTGTCCTTGAGGTTACTACTGTGTTAGGTAGATGTCTTCACATTGCCTGTCCTTGAGGTTACTACTGTGTTAGGTAGATGTCTTCACATTGCCTGTCCTTGAGGTTACTACTGTGTTAGGTAGATGTCTTCACATTGCCTGTCCTTGAGGTTACTACTGTGTTAGATAGACGTCTTCACATTGCCTGTCCTTGAGGTTACTACTGTGTTAGATAGATGTCTTCACATTGCCTGTCCTTGGTTAATGGTGTTATTCTGTTCTCACTTTTATGATGGGATCTGAACACTGCTGGCTGTTTGTACTGCCGTTTCTTTGTCCGTGACATCAGTGGGTGTAGCCTTCTGAACCTGAGACCGGCAGGTTAGGGTTAGGGTTAGGGTTAGGGTTAGGGTTAGGGTTAGGGTTAGGGTTAGGGTTAACCTACTGTTTGGAGAGGGTTAGGGTTAGGGTTAGGGTTAACCTACTGTTTGGAGAGGGTTAGGGTTAGGGTTAGGGTTAACCTACTGTTTGGAGAGGGTTAGGGTTAGGGTTAGGGTTAACCTACTGTTTGGAGAGGGTTAGGGTTAGGGTTAGGGTTAACCTACTGTTTGGAGAGGGTTAGGGTTAGGGTTAGGGTTAACCTACTGTTTGGAGAGGGTTAGGGTTAGGGTTAGGGTTAACCTACTGTTTGGAGAGGGTTAGGGTTAGGGTTAGGGTTAACCTACTGTTTGGAGAGGGTTAGGGTTAGGGTTAGGGTTAACCTACTGTTTGGAGAGGGTTAGGGTTAGGGTTAGGGTTAACCTACTGTTTGGAGAGGGTTAGGGTTAGGGTTAGGGTTAACCTACTGTTTGGAGAGGGTTAGGGTTAGGGTTAGGGTTAACCTACTGTTTGGAGAGGGTTAGGGTTAGGGTTAGGGTTAACCTACTGTTTGGAGAGGGTTAGGGTTAGGGTTAGGGTTAACCTACTGTTTGGAGAGGGTTAGGGTTAGGGTTAGGGTTAACCTACTGTTTGGAGAGGGTTAGGGTTAGGGTTAGGGTTAACCTACTGTTTGGAGAGGGTTAGGGTTAGGGTTAGGGTTAACCTACTGTTTGGAGAGGGTTAGGGTTAGGGTTAGGGTTAACCTACTGTTTGGAGAGGGTTAGGGTTAGGGTTAGGGTTAACCTACTGTTTGGAGAGGGTTAGGGTTAGGGTTAGGGTTAACCTACTGTTTGGAGAGGGTTAGGGTTAGGGTTAGGGTTAACCTACTGTTTGGAGAGGGTTAGGGTTAGGGTTAGGGTTAACCTACTGTTTGGAGAGGGTTAGGGTTAGGGTTAGGGTTAACCTACTGTTTGGAGAGGGTTAGGGTTAGGGTTAGGGTTAACCTACTGTTTGGAGAGGGTTAGGGTTAGGGTTAGGGTTAACCTACTGTTTGGAGAGGGTTAGGGTTAGGGTTAGGGTTAACCTACTGTTTGGAGAGGGTTAGGGTTAGGGTTAGGGTTAACCTACTGTTTGGAGAGGGTTAGGGTTAGGGTTAGGGTTAACCTACTGTTTGGAGAGGGTTAGGGTTAACCTACTGTTTGGAGAGGCCTCAACACTCCTCAACTGCCATTTACAACTTCATACTAGAGCTTTCTGACAGCCTGCTCATAGAATGTTACTAATGCACTTATCTTTCTCTCTCTCTCTCTCTCTCTCTCTCTCTCTCTCTCTCTCTCTCTCTCTCTCTCTCTCTCTCTCTCTCTCTCTCTCTCTCTCTCTCTCTCTCTCTCTCTCTCTCTCTCTCTCTCTCTCTCTCTCTCTCTCTCTCTCTCTCTCTCTCTCTCTCTCTCTCTCTCTCTCTCTCTCTCTCTCTCTCTCTCTCTCTCTCACACACGTGTGAAAGAAAGTTGTGGTATGTGTTACAGATGGGAGGACTGAGGTGTTTCCTCAGAATCTTAAGTTAAATGTTTCTCCATGCATATTTTCCAGAAAAATGAACGTGTGTGTGTGTGTGTGTGTGTTGCCTGTCGGCCCTCCTGAGGTGCAGCAGTGGGAAGTTCTTCCTGAATGTGTTATGTGTAATCTGCTTAAGAGGCCCAGGATAGAAGATGTTTTCCTCCAGGCAGCACCTTTCCAAGCCACAGGGGAGCAGCTCTCTGTCTCTCTGGATAGTTCACAAACTCTTTCAGAGCTCCTGCAACACACACCCTCTCTGTAACTCTGTGTGTGGCCTTAAACATTCTGCAATGATCATTCCATACTGGCACCCTGCCAGTTTTAAAGCAAGACAGACCAGTGTTTTCATTGTGGTTAATGTTTTTATTGTTTAGTGCTGTGACTTATATAATATTTTATGATGACAAAGGTGAACTTAGAAATGAAACTGTTTGGCTATTGGATATGTGAAGGGATGCTGTTGCCGTGGTGTCCTATTAAAGATTATTAACATTAGGTTATTGTTATGATGCGTGGGCAGAGAATCCTTCCCTGTCCGGGGAGATGTTTCCTGTGTTGGCTCTCTCCCAGGAGAGACCTGGAGGTTGACCGTGGACCAGTATGTCCCGACTTCCTGCTTTTCAGTGACATCACACATCACATGATTGTTGTCACCAATTCAAATGGCCTCGCTCATCATTGTATTCTGTACGCCTGGAGTCAAATGGCTTGCCTTATCCATTGGGAGACTTAATCATTCATGGGCACATTTTTATTTAGAAGGCCTAGGCCTACCTAAAATTGTCTTTACTGTCGCAGAACATGCTCTGATTATTGATCCCATATACCCAGACTGAGATGGGCTAAAGGGCCTTTATGCACTCAGCAGCCTTCATTTGGAATGCCTTGCAGAAAACTCAGAAATAGCAAGAGCTGGTCTCCTTAGGACATTTGAAACAAACTACTAACGGAATCTTTGAATAACTGACGATGCTTTATAAAGTTGTAAGGGAATTAAATAAGTTGAATGAATTAAGATTTAATCAAAATGAGCCACTATATTTTTTTATATCCTGTATATATTCACTTGATGATCACCCCTTCTGGCTACCACGGCAACACTAGAACAGTAGATTGCTCTCTGTCTGTCTGGCTTCCATAATTCCCAGGCCGAACCCTAACCCAAACCTGCAGGCCTAGAAGAGACCTTTAGTTTTAAGGCTGCCAGGTGAAGACGTGATGGTAGCAGCCCTGGGATCCACAGTGATGATCCCTCACCCTCATAGCACTGACAACACACACTACACCAAGGTTATAGTGCTGGTTATAAACCATACCAACACACACTACACCAAGGTTATAGTGCTGGTTATAAACCATACCAACACACACTACACCAAGGTTATAGTGCTGGTTATAAACCATACCAACACACACTACACCAAGGTTATAGTGCTGATTATAAACCATACCAACACACACTACACCAAGGTTATAGTGCTGGTTATAAACCATACCAACACACCATGTGTGCTGGACCAAGGTCAGCCAGCCTGGATTAAGAATGCATCTGTTACCCTGTCCTCCATACATCTTAATGCATGCTGCGCTAATAATGTTCTTGGCTTATTCAAGCTTATTATGAATCAGTCTCAGACAGTCTTCATAAGTAAGATAAGGCCTCAGGCTGGGCCTGGTGTATAATGTTCAGGTTTTAGGTGTCATCTCTGGAGGGTAGCCCCACCCTCCCAGAGCTGCCCCCCTCCCTTCAGGGTGACATTCACACATGGGGGTATTTCTGTTTGTTGTAAAGCCCTCCAGTTCGCATGCCGTCATTTCATCCTTGGGAGGGACTCTTTAGGAAATGAAGTCGTCGTAACGGGGCAGACCACTGTGCTATTGTGTTGTACTGGCCCTACTGGCCCAGACGGGTTACACTCAGCACAGTCCAGGTCTGCTCTGTGTAGTGCTGGTTATAGAACAGGCTGCCTAGCCCTCATAGGTCCAGGTCTGCTCTGTGTAGTGCTGTTTATAGAACATGCTGCCTAGCCCTCATAGGTCCAGGTCTGCTCTGTGTATTGCTGGTTATAGAACAGGCTGCCTAGCCCCCTCATAGGTCCAGGTCTGCTCTGTGTACTGCTGGTTATAGAACAGGCTGCCTAGCCCTCATAGGTCCAGGTCTGCTCTGTGTAGTGCTGTTTATAGAACATGCTGCCTAGCCCTCATAGGTCCAGGTCTGCTCTGTGTATTGCTGGTTATAGAACAGGCTGCCTAGCCCCCTCATAGGTCCAGGTCTGCTCTGTGTACTGCTGGTTATAGAACAGACTGCCTAGCCCCCTCATAGGTCCAGGTCTGCTCTGTGTAGTGCTGTTTATAGAACATGCTGCCTAGCCCTCATAGGTCCAGGTCTGCTCTGTGTAGTGCTGTTTATAGAACATGCTGCCTAGCCCTCATAGGTCTAGGTCTGCTCTGTGTACTGCTGGTTATAGAACAGGCTGCCTAGCCCCCTCATAGGTCCAGGTCTGCTCTGTGTAGTTCTGGTTATAGAACAGACTGCCTAGCCCCCTCATAGGTCCAGGTCTGCTCTGTCGTGCTGGTTATAGAACATGCTGCCTAGCCCTTATAGGTCTAGGTCTGCTCTGTGTATTGCTGGTTATAGAACAGGCTGCCTAGCCCCTCATAGGTCCAGGTCTGCTCTGTGTAGTAGTGCTGGTTAGAACAGACTGCCTAGCCCCTCATTGGGTCATTAAGGAGGGTATTAGATCGCCTGGCTGTCGTCCTGGAGACTTAATAGGATCATATCATGGAGGGAGGGAGGGAGGGAGTGAAGGAAGAGGGGGGGAGCTGAAAGAGGGAGGGAGAAAAGAGGGGACTGGAGGTCTAGGCGCGGTGGATGAACGGGGGACATACCAAATAAATTAATTAAATGTTTCCCCTGCTCCTCCAAAAACATGTATTTTAAATACATCATATTTTTTAATACAAATCATAATAATATGATTATTATGTTTAATAATATTTATTATTAATGATATTACCCAAGAGGTAAATTAAATGTATTACCTGGGTTTCTCACACAGTCGGTCAGTCTTGGGGCTGACCCTAGCGTTTCGTGAGCTGGTTTTAGGTGACATGTTGACCAGTGACTCATGCCTGGTGACAGAGGTCTCCTCTCCCCTTAGGCAGCAGCAGTCCCCCCCCCCCCTTCACATGCTGAGACCGTTCCAGATGCACTGATTCAATCAACAGGCAGTGAAGAAATAGCAGGCCACAATTATATCTAAAAATATATCTAAAAACATATATCATATCCGAATCATATAGCCTATCTGCATATCGCAGCTTGAGGCTGAAGCTCTTAGCCTGCTATCTGCTGTATCACTTCGCCCTGGATGTTCCTCAGGGTTCCTGCCTGTGTGTGTAACTATCTCTCTGTCTGCTCATGACAGCCTGTAGTGTAACTATCTCTCTGTCTGCTCATGGCAGCCTGTAGTGTAACTATCTCTCTGTCTGCTCATGGCAGCTTGTAGTGTAACTATCTCTCTGTCTGCTCATGGCAGCCTGTAGTGTAACTATCTCTCTGTCTGCTCATGACAGCCTGTAGTGTAACTATCTCTCTGTCTGCTCATGACAGCCTGTAGTGTCTCTATCTCAGAGTAACAGATAAAGCAGCAGGTATTTGTCATGTAGTCGTTGCTTCATGATGAGCTATCATTTATGTTTCCATGTGTCATATCAATGGTTCCTCCATGGATCTCTTACTCACATTTTTCACGCCCTTCTTTCTTTCCCTCCTTCCTCCATCTCTTCTGTCTTCCTCTCCTGCAGAATGGCGCTGGACATCTACGACTCTCAGTACCTGCTGATCCTGGCTCCCTCGCTGGTTATTGCCCTGATGTTCCTCTTCTTCTGGCTCTTCATGAAGGAGACGTCCTATGACGAGGTGCTGGCCCGTCAGAAACGAGACCTCCGGCTGCCCCCCTCCAAACCCGAAACACGCAAGAGCAAGGGCGACAAGAAGAAGAGCAAGAAAAAGGAGAGCGCTAGTGGAGGAGGAGGAGGAGGGGGAGGAGGAGGGGGTGGAGGAGGGGGGGAGTCTGAGGAGGACTTGCGTGACTTTGACGCAGCTGAAGGAGCCAGTAGCTCCACCCCCGAAGTGGAGGAGGAGCCTGTGGCCCCACCCACCCCGGTTGCCGTGGTTGCGGCGGCCCCCGTGGACCCCCCCAGCGGACTGAGGGAGAGGAAGAAGAAGGAGAAGAAGGCTGCTGCCAAAGCTGCTGCCGCCGCCGCCGCCGTCTCTCTCCCTGTGGTCGCTGTAGCGCCCCCTGCTGAGCAGCCAGAGGTGAACGGTGCCAAGCCAGCCGCACGCAAGGCCCAGGCACCAGCCCCCAGCCCTCCCTCCCCCCAGCCGGACCTCCAGCCCCAGACCCCGCCACAGCCCTCTGCTAAGAAGGAGAAGAAGAAGAAGCAGAAGGCGGAGGCTGGTGAGTGGTCTGGAGATAGCAGCCTTAGGGGCCGTGTCCAGAAAGACAGGCGAAATGGGGTTCAAAGCTCTTAGCTCAGGGTTAGCTGGATCCAAACCACCTAGAGAAGAGATTCATCTTATCCCTCTATAGCCTAAGCCTAATGTCAGCCTTAATCCTTCACTGGAATCCAGCCTGTGTGTAGTTCTACTCTTAGTTGGATGTTTTGAACCCAAACACCTCAGTGCTGTGCATGTTTATAGTGGGTGATTCCAAGGGGAATGGACTCCCTGACCCTGACAGTGAGTCCCTATTTAAAGTGTGTGTGTGTGTGTGTGTGTGTGTGTGTGTGTGTGTGTGTGTGTGTGTGTGTGTGTGTGTGTGTGTGTGTGTGTGTGTGTCCTGGTGCAGCTGAGGAGCAGCAGGTGGAGGCTAAGGTAGAACAGGCCTCTGCTCCTGTCCAGGTGAAGAAGGAGGCTCCAGTGGTGTCTGCTGACCCCAAGGCCCAGGATGGAGGTTCTCCACCCCCACCCACCACCAGCAGCCCCACCCCCACCCCCACAGGCAAGAAGAAGAACTCTGCCAAGAAACAGAAGACTGAGTCTGGTGAGGAGGCCCAGGCAGCATCTCTCTGGGGTGAAACAGAGACTAGTCTGATTCTGAACTGACTGACTCACTGACTCACTGACTCACTGACTGACTCACTGACTCACTGACTGACTGTGAACTTGTCTTTGAAGGAGAGCATGGTGGAGAATGAGCCATCCAGAATGTGTTCTGGTTCAGATGAAAACCGCTTAGAGTTTCTGCCAGACCCCTTTTTTGATTAAGTAAATAATGTCAAAGAGTAAATGTTTTAATGCCGTGTGTGTGTGTGTGTGTGTGTGTGTGTGTGTGTGTGTGTGTGTGTGTGTATGTGTGTGTGTGTGTTCAGCGCCTGTGGAGGAAACCCTTATCCAGGCAGACTCTGCTGCTGCAGCCAATCACAGCAACGACGCTCCCACTAAGGGGAAGAAGCAGAAGACCGACACGGACAAAGGTGCAGGAAGTGACGTCACAATGGCACTGGCATTCCAAAAGAAAAAAGTCTCAAGTATTAGTTCTACATTTAAATGTTTCTCAAATTTTGTTGTTTTGGAAACATCATCTAAACTACCTGTGTGTGTGTGTGTGTGTGTGTGTGTGTGTGTGAGCAGAGAACGTGGAGGTGAAGCTGAAGGAGGTGCTGGCTGGTCTGGGCAGCCTTCCTCTGTCTGAGGCTGAGGCGGTCAGTGTGATGGCTCTGCTCCGGGAGAAGACCCCCAACGCTCTGGAGGTCTGGAGCAAGGTGACCCCCCCCAAACACCTCACACCTTAACATTCCCCCCAAACACCTCACACCCCAGTACACCTTAACATTCCCCCCAAACACCTCACACCCCAGTACACCTTAACATTCCCCCAAACACCTCACACCCCAGTACACCTTAACATTCCCCCCAAACACCTCACACCCCAGTACACCTTAACATTCCCCCCAAACACCTCACACCCCAGTACACCTTAACATTCCCCCCAAACACCTCACACCCCAGTACACCTTAACATTCCCCCAAACACCTCACATTCCCCCCAACACGTCTGAGCAATCCTCCCAACAGCTCTCTCATGGGCAGATATTTAAGGAATGTTTCATTAGGAGTGCCTCTTCCTTTCACACCAGACACACCTCATATAAACATTGAGAAAATGGAGGAGGAGGAGGAGGAGGAGGAGGAGGAGGAGGAGAGAGCTTTCCTGCGCTTGCCAATTTCTTGAACTTTGTGCTCAAGCAGAAATCTTTTTTCCTGGTGTGTCTATAAGCTGCTGTTCCTGAAAGGCGCTGTAGGTCTCTGTAACCCCCCTGTGCCCCCCCTCCTCCCAGTCGGCAGCTAAGGCCGACCCCTTGGCCCTGGAGAAGGAGCGCCTGCTGACCACTCTGCAGGAGGAGGCCTCCATCGCCAAGGACAAGGTCAAACAACTCAGCCAGGTAAACACACAAACGCGCACACACACACTGGTACACACACACACACTGGTACCAATACACCATTACACACACACACACACACATGCGGGTACCCGCACACCATTACACACACACACGCGTGCACACACGCTGGTACACACACCATTACACACACACACACACACACACACACTTTAAACCGTCATCTATTCAAACAACTCAGCCAGATACACAACACTGTAACACACCCACGTTAAACCTTCTTCTTTAGTGAATATTGCATCAAAATGACTTCGTTTGATTTCCTGTGATTTTTGGATTGTCTTGTTAATAATCATCAGGCCACGCCTAATGGTAAACCAACCAAACCTTGGTTTGAAAAACGGGCCAGAGACTTGTACCTCCATTTTGTGTGTTGCTCCCTGCACTTATCAGAGAACTCACACACTTCAAAACACTGCTACTCTGGTGCGGTGGGATGTCACAATGTTTTCATGGATCAGTGTTGTAAATGGACGACTTTCTTCAAACTATTTGAGGCTCATCTTGTTGTAGGTCCGTGTTCAGATTTAGACTTTAGTTTCCTAGCACCCTCTCATAGTGTGAGAGTCTGGGTAAGGTTCTGGAATGTGTGTCCCTGCTTCAGGAGCTGCAGGTGGAGAAGCAGAAGACAGGCCGAGCTGAGGCCATGATGAGGGAGCAGCGAGGGGCCATGGAGAAGGAGCTGGGGGGCATGCAGGCCAAGGCCCAGGGCAGCTACCAGGAGCTCCAGGGCATGCAGATAAAGGTACCCAACCCTCAACCCTGCTGCTACCTTTAGGAGGTTTCACTTTAAACGTTCAGATCGGGTACCCAACCCTCAACCCTGCTGCTACATTTTGGAGGTTTAACTTTAAAGGTTCAGATCGGGTCCTGAACCCTGAACCCTGCTGCTACTACTTTAACTTTAAACATTCAGATCGGGTACTGAACCCTGAACCCTGCTGCTACTACTTTAACTTTAAACATTCAGATCGGGTATATCTTTTATGTTCCTTTGTCTTCCTTTACACCACAAGTGGGTGGTTATTATAATGATTATGATATTACTAATATGCAGTCTGACTTCATTTGTAGTTTCCTATGATGATAGTTTAAAGTACTGTGTGTGTGTGTGTGTGTGTGTGTGTGTGTGTAGTACCAGCAGATGCGTGAGCAGCTGGAGAGCCAGATCAATCGTCTGCAGCAGGAGAACGGAATCCTCCGCGATGCTGTCAGCTCAGCCACCAATCAGATGGAGAGCAAGTGAGTGGTTAGCCAATCACACGCCTGGTCCTGACCTATGGGCACTTCCTCCACTTCCTCTTTACTCATTATTTCAGATTGTTTTATTCAACGTATGAATAATGAATATATGCTCATTCAAAGTTTTCATTTTTATTTGTAATAATGTATATTCTGTAATGACCTGCCTTTACGACAGGGCTCTGCTGTAGAAGAGACGGTCTCGGTCGGTTACCCCTGTCTAAATAAATACATCATAAATGGAATATCGGCAGGTGTGCTAACGAGTAGGGCTGTAATGTGTGTGTGTGTGTGTGTGTGTGTGTGTGTGTGTGTGTGTGTCAGGAACTCAGCGGAGCTGAACAAGCTGCGCTCAGAGTATGCGGGCATGGTGAAGGAGCTGTCTGATAACAGCAACAAGCTGCAGCAGGAGGAGCACCAGAGGAAAGGCCTGGAGGTCGGCTACCAGCAGAACGTGGCTCAGCTGGAGGTGAAGCCCTGTCCCTCAGCCTCTCAGTCAGGCCTCACCCAGTCTCACCCAGCCTCAGTCAGCCTCACCCAGCCTCTCACCCGGCCTCAGTCAGCCTCTCACCCGGCCTCACCCGGCCTCACCCAGCCTCACCCAGCCTCACCCAGCCTCAGTCGGCCTCAGTCAGCCTCTCACCCGGCCTCAGTCAGCCTCTCACCCGGCCTCAGTCAGCCTCTCACCCGGCCTCAGTCAGCCTCTCACCCGGCCTCAGTCAGCCTCACCCAGCCTCACCCAGCCTCAGTCAGCCTCAGTCAGCCTCTCACCCGGCCTCACCCAGCCTCTCACCCGGCCTCAGTCAGCCTCTCACCCAGCCTCAGTCAGCCCCTCTCCCAGCCTCAGTCAGCCCCTCTCCCAGCCTCAGTCAGCCTCTCACCCAGCCTCAGTCAGCCTCTCAGTCAGCCTCTCGCCCAGCCTCACCCAGCCTCTCACCCAGCCTCAGTCAGCCTCTCCCAGCCTCACCCAGCCTCAGTCAGCCTCTCACGCAGGCCCCAGGCAGGCCCCAGTCCGGCCCCAGTCCGGCCCCAGTCCGCCCAGGGCACCTGGCACATCAATAGGCCAGAATCAACAGAGTCTAACCTCGACTCAGATGAGAAACTTAAGGCATTTCCTCCTTATTCACCGCAGGCTAGGAGGGGCTCCATTCAGTTGGCGTTCACAGTAGTGTGTGTGTGTGTGTGTGTGTGTGTGTGTGTGTGTGTGTGTGTGTTTAGAGTACCTGGAAGTGGACTATTGTATTGTGTGTTTTCTGAGCCAGGAAGCCCAGCTGTGTGTGTGTGTGTGTGTGTGTGTGTGTGTGTGTGTGTGTGTGTGTGTGTGTGTGTCCCGTCAGCAGCAGCAGCACCAGCCCTTCCTGTGTTTAGGGCGGCCCTGGCTACACTGACCCGGGAGGGAGGGAGGGAGGGAGGGTGGTTGGTTGGGTGTTATGGTTGGCCTGCTCCTCCCTCAGGCGTTCATGTGTGTGTGTGTTCCTAACTGGGGGGTTCTGTGTGTTTCAGGCTCAGCTCCAGGATGCCAAGCGTCGCTGGGAGGAGCTCCAGAACTATCTCCACAACGTCAGCGCAGAGAGAGAGAACCTGCAGGCCGCCAAACAAGGTGACGCTCAAACCACCACTCAGTGATTATGAAAAAAAGAAATCGAATACCAACGCCCTGAACACACAGTCCTTTGAGAGTTGGAATGTCAGACAAACAAGTCGGTGGTAAGAAAGATGTGTGTGTGTGTGTGTGTGTGTGTGTGTGTGTGTGTGTGTGTGTGTGTGTGTGTGTGTGTGTGTGTAGACCTCCAGAGCCAGCTGCTGGTGGTGGAGAAGGAGATGAACAGTAAGAACCAGGAGATCCAGACCCTCCACAGCAGTCTGACTGACACCATCGTCTCCAAGGAGCAGGTGGAGCAGAAGGTGCTGCAGCTTCTGGAGGTCTCCCAGCACAGTCTGTCTGACGAGGCCCTGCAGGCACAAGTCCTGGTGATACACCTAGCTATTACTAACTAACTATTACTACCTAACTAACCAGTCACAGTCTGTCTGAGGCCCTACAGGCACAAGTCCTGGTGATACTACTATCTATTACTAACTAACTACTAACTATTACTAACTAACTATCACTGATTATTACTAAGTAACTATTACCTAACTAACTATTACTAGCTAACTAGTACTTACTAACTATGACTAGCTATCTATTACTTCCTAACTATGACTGTAACTAAGTAACTGTTTACTAACCAGTCAGTCTGTCTGATGAGGCCGTTCAGGTCCAGGTGATACACCTACCTAAGTAACAGCTGCTAACTAACCAGTCACACAGGTAATGGACTACTTATCTAAACCAGCTCCCAAACGACCCAGTCCCCTCCTGTCTGAGCGAGCCCGTGTTGCTATGGTAACTAACAGAGCGACTCTGGGTGTGTGTCCAGGAGCTGCTGAACGAGAACAAAGGTCTCCTGGTTCAGAATGAAGCGCTGCAGTCCCAGATCAACACTCAGGTTTACACACACACACACACACACACACACACTGTCTCTCTGTCTCTGACTCTCTCTCTCTCTGACTCTCTCTCTCTCTGACTCTCTCTCTCTCTCTCTGACTCTCTCTCTCTCTCTCTCTCTCTCTCTCTCTCTCTCTCTCTCTCTCTCTCTGACTCTCTCTCTCTTAGCCCTTTTCAACCGATAAGGAGCGGGTTCTTGAACCAGTTCCGATCAGGATCTTTGGAAGCTTGGTGCTTTCTTGTGAACCAGCTGATTTATTTCTGGTCGGAATGCTCCGAACTGTTCCAAACTAAGTTCAAGAACCGGAACGGCACCCTTTCCCTGTCAGTCAAAAAGAGCTCGGAGTTCTCACCTTACTGCTCTCTGTAGTCCTAGCCCTTGGATTAGATGAGACCTACTGTATTATGGTGATATATATATATATATATATATATATATATATATATATATATATATATATATATATATGGTGCTATTTTAAAACCATGAATGAAGGACTCCATTCGTTTCTTTGACCTACTGTATTCATTCATGCTGTACACAAAACATGAAGCCTTTTCTTCTTTGGTGTTTTCCCTTCAGGCCGCTCATGTCTCTCACTTTGAGGAGCTCCAGAAGCTGTAAGTACTTTCTGTCCTCCATGTTCCAGTCCTCACCGTTCAGTTGCCTTCTCTGTCTCATGGTGTTCTTCTTCTGTGGTGCCTGTCAGGCTGGCTGAGAAGGAGCTGCAGAGGAAGAGTCTGGAGGACTCTCTGAACGCTGAGAGGAGCAGTGGAGCCAGCAGAGAGACCAACATGCAGGTAAACAGCTTGGTATGACCATCGTCTCTCTGTTAGTGGCTGCAGTGTGATGGACGCTTCTTAGGAGTTCTGGAAGCAGTTGTCATGGTAATGTTCTGGGAGGGATGTGTTGTGGAGGTTTGGGTCAGGAACATCTTAGAGTTCTGGAAGCAGTTGTCATAGTAATGTTCCCCACCCAAACATTACAATCTCCAGAAGCTCTGTGTTTGTGGAAGTATCGTAAACTGGGTTGTCTGTCCAATGGAATGTGTTCTACTAGAGGGAGACTGACACACACACACACACACACACACACACACACCACTCAAAAAGCCTGACTGTCTTCATCACATATGCACAAATCTTTACTGATTTA
>CM030181.1:947564-1015064 GCA_017639675.1 Aplochiton taeniatus | reverse complement strand
AGTCAGGCTGCAGCCCAGCTCCTGGAGCTCCAGGCCCAGTGAGTCATGGCACTTACAGGCTGTTACTGTCTCCATGGCTACCTTGCCTGTCTCCATGGCTACTGTACCCGTCCACATGGCTACTGTACCCGTCCACATGGCTACTGTACCCGTCCACATGGCTACTGTACCCGTCCACATGGCTACTGTGCCCGTCCACATGGCTACTGTACCTGTCTCCATGGCTACTGTACCTGTCTCCATGGCTACTGTACCCGTCTCCATGGCTAGTGTACCCGTCTCCATGGCTACTGTAGTCTCATTTTATTTTACCAGAGCTGTAACTTCCATACTCTATGCTGTCTCCATGGCTACTCTAGCCAAAGGCTTGTGTTCTTATTGTAACCATGGTAGCAGGGTTGTGACAGCCGTGCTCTTTGCTGTCTCCATGGCTACGCTAGCCAAAGGCTTGTGTTCTCATTGTAACCATGGTAGCAGGGTTGTAACAGCCGTGCTCTTTGCTGTCTCCATGGCTACGCTAGCCAAAGGCTTGTGTTCTCATTGTAACCATGGTAGCAGGGTTGTAACAGCTGTGCTCTGTGCTTTCCCCAGGCTGACTGCCAAGGATCAGCAGCTCCAGGTCCTACAGGCCGAGCTGGAGGCCCGGGCCCAGGAGATGAGCCTGAAGTTGGAACAGGTACAGCAGCAGGGGAAGACCAGAGAGGGGAAAGGGAGGGAGAGGTGGAGAAGGGGGTGGGGTAGTTAAAGTAACTTAACGTTCATATTAAAGTTAGAAGTTCACTCAGACAGTGTAGATGAATTAGTATTTCTACCACAGGCATTGTAATGGATAGTGTGGTGTGGGGGGGGGGGGGGGGGGGGGGGGGGGGGCTGTTCAGACGTTGGTTCTGTTCTGATGCTGTGTCTCTGTTCTCCTCAGCAGTCCCAATCTGAAGCACCAAACCCTGAGCTGCTGACTGAGTGAGTAAACACACACACTCTCTCTCCATGAAGAAATACATGTTGAAATGGGTTAGGGTTAGTGCTGACTGAGTGAGTAACCATACACACACACTCTCTCTCCATGAAGAAATACATGTTGAAATGGGTTAGGGTTAGTGCTGACTGAGTGAGTAACCATACACACACACTCTCACGCAGTTATGGTTAGGGTGGTGCATGACGGTATTGATATTGCTCCAGAGTCTTGACAGATGGAGTCGTTTGGTTGTCTATATTGACCCACTGTGGTGGTGTTGGTTTCCCCAGGCTGTCCGAGAAGGAGACGCTGGTGTCTGTCCTGCAGGGGGAGCTGTCTGAACTCCGAGACTCTCTCGAGCTCCACAAGAAGAAGAACAACGTAGGTCGCCCCTCTGTCTGTACCCTGGGACAGGACTTGGGGGGGCAAACGGCTTTTTCTCTGGGGAGGGGGGGGTCGAGTCCAGAAAAGTCTGGAAGGACAGAAATCAAAATGTAGTCCATACGGAATCCTCCAGCCTCCTCCAGCATATTTAGGAATGGCTTTGGAATGTTTACGTTCAAATGACTAAAAGGGCTCCGGTTGGCAGGTTTCAAGTCATTGTGTTACTTTGTAGTAACTGTCCTTCACTTTACTGTTGATCCCTAACACCTGAGGCTAATTTGTATTGATCCCAGCAGACCTGGTGCCCCCCCCCCCCCCTATCACCTCACTGTTCACTAAGCTCAGTTAACATGCAACTACTATAAAATAACTGGTTTAGATTGACTCCAAACGGCGGAGTATTATTTTAGTTGAGCCACTACTATTTCGCCCTCCATTTCTCCAAGGTAAGAAACAGACGCTGCTAAGGAGGAAACCCTGTTTAGTTTTGCTCTGTTGACGATCTAGTGGTACACTGGGGTGGGGAGTGTGTTTGTGTGTGTTCCTCTGGTTGTTGTGTAACAGGCAGGGCTGCCAGCCTGCATACCAGCGCTCATTCATCGCTGTTAGAACCTGCTGGCCTGCCTGTGCTTGTGAGGGATTTAGAGCATTACAACTCTCCTCCTCCTCCTCCTCCTCCTCCTCTCTGATGCGTGGTTTGCCAGGTCTAAGCATGGTGCAGAGTGCTGGGTCTGGTTTCCTTTTCACTGGAGATGTAATCAGTGTCACATTATTCTGGGGGATATTGATGTGAGAGCCTCAAGGTAGCTGTTTTATTTACTGGTCCTTTAGCTTTTGTTTGTCTGAAAGGTTCCCCTTTGACCTGCCCCATCACTTCAACACTGGAGCCCTGTCTCACAGCCCCTCTATACACACAACAGACAGACAGACAGACAGACAGACAGAGAGAGAGAGGAGTGTTTTAAACTGCTTACGCCAGCCTGTGTCAGTAGAGTGTGTGTGTGTGTGTGTGTGTGTGTGTGTGTGTGTGTGTTCGTGTTCCCTGGGGCTGAACAGACAGTGGTTGTGCTTATCATCTCTCTGAAACTGACCTAAACAGGACCTTCGGGAGAAAAACTGGAGTGCTATGGAGGCGCTGTCCACCACCGAGTCCCTGCTTCAGGGGAAACTCAGCAAGGCCCACAAGGTTCGCACGCACCCCCGCCCCCCCCCCCCCCCCCCCCCCCCCACCCCCACACCATCCTCACGGCCTGCATAATGCTCTAGATCCAAATCTGATACGTCTCTCTGCCCCAGAACGCTGCTGTTGCCATAATCGGACCAATGAGGTTACTCCATACTCATTCCCACCTTCCTCCTCCTCTTCCTCCTCCTCCTGTGTATACAATTGGCCTGTTTGTGAAGCTGTTGAGTAATGCTGCCCCCCCCCACACACACACACACACACACCTACAGACTTTTAAACGTCTCCGTTTATGCTCTGCTTGCCTTGTAATGGTGCAGCTCTCAATCCTATTGGCCTTTGAAGGGATGCGTCTGAGTTGGTGTTTTATTGGGAGGCTGCTGGTTGGAGTGTGTGGGTAGTGACCTTCGGCTGATTCTACCTAGACTGGCATTTAGTTGAAGTACATCCATGATGATTCATTTCACGGCTCATTGCCCCCTGCTGTCACGTGATTCCCCTGTTTCCTCCCCCCCCCCCCCCCCCTCCAGCATGCCCCATCCTGCTTGGTGATGTCATCACATGGCTGATCAGCTGATCGATTTCTCCAAAAAAAAAAAAAAAATTTCAATTAATCTCTGCATTCCTAAAATTACTATGAAATATTGAATGTGTATGTAAGTTAATTTAATGTTTAGCAAAGTGTCAACTGAGAAATATAATATCAGACTGCTCTACTAGAGTGTAGGTCATCCTGGAATCGGTGTAGGTCATCCTGGAATCAGTGTAGGTCATCCTGTTTACAAGGTTGCTACAGCAGTACATTACAGTAGAAAGAACATAGAAATGGAAATAAGTAGAATAGACATTTCAGCCAACCTTTGTCTGTCATTCTGTGTCTCTTAGCTCTGTTGTATAGGGTGTTATGTTATTTGTTTGCTTACGATTGACCCCGGGCTGGTTAACCAAAGGTCAGCCATCTTCAGTTCCACAGTCCAAACTGCCACAGAACCAGGCTGTCTGCCCATTCTATTCATTCATTCTATTCTAATTCTAGGCTAAGGTAGGCCATCTTCAGAGTGCTGGCGGGTTGCTCTGGGGTGGTGTTCTCCTGCCACCTGCTGGCTGGCATCAGAACAGTGACGGTCGGGGTCAACAGTGAAGGCGCGTTTGGTTTAGTGCCTGGAATGCCTGAGCCGGTGGCGCTTTAATCCTGAGGGATCATTTGATGACTGTACAGTTTATCTGACAAGACCTGTTGATCCTAGGGTACTGGTATTGACAAACGGGATTTCATTTTTGTCCAAACAAACCAATAAGTACTAGCTATTTTGCGTCCCTATAGTTTGCCCCAGGCCGGGGGTCAACTCTCCCCCTCAGCACTGTAGATCACAGAATCATAGATCCACTGCACAGCTAGCAGTCATGTTAATACAGGTTTATAATACTGGTCAGGTTTAATACAAAGCACTGTAGATCATAGAGCCACTGCATAGCTAGTAGTTATGTTAATACAGGTCAGGTTTAATACAAAGCACTGTAGATCATAGATCCACTGCATAGCTAGTAGTCATGTTAATACAGGTCAGGTTTAATACAAAGCACTGTAGATCATAGATCCACTGCATAGCTAGTAGTCATGTTAATACAGGTCAGGTTTAATACAAAGCACTGTAGATCATAGATTCACTATCCACAAGACTTGACTTCTGTCCTGAAGCTTGTGTAATGTCAAAGAATCGACTGGGTTTCTGCTCTGAGTGAATCATGGGAAGTCTCTGTGTGTGTGTGTGTGTGAGTGTGAGTGAGTGAGTGAGAGAGAGAGGCACAGAGATCAGTCAGGCTCTGGTGCTCTGCTCTGGTCCTACTGGTAGTAATCAGACATGTCTGGACGTTTAACTAAAACGTATTCTCCGCTCTCCTTTGTCCTTCTCTCTTCCATTCACAATTCTGATCGTCCTTCTTGTTGCTCTCCTCCTCCTCCTCCTCCTCCTCTCCCGCCTGCAGGAGAGCCAGTCTCAGATGGAGTGTGTTCAGGCTGAGTGTAGAGAGGTTCTACACAGACTGCTGCCCCACGTTCCTCTGCCCACTGAACAGGTACTGGGGATGAATACACTATACTACACCATTTACCTCTTCATTATTACTGGGGATGAATACACTATACTACACCATTATTACTGTTAGCTGTAGAAACCTATTGAATGTCTACTATAAACTGTAGAAACCTATTGAATGTCTACTATAAACTGTAGAAACCTATTGAATGTCTACTATAAACTGTAGAAACCTATTGAATCTGTGTGTTTCTGGGTTCTTCCTCCCCCAGGACCACCAGGTGTGGCTGCAGAGCTTTGAGAGGTCTGTCCCTCAGGCTAGCCCTGCCCCCGCTGGGGAGCAGGAGTCTGAGGAGAACAAGGTAACGCTGCCTGACACCCCCCCCCCCCCCCACTCCTTTTCACTGTGCAAGCAATGTGATGTATTTGTGGTCCTGGAGGGTTAGGCTTCAGCTGGCTGTAACTGAAGAGAGAACAGTACAGCAGTGGATAAATAGATTAGGGGTGTTTGATTAGCTTCAGTATCAGCACAAGTGAACATGTGACTCCACCCTGTGGACATGATGTGTCACAATACACTGGCCTCATTCAGCTGGTGTGAATGGGCTGCACTTTCCAACGCATCCATCCGCTGAAGTGATTGGCCACTGTTTGTCAGATCCCAGCGAGCTAATAAGACCATGTTGGTCCTTCCTCCTCCTCCTCTCCTGCAGGGCGTGGTGGAGAAGCTACAGAAGGATTGTGAGACGTATAAGAAAGTGTTGGCTGAGACGGTAAGACTTCACTTTTGGTTTGGAAAAGATGCACTTTGTTTGGTCTTTCCAATTAGGCCAATTGGCTTTATCTCTCTCTCTCTCTCACTCACTCACTCACTCACTGTCATTCACAAGCCCTGTTAGGCCAATTGGCTTTCTCTCTCTCTCTCTCTCTCACTCACTCACTCACTCACTCACTCACTCACTCACTCACTGTCATTCACAAGCCCTGTTAGGCCAATTGGCTTTCTCTCTCTCTCTCTCTCTCTCTCTCTCACTCACTCACTTACTCACTCACTCACTCACTCACTGTCATTCACAAGCCCTGTTAGGCCAATTGGCTTTCTCTCTCTCTCTCTCTCTCTCACTCACTCACTCACTCACTCACTCACTCACTCACTCACTCACTCACTCACTCACTCACTCACTCACTCACTGTCATTCACAAGCCCTGTTAGGGTTTGAGGTTAAGGACAAGTTAGGAGAGTTACAGTATGGATTGAACTTGTCCAGGTTCTCAGTGGTGTTATTCCCTGTGTGTCCACAGGAGGGCATCTTGCAGCGCCTTCAGAGCAGTGTGGAGCAGGAGGAGACTCGCTGGAGAGGGAAGTTGGACCTGTCTCAGGCAGAGCTCAAAGAGGTCAGTACTGTGATGTCCTCTGAGGACAGTTAAAACATCACTTCATTAACGTCATTAACACTCTAACCCTCATTAACGTCATTATCACTCTAACCCTCATTAACGTCATTAACCCTCTAACCCTCATTAACGTCATTAACACTCGAACCCTCATTAACGTCATTAACACTCTAACCCTCACTAACATCATTATCACTCTAACCCTCATTATCGTAATTATCACGCTAACCCTCATTAACGCCATTATCACTCTAACCCTCATTAACGTCATTATCACTCTAACCCTCATTAACGTCATTAACACTCGAACCCTCATTAACGTCATTATCACTCTAACCCTCATTAACGTCATTATCACTAACCCTCATTAACGTCATTAACACTCTAACCCTCATTAACGTCATTATCACTCTAACCCTCATTAACGTCATTAACACTCTAACCCTCATTAACGGCATTAACACTCTAACCCTCATTAACGGCATTAACACTCTAACCCTCTCTGTGTGTTGGCTTCCAGATGAGCCTGAAGGCAGCCACACTGGAACAAGAGCTGGAGAGACTGAGTGATGCGGGAGAGTTGGACAGTGTAAGTTACCATACACACACACACACACACACACACACACACACACACACACACGCTCTCCTTGTTGCCGCAGACTGGCCCCATGTGTCTTTTCTCACTGTCACACAGCAATCAAGAAATAACATACAGAGCTAAACCTGTCGGTCCTTGTGTTGTGATTGGCCAGTTGAGACGAGATAAGCAGCACTTGGAGTCTGAGCTGGAGCGAGCAGAACGGGAGAGCGCCACCTATGTGTCGGAGGTCAGGGAGGTGAGTGGACGGGCAGTCCCCATGACATGTTTCCATGGTGATAAGTCCATCCCATCGGCCCTCGGCATGGTGGTTTCTCTCTGTCTTGTGTGTGTGTGTGTGTGTGTGTGTGTGTGTGTGTGTACTGCACGTTTCTGTGTTTGCAATGTACACAAACATTTGAAATAATACAGGCTAAATCAATAACCGCTGGAGTATTGCATCCTGAAACATTACTTTCAATCAGTTTAGCATTAGTTATTGAATGCGGGGGTGTGTGGTTCAGATGGTGGGGAAAACCAGTCTTTTACTAACCCAGCGCCCTGAGGGATCAAGTAGTTCTTTATGGTGGATCAGACTGACTTTACATTCATGTCAATTCTACAACTCTAAACATCATTAGACTGAACTCAACCAAGAAACTATCTTTAGACTGAACTCAACAGAGAAACCATCATGGTGTCCCTACAGTTAACACTTAGCTGAACAGCCTTAGTGGACCCTGTGGTGTCTCTACAGTTAACAGCCTTAGTAGGCACTTTACCGTAGCTCTTCCTCAGCACCACTGGAGGGCGTACTTCCTTTCAAACCAGCGTGTCACACTTCCTTTCAGCTCAGAGATCTGTTGACTGAGCTGCAGAGCAAGCTGGACGGGTCTTACACTGAGGCAGTCAGACAGAACGAGGAGCTCAACCTGGTAAGAGGTGTTAGGCAGCCTACACATCTCTCTGCTAGCTTAAGCCTAGCTTTAACCTTTAACCCCCTCCCTCAGACCAGCAGACAGCCTACACGTCTCTGCTAGCTTAAGCCTAGCTTTAACCTTTAACCCCCCACCCTCAGACCAGCAGACAGCCTACACGTCTCTCTGCTAGCTTAAGCCTAGCTTTAACCTTTAACCCCCCACCCCCTCCGTCAGACCAGCAGACAGGCTACACGTCTCTCTGCTAGCTTAAGCCTAGCTTTAACCTTTAACCCCTCTCCCTCAGACCAGCAGACAGGCTACACATCTCTCTGCTAACTTCAACTCCCTCAGACCTGGGCCACATAGTTAATGTCAAGGAAAGCTTTAGTATTGTCTATTTTAACTGGCCATAATCATAAAGTGTTAAATGTAGCATCAGACGTTATAAGTAAAACAACTGTTTCTAAAGTGTTTGATCTTATTTGCATGATTTTTTATATTGAGCCCAAGTCTGATTCTGCATGGTGTACTGGGAGTTACTAAGCTAACGAGTTACTAAGCCTCTAACAAGTCTGATTCTGCATGGTGTACTGGGAGTTACTAAGCTAACGAGTTACTAAGCCTCTAACAAGTTACTAATCCGCTAACAAGTTTCTAATCCTCTAACGAGTTACTAAGCTAACGAGTTACTAAGCCTCTAACGAGTTACTAAGCCTCTAACGAGTTACTAAGCCTCTAACGAGTCACTCAGCTGCTAGCATTCTCTCTGTGTCCTTGCTTAGTCACTCCTGCCCTGGTAAAGGTCAGTTCAGTCTGACGGGCTCCTCTTTCTCTGTGCTAACTAAGATGCTGGTGTTGTTAAGCTGCTCCTGGCTCCTGGATCTCTAATTTACCACAAACACTTTCTCTCATTTCATCTTCCGTCATACAAAAGTTCAAAACAATGTCTTATAATCTGTCTCTAGTCTGTCTGCTTTGTCATGTTTGTTAAGGTACGCAATGATCTAAACTTACATACTTGGGTTGAAATCTTTTTTTTTGTTTTACTTACTGATTCTGTGTTGTACCTGCATCAACTACCTTCTATGTAGAGCCTTAGAAGCAGATTCTGGACTCTGCACACTGAGTTTTTGTGTGTGTGTGTGTGTGTTAACTCTGGTGGTGGTATTGCAGCTGAAGACCCAGTTGACTCAGACTCTGTCTAAACTGGAGAGTGAGGAGAGCGAACGACAGAAAGTAGCTGGCGACCTTTACAAGGTGAGTACCTCCCTCCTGCCCCTCATACAGATACCCTAACCCCCCGTACAGATACCCTAACCCTAACCCTTTACAAGGTGAGTACCTCCCTCCTGCCCCCCATACAGATACCCTAACCCTAACCCCCTGTACAGATACCCTGACCCTAACCCCCCGTACAGATACCCTGACCCCCCCGTACAGATACCCTAACCCTAAACCGTTACAAGGTGAGTACCTCCCTCCTGCCCCCATACAGATACCCTAACCCCCCCTGTACAGATACCCGAGCCCTAACTATCTACAAGGAGAGGACTGCCCCCTGTACAGACACCCTAACCCTAACCCCCTGTACAGATACCCTAACCCTAACCCTCTACAAGGAGAGGACTGCCCCCTGTACAGACACCCTAACCCTAACCCCCTGTACAGATACTCTAACCCTCTACAAGGAGAGGACTGCCCCCTGTACAGACACCCTAACCCCCTGTACAGATACCCTAACCCTCTACAAGGAGAGGACTGACCCCCATACAGATATTCTAACCCTCTACAAGGAGAGTACCTCCCCCTACCCCCCGTCCAGATGCAGTTGGTTTCTCTAGCAGGTATTAACTGTCCTCTCCTCTCCTCAGGCCCAGCAGTCTCTGGACCTGATCCAGGAGGAGCTGCTTAAGGAGGCTGGGCAGGGAGACCTCATAGAGAATAGCAGCCTGTCGTCACAGTCGGTAAGTGGCTTAACGGCGCTTTCAGCAGCCACATGCAGAGTTTGATCACACTTCTAGATTTGGAAGAGTGTGTGTGTGTGTGTGTGTGTGTGTGTGTGTGTGTGTGTGTGTGTGTGTGTGTGTGTGTGTGTGTGTGTGTGTGTGTGTGTGTGTCAGGAGGAGATTGACAGAAAGGAGAAGATGACTGCAGGACTGAACCAAACCGTTAGAGAACTGCAGCAGCTTCTTCAGGCCGTCAACCGGCAGCTCACCAAGGGGCAGGAAGGGGTACGTACCACACTACCTCTTCTTCTTCTTCTTCTGACGTACACTTCCTGTTGGTCGCTAACTGTTGGTGCTTTCAGTGAAAGTGACCACAGCAGTGTTGCAGTGTGAGTGCTTTGTCTTACCATCTAGTCAGTCAAACGCCATCCATAAAGAGCAAAAGAGCTCTGTAATAGAAGTTCATCAAGGTGAACCAAAGAGCCACCTGCCCTCAAAGCGGGCGTCCATTAACAATGAGGCTGACTGTTCTAGCCCCCACTATGATAAAGAAGACCCCACCTTGGCTTTGGTGGTGACTTGTGTTGTGCTCCTGTGTAATGTTCTCTGAAGGTTTTCCTCTCTCTTGCAGGAAGCTGACAAAGACTCTCCGGAGGTATAGAGAGAAGAGGCAGCAGTGGACCCCCCCCCTCCTCCTCCTCCTCCTCCTCCTCCTCCTCCAGAGCTCAGTCAACACCACCACCATCACCACAGCCCTGCTCACGCTCTGCCTCAGCCATGGACCCAGAGCCTGCTTCCAGAGAATACAAGATGGCTGACCCTTTGTTAGCTAGCCAGTTGTCAAGGACAAGATCAAATACTTAGCAACACTTAGACACGATAATAACTAACTTTGTTTGATAGGCCAGCAAGAAACGTAAAAGGTTTACTAGAAAGATGTCCATACTTCTAAAGAATTATCATTTTTAATCAGGCAATGTTAGGCACTTTGTCTGTATACATTTAACATAAATTTAATATCTTTTAGCTATTTAATATTCAGGAAGTGTCTGGAACCTGTGAAAAGTGACCTCCTTATTGTTCCTCACCCTATGAACAAATGGTTGACTATGGCCCATGTGCCCAGGCTCCAGGTAACGCTGCTTTGACACATGGCTGCCTCCGATGTGGAACGTTTGGCCTCGTCTGTTGTTTATATTGATTAGCAGGCAGACGGGATCCATCTGAAACTCATAACACTCCAGACAGACTCACCTTGTAGTATTGCAGTTCCTACAGCTTTCACCCTGCACAATAACAGCCACCCTGTCCTCCAACCGTGTGTGTGTCTATATGTCTGTATGTCTGTGTCTGTGTGTGTGTGTGTGTGTGTGTGTGTCTGTGTGTGTGTGTGTGTGTGTGTGTGTGTGTTGAACCTCACACCAACCTGTTTAGTAGATTCCTTTTTCAACGAGAATATTTTAATACTAGTTATTTCTTTGTGTTTTTTTCCTCTTCCTGTTTGTCTAGATTGCAGCAATGATTTACAGATTCTTACTTCACTAAAACAAACTTTGGGCTGTTTCTTCTCAGTCTTTTCGTTTTTGAATTCAACAGAGGAATATGTTATTGTTAAATAAATAAATGTACGTTTTAGGGCCTGCTGACTGACGTTGTTAAACTCTGGCACTCTCCTGAGGGTCAGCTGCAGAGACCCATACTGTACATGTAGGCTCAGCTTGGGGCACCTCCAGGTATACTCGGGTTGTGTTGGAGGAGGGGGGGGGTGACATCAAGGGTCCTTGCATGTTACTGAGTAACCATGGAGATGCATGGTGAAGGAGGGAGGGAGTGTGTGCTGTTTAGCCACACAGACAAACAGACTGTCTTTTTAATCCTACTGTAACTACTCTTAAGGGTAGGCGTCCCCTAGCATCTGTAATCAACATTCTACTACGCTATTACTGTCGCTTATTTCATTAACACTGAATCTTTGGTTCTTTTTGTAACAGGTGACCGTTAATAAAAGGGATGCTTGATAAATCTAGTGTCTATCTGCTTTGTGTGTTCTTTGGATTGCTAGTTTGATTTCCACCGAGCGCTCAGGCTGGAAATCGTGGCTTTTAGTTTATTTCACCAAAAGTCATTATTAAACCTGCCAATTTTTTTAAGCTTGATTAGACCTATTAATTCAGTTTTCCATACAGAATCTTTCCTCAACACAGTACATATCCCTGAACAAGTCTTGTTATACATGACTTAAACATTATCCCAAGAAAATCTTCACAACTGTGTTTTTACACTGACACTTCCATTGAAAATAATGTTTATTCAGTATTTTGTATAGCACCCAAAACCACAGCAAACATCTTCTAAATATTTTAATACTTTAAAAAATAAATAAATGTTTCTGTTTGCTTGGTTGTTAACTAAGTTCTGTCACAGACATAAGAAGCCAACAGATGTAGTGCAAGGTGCCACAAAATCACTCGTAAAAGTTTAAATTCTCAACATGTATCTACTAAAACATTTCTCTACTTCGATTATGGGACGTGCTTGTTTTCTGGAAACAGCAGGGGCTTGTTCGCTAGGCTGACCCCTCTGCAGCTTCTCCTCTAGGAAGTGAACACCAGGAACAAAATAAGAGGTAGCTTGGGCTCCACACAGAACACAACTATCTTGCAAACAATCACAAATGAGGATGAGACATGTCAGGAGTCCACTGGAGAGGAGAGGAGAACCACACTGAAGACCAGGGCCAGAGCCCAGTGCTGTCCCACCAAACCCATGGCTTACTGCTCCAGAGCCAGGGCCAGACCCAAACCCATGGCTTAGAGCTTCAGACCCAGGGTTTAGGGCTCCAGACCCAGGGCTTAGGGCTCACTCCAGATCCACGTCCTTAACCCCATCACTCCAGTTCCAGCTGGAAGTGAGCCAGGAGACTGAGATGGTCGGAGGGGAAGGTCTCATTTGGCAGCCCCTTCATGGACCAGAGGTCCTCCTCTGACAGGAGGGCCAGCCGGCTCACCAACTTCAGGCCTCCGACTGGAACACAGAGTAAAAAAAAAACGTTTGTTTTGCATGCACTGACTGACTGATATTGATGATATTGATTAATTATTGGATATTTTTAAACACAGATCTTCTTCTGTATTGACAGGAAAAGGCGAGGTGGAAACTACCGCTCCACAGCGCCCTCACCTGGTGAGCCTCCAGCGCTGCAGGCCACTGTCGGAGTGTAGAAGATGTAGTCGACCGTGGAGGCCCCCTCCCTGTGCAGGGTGGTCACCTCTGGACGCCCGCTGACGGCCTGGACGTGTGTGTACGCCGACCTTAGCTCCAGGAAGTGATTGAGGGAGCTTCTAAAGCTAAGATCACCACAGAACAGGAAGAGGGCGGAGTTTAATAATCAACTAGATTCCTGCTTTTGTATTCAGAGGTCAAGAAGAACTGTACACAGTAACTAAACCTGGATATAAAAAGGTGAGCACTTTTCTTACTTTTGAGAAAGCAGTGGTTGCTCTCCAAGTGGATCTATGAAAAGGTAAATTGAATACAGAACACCTAATTATTTTATAAAATGATACATGCTTCAAATCATTTTATCATTGTGTAAATTATATACATTTCCGTACCGTCTTGCAAAATCCCTATTCCATTGTTTAAGATGTACAGTTTGAAAGGCAGACGATTTCTAACCAGGATATTCATATTACTGTTCAATATGAGTTCCCTTCCCCTGGTGACTCCTACATATTAATGTTCAATATGAGTTCCCTTCCCCTGGTGACTCCTACATATTAATGTTCAATATGAGTTCCCTTCCCCTGGTGACTCCTACATATTAATGTTCAATATGAGTTCCCTTCCCCTGGTGACTCCTACAGAGTGATAAGAGGGCATGTCTTCTCCTGTCGTACCAGGGGTGCTGTCTGTCACTCCAGGGATCAGGGCCAGGTCATCAGGCCGGACACAGGCGGACGGACAGAACTGGAACTGACGCAGGAAAGCATGGTCATACTGGACCTTCCCTGCAGAGCAGAACACACAGTGTTGTCATGGACACTTTAGTTCTGAACAAAACGTGTTGTCATGGACACAGCGTGTTGTCATGGACACTGTAGTTGTTTATGTGATGGTCGCTGTGCTAACTAACCTGTGTGCCTGTGCTCTGTGCTCTTGGCAGAGACATACTGACAGTTATCAGTGATGCCCAGAGCCCTGGGCCACAGCGGGGCTAACATCCTGTGGGGGTGGGTCTTATGGGACATGTCCTGCTGGCCGGAGACCTGCCACAGAGAGCACACACACACACACACACACACACACACACACACACACACACACACACACACACACACACACACACACACACACACACACACACACACACACACACACACACACACAGCCCTTAGTTACCATGGCAACATGGAGACTAAACTAACTGCCCTTAGTTACCAAGGCAACAGAGACACAACACACACTATCCCTAGTGACCAAGGCAACATAAGAGACTAAACAGTGCTGTGCTGTGCTACCTTCCAGGCAGGCATGCCCTGGTAGTGTAGTGCCCCTGTGGTGATGAGCTGATAGAGGGGCTGCTGGGGGACAGAGTTGAAGTCCCCACACAGGACCACGTTGTACTGGCCGCCCTCACAGGACCGGACCACCCGGTGGATCTCTGCCAGGACCAAGGCTAGCTGGGCCAGCTTCACATCCCCACGCCCTGGGTTGAACAGGAGGTGGGTGTTGGCCACACAGAGAGGCCTGCCCCTGTGTGTTACCTGCTCAGAGGACGTTAAGATGGAGGAAGAAGGTGGTTGGTGTTTGTATTGCCTTAGCCTTCAGTGACACACTGTAAAATATTGGCATAGCAACAGAATTGGACTGCCTCCTCCTAGTCACCTGGGATCCCTGGATGCTGATTGGCTGAAGTAGCAGGACCACGCCCACGTTGTCCCGGTCCAGAAGCTCCATTTCCGGTCGAAGAAACTCCAACAGGCTCTCGGACATCCCCTGGAAACGGTCGCCACGGTAACACACGGCACAGCCGTCGGTCTTCCCACCGGTTCGCCGCTTGTACACACAGGCGTATCCTAGAGACACCGTCAACCACAGGACACACTGCACTCGACCACAGGACACACTGCACTCGACCACAGGACACACTGCACTCGACCACAGGACACACTGCACTCGACCACAGGACACACTGCACTCGACCACAGGACACACTGCACTCGACCACAGGACACACTGCACTCGACCACAGGACACACTGCACTCGACCACAGGACACACTGCACTCGACCACAGGACACTGCACTCGACCACAGGACACACTCCACTCGACCACAGGACACACTCCACTCGACCACAGGACACACTCCACTCGACCACAGGACACACTCCACTCGACCACAGGACACACTCCACTCGACCACAGGACACACTCCACTCGACCACAGGACACACTGCATTCGACCACAGGACACACTGCATTCAACTACAGGACACACTCCATTCAACTACAGGACACACTCCATTCAATAGAGAGCTAGCAGGTGCTGCTAAAACAAATCAGCCCTACCCATTTGAGTGAGGTCAGGATGTAGCTGTTCATTGAAGTGGTCCTCCTGCACTTCCTGCAGACATAGGATCTACACACAGGAACAGTGCAATGAACACCTGACCCTCTCTGGAATAAGCCCATCAGTAGAACAACACAGTGCAATGACCCTCTGGTGCTCTCTGGAATAAGCCCATCACTACAACAACACAGATTAACATACTTATATAATGTAATACATCAACCTATATGTCCTATTGGTTAAACCACTGCAGCCCGACCACTACTCACATCTGGCCTCCATTTTCTAATCTCTCCTAAGAGGAGCCAGTAGCGGTAGCTCCACTCCAGCACCTGAAGGGGGCAGTGTGAGTACAGATGCTGGTTCATCTCCAGCAGGTCCTGAGACAGGATGTTGTAGGACATGACAGTGAAGTCAAATCGCTGGGGGCCTCCGGGTGATGCTGACGTGGGGCTCTGAGTCACCTCCTCCCACACTCTCCACTCCACTGGTGGGTAGGTGGACACACACACACACACACACACACACACACACACACACACACACACACACACACACACACACACACACACACACACACACCTTACTAAAAGTGTTTTAGTTAAACTCACTCGTGAAGGATGTCATACATTTCAAAATGCAGATAATGCAATGAGACAGTAAATGGCTGTTAACCTACAAGCCCTCACAAGTGCTTCTCTATTGATGTCCAGGCCTAAACGTCTGAGTCCTAAGTTCAAATGCTGCGTGTTCGGGTTGCCCAAGACACCTTCTTTAAAACATTTACTTGGTCTCGAAAGGAAGCGTCCGTTAAGAAGGGCATGGAGGAAAATAAACATGTCTAAATGTATGTCCCATGGAACCATCTCCTTAAACCTTACCTTGAAACGCAGCGCTGTCCTCCAGGGCAGGGTAGTAGCTAATGTCTGCGTCCTGCCAGGAAGGGCAGTGCACCATCTGCCCCAGCCCAGGACCAACAGGGAAGTGCCAGCCCACCTGGGGAGGCAGAGTCTGAGTCCCCCAGGGCTGCACCTGGGCGTTAGATAGGAGGCTCACCAGGTCCAGCCCAGGACCACATGTCCCAGCATGCATATCCCCAGTACCAGTCACTACTTCATCAAGAGGGTTCCCCACATTTACTTTAGAACATGCCAAGCCCAGGTCAGGACTACGTGTCCCAGCATACACTTCACCATTGCCATAAAATAGGTGTTCATCCCAGACTTCGGTCACCTCTTCAGTCTGATGGGGCTCTGTAGTCAGGGTTAGCGCTGCCTCATCCTCCATGCCAGCTGCCTGGAGTTGGCAACAAGACTGACTGTAGTTGGTGGCTTTGGCCGTTTGTGGTTTCAGACAGATCCCCTCACGTGTCATGGCTGTCACTTCTCCACCCTGCTGTTGGGGCCACAGGCTCCTAGTGAGGTCTGTCACAGTCACCACCTCCTCCTCCTCCCTCTTCTCCTCCCTCTTCTCCTCCCTCTTCTCCTTCCTCTTCTTCTTCTTCTCCTCCACCACTACCAACACCTCTTTCTCCTCCTCCTCCCCCCTCTCCTCCTCCTCCTCCTCCTCCTCCTCCTCCTCCACCACCACCTCCTCTTCCTCCCCCCTCTCCTCCTCCTCCTCCACCTCCACCTTTTCCCCCATCTCTGGTCCCTCTGATTGGATGGAAGTCCTCACTCTGTCCTGCTCTGGCTCAGTATGATTTGTTTCCACTTTGGTTTCCATATCTTCCTTTGCTATGCATTGCAGCTCAACGTCTTTTCCTGATGCTAGCGTTATTTTTTCTGGTTCAATTACCCGCAGGTCTAGTTGTGCGGACCCCAGTAGGCTCGCATTGACAGGGCTCCTGAAACGCCGATACAGCAGAGCTGACCGAGATTTGTGGAGACTGCTACTTGAAAGAACCTCTCCGTCGTCATTATCCCAAACTTCTTGGCCATCAATCAAAGACGAAGAAGCGCTTCTCCTGGATTGCTCTGAGTAAAACAACGGAACTTTACAAGAAATATAACATTTATGTTTAGATAAAAAAAAAACATAACTTACGCTATGTTATTATACAAAAATATAAGCTTGCTGGTTTCACTCGCATCTAGCTTTCCGGAGACCAAAACATTAGCACGTGCAGATAGTGACGTCATGCATGACGTCTAGACAGACAGACCTGCTTGTGGTTAGCCTTTTCCAGACATGCGAGCGCTAGCTCAAATTTCGTAGAGCTAGTGTGTGTAGAGTGGTGTTATCGGGCAACACACTGCATAACCAACGAATGTAACAGCACATATAACGTTTAACTTCGGGGACTGCTATCACACTAAACTTTGACACGTTCTGCAATAAAGTTGAAAACTTGTATCTCACTGTATTAGCAGCTAACAGTTAACTGTAACGTAGCGTCGTCCACCACTTGAAATAAGTCTCTTCAAGTGTCAGGATAAACCAACAAAAAGCTCAGTACCATACCGCATACTAATGCATTAAATAAACTTACCAGAGGCCCAGTTAATCAACCGTGACAGAGGGTAAAGACCGTAAAACAACAGGATAGCGATCATGCCTGCATGCACTCAACGACGCGTGCGCTTAACAGGTTTTGTGTGTCAGTGCCAACATTGACGCATGCGCGTAAAAGTTTGTGCTAGTGGATTGTTGAGTTTGTTTCTATAACTTGAAATTATACTTTCTTTAATTGTGTCAAATATTGCATGTTCTTTTTTAACATATTCAATTAAAAGGGGCCTACATAAAAGCAGTGTCATTAGAAGATAAAATAACCTCACAAATCTAAATGCGATGTTGTCATATCAAAGTAGTCCAAATACAATGTTTATCATGAATTGGATTCATTTTCTGTTGAAGATAGTAAATATAATCATCTTTCACATCATAATAAAACATAGATCTTTCCCAGCCGTCATAGGATAATGGCACAAGTAGGCTGTAATTTCATCAACAAATACGTTTAAGCAGCTTTACTCATTGAACGTTAATCATTCACAATGCTCAGCCTATACTCCGCAGTGTGTCCCATATCCCGCTCATTGTCACAGCCAGTGTTAGCCTATATGGGATTTTTGTATTTACAGTATGCAGTGCTTTAATGTTTTTATGACTGAGAAGGATCTTTAAAGTAGCTGAACCACATATTTCATCGAGTGTTGTCCACAGGCAGGGTCACAAGCATAGTGACAGACAGGTAACTTATTCATGACCTAACATCCCGACGGCTAGTTTAGAGTTACTCCTGGGCAGAGGTACCTATCGCATTACACTGTTACATCTCTCTCAAATACCGATACACAGGCAGCAGTAAAGTTTGTAGGACAAGACCTGGGCGCACTAACATCTTACTCGCAAGGCTAACACTAACCACGGAAGTCTAGATGAGTAGGCGTTGTAGAATGTTTTAGAGTGCTGTGTGAGTGTGTGGAGCACGGCCATGTCGACCCTGTCTGTTGAGTCCCTCTCTCTGGCAGACCGTGGCAGATTCTCTCCAGATGATCCTGGCCTCGGGGAGGAATGGGACACGGACCTCGAGGCTGAAGGTACTCAGGTCTTTTATTTTCTTCTTTTAAATGTGTTTGGTGTCTGTGGGGCCTACAAACACACATATCTAATCTGACAAATCTATACAATGCATAATGCATGGCAAAGTAAAACATAACCAGTATTCCTTTTTTTATTTGATCTACATTGGGTTTTCCTGAGATGGTTGGTTAGGAATTACATTGTCTTTTTTTAATTCATATTCCAATCATGTGTTAGTGGAATGGAGGGTTACTGTTATGCATTAATATAAAGAACGTTTGACTCTCCATAGAGGTCATGAAGATCAGCAAGGCCCTGACTACAGTAGAAGGGAGGGTTACTGTAATGTGTTGATGTAGAGGATGTCTGACTCTGACTCCACAGAGGTTGTGAAGATCAGCAAGGCCCTGACTACAGTAGAAGGGAGCGTTACTGTAATGTGTTGATGTAGAGGATGTCTGACTCTGACTCCACAGAGGTTGTGAAGATCAGCAAGGCCCTGACTACAGCGGAGGTGTACCTAGAAGCCTGCCAGCTGGTGGGAGTGGTTCCTGTTTCTTACTTCCTGAGGAACCTGGGCTCCTCCAGCCTGTGTATCAGTCACCATGGCCTGGGACCCAGGGGGGGTAAGGCCCTGGCCATCGCCCTGGTGGTAGGCTTCCCTTTCACTACATTTACTACTTCATCCCCATGCTTTGCCTCCTGTAAAGCACTTTGAATTGCCTATGTGTATTAAAGGGGCTCTACATATCAAGGTGCCCTGCCTAGGTCCTGGCCTATGGAAGAGAGGCCCCACTGTGTTGGTGTGTGTTCTGTCTAACTGCTTCTTTAACTTTCTTTTGTTAATCCTGTACTCATTCCTTTTGTTCCACAAATAAATAAATAAATATCGGAGTTCAGTTTCTGCCCTAAATCTCCCAACACGTTAATGACGATCTATGAATGTTCCAAAACAGAATAGCATGTGTAATGTGTTGTTTGTGTCTGTTTGGCTTAGACTGATACGCATATCACCAGCCTGGAGTTAGCAGACAACTACTTGCTAGCCGAAGGTGCAACCTATCTGGTGGAAATGCTCAAGGCTAATTTCACCATTCAAAGTCTGGTATGTGTGTGTGTGTGTGTGTGTGTGTGTGTGTGTGTGTGTGTGTGTGTGTGTGTGTGTATGTATGTGTGTGTCCAAATGTGTCCCACCTTCATAATTCTTGCGTTCTTGCAGGATTTGTCCAATAATCACTTGGATTCTGCAGGAGCTGAATGCATAGCAAAGATGTTGCTGGAGAACATTTCAATCAAATCCATCAAACTGTCAGGTAGTGGATATGAATGTATATCACATTATCAGGTCATGAATATGACTGTATATCGCATTATCAGGTCATGAATATGACTGTATATTACATTTATAGGTAATGGAGGAACTGTGTTGCTGTGCTTTTTCTCGCTGAGTGAATTGGTGTCTTTCTGGTCACTTGTTCAAGGATGATTCCTAAATATTTTTTGTTCTCGATCAGGAAATGGATTCCTTGAGGATGATGCTAAGTTCTTTGCAGATGCCCTGGCAGTAAGTGACCGTTACGATGTTTGTGACATCTCCATTGAAGCGAAGGCCATATTATTAGTTGTGGCGTAACTTTGCCCCTCTTTAGAACAACTACAGGGTGAAAGAGCTGGATCTGAGCCACAACCATTTCAGTGGAAGAGGAGGGGAACATCTGGGACAAATGTTGGGTAGGAATATTATACAGACCATCATAGTAATGTTGGGTAGGAATATTATATAGACCATCATGGAAATGTTGGGTAGGAATATTATACAGACCATCATAGTAATGTTGGGTAGGAATATTATACAGACCATCATGGAAATGTTGGGTAGGAATATTATACAGACCATCATGGAAATGTTGGGTAGGAATATCCTCCAACCCTCAGCCCTCACTGTGCCACCTTTACCTCAGTGTGCACCTTTACCTCACTGTGCCACCTTTACCTCAGTGTGCACCTTTACCTCACTGTGCCACCTTTACCTCAGTGTGCACCTTTACCTCACTGTGCCACCTTTACCTCTGTGTTCTGGATTGCAGGACACATAGACAGGTGACTCCAGCTGTCATACTCATTCAATGCTGACCTTTCACCCCTTAGCTAACAATGAAGGCCTGGAGTTGCTGGACCTGAGCTGGAATCACCTGAGGATGAAAGGCGCTGTGGCCTTCTGCGCCGGCCTGAAGGTAAACATGGAGAAATGATCTATGTAGAAATTCATCTTTTGAATATTTTGTGTTCGTACCTGTGCAAGAGGGAGGTCTACCTCCTAAACGTAATTTGATTCTAGACCCTCAAATGTTTCAAATAAATACTGATGATGGTCTGTATAATATTCATATCCAATATTTCTAGAATGGTTCGTATAATATTAATATCCAACATTTCTATGATGGTTTGTATAATATTCATATCCAACATTTCTTTCATGGTCTGTATGATAAATGTAAAGAGTAGGGGCATGTCTCTGCCTTCAGTGTGCTCCCCTGAATAAATCAATAAAAGACTAAATAACTCCTTGTTGGTCCGCAGGTCAACGTGACCCTGAAGCACCTGGACCTGTCCTCGAATGGTTTTGGTAATGAAGGAGCCTTGGCTTTGGGGGAGGCCCTGAAATACAACAACACCCTGGTTCACCTGGACCTCAGCAACAACCGCCTGTCCAATGAGGGCGTGGGCCTGCTGTGTAAAGGCCTGGAGGCCAATGACACACTACACACACTGATGGTGGGGAGACAACACACTACACACACTGATGGTGGGGGAGACAACACACTACACACACTGATGGTAGGGGAGACAACACACTACACACACTGATGGTAGCGGAGGCAACACACTACACACACTGATGGTAAGGGAGACAACACACTACACACACTGATGGTAGGGGAGACAACACACTACACACACTGATGGTAGCGGAGGCAACACACTGACACACTTTCATTGTTTAGATTCCCTGGATTGGATTAATCAAGGTTTCCATCAAAGAAACCTAAAGAAACTCAAAAACCATAGCATGCTCTCTCTGACGTGTTATTGGTGTCTTATTGGTTCTAGGTTATATTTATATTTGATGCTGAGTGCTATATTGAGTGCTGTACCACTCAATAAATATCAAGGATACCAGCATGGTTGGTTGATGGGTGTCTTTTTTTTTTTGTTTCATTTTGTTTTTGCATTTGTTTCTTTAGCTGGCATACAACTCTCTGACAGTAGAGGGCGCTCTGGCGCTGGTGACTCTCGTAAAGAACACTCCTAAGACTGCTCTAGAGGAGATCAACATATCTGTGAGTACAGTTTGGATCAGCTCACAGTGGAACAAATGTCTGCTCAAAAGAACAACAGTAACATCTATAAATCAATGTTATGGCATCTTATCAATATTATTTTATTAATAGATTGCGTCATGTATAATTTCTGTCTAATTGATATGAGTGTGTGTGTGTGTGTGTGTGTGTGTGTGTGTGTGTGTGTGTGCGTGTGTGTGACCCCACAGAACGTGCTGGTGAATCAGAACTTTGTTCACCTGTTGGAGTTGACGTGCCAGGACCACCCTGGTCTGGAGGTGCACTATGGTGGGGTTGGAGGCTTCATCGCTAAGAAGCCCCCCAAACGCCCCGACCCAATGAAGGTCATCCAGGTCTGTTCGCTGAACATGGGAAATGTAGTCATCACACTTCAATAAGCATAAATAAATCTAATTCATTTGTTTTTTCAAAATGATAAATATTGTCCCTTGAAATTCCGTTTTCTCCACTGTTTTAACACTGGGCATTGGCAGACAAACATTCTCTAGTTCTGCGGTACTGTTTGATTCATGAGGCAAACTGTAGCAACATAACCTTCAACTTTCTCTCCTCTGTTTTTGGAAGGATTACCTGGATCAACGCAAGCTCCGCCTGTGGGATTTCTTCCGGAACATTGATAAGGATGGAACGATGCGAGTGCCTGTGTCCGACTTCAGGAAGGCTGTGCAGGTCTCAGAACAGACGCAGTGACCTTTACCGGGGCTGCTGGGAGATGTATTTCCAATGGAGCAGAATAGGCTAATGTGACTCCTAAACAGAGTCATTGATTATTCTGTCACATCACAGAATTTCACATCAGTCATAGTACTATGGCCTTCCCTGTTGGCCAGCACAACGTATAACACAGCAAAGTATAGTAAGGACACAGAGTATATTATCAGCACAAAAAGCCAGAGTATGGCATTGTGATGATAACCCAGCATACAGAGAATAGTATTGTGATGATAACCCAGCATACAGAGAATAGTATTGTGATGATAACCCAGCATACAGTGTAGCATTGTGATGATAACCTAGCATACAGAGAATAGTATTGTGATGATAACCCAGCATACAGAGAATAGCATTGAGAAACAGGATGGTGAGCATGTTGTCAAAGTCCAAAGTGTGAAGTTGTGTCTGGTCCTGTGTGCTTACCTTCTACAGCAGTCCAGTATTCCCCTGGACCGGGCTCAGCTGGAGGAACTTATCCAGAGGCTTGACCGTGATAGAACCGGCATGGTGGACTACAGGTCTGTTATTAATATTGTTACTGTTACTATAATTATAATAATAATAATAATTATTATTATTATTGTTATTATTATTATTACTATTATAATTATTGTTATTATTATTATCATTACTGACTAGCCGTGTGTGTGTGGTGTCAGACATTGTACTGTGGGCCCCCTTCCTCCTCGATGCTGTAGCCCTGGGTGTGGTGATGCCTTCTTTATGCTGCTCTCATCTGACTGTGACCCTGAGACTCTGTAGAGTAGGCCCCCTAGGGCCCCTGGCTCCTCTGACTGTGACCCTGAGACTCTGTAGAGTGGGGCCCCTGGCTCCTCTAACTGTAGCCCTGTGACTCTGTAGAGTGGGCCCCTGGGGCCCCTGGCTGCTCTGACTGTGACCCCAGCGCTGTGTCTCCACAGGGGTCTGGCTGACACCAGGAAGCAGATGATGCGTGCCCACCGCCGGCAGCTGAGGAAGGTGGAGTCTCGTCAGAAGAAGGAGAAGCAGAAGAGTGAGCGCATCCTGAAGACCTTCCAGAGCGCCGTGGAGGCCGCGACGCCTCGCAGCTCATTGGTCATGTCCCCCGGGGGCGGAGGCCCGGGAGCCAATCAGGACTCTAGCAGCGGCCTGCAGCACTTCTCGGCCACGCCCCTCAGCTCCTGGCACCACATCGTCATGTCAACCAGCAGCCGTTACTCCGTCACCGAGGGGAGCGCCGAGCACGTGCACCTGCCCATGCTGGGCCCCGGGGCCCCGGGTAGCCCTCAGCACCCCCCGCGGCCCTTCAGCTCCCCCACCCTGCGCTCCCTCTCCCAGCTCAGTCTGATCGAGGAGCCCCCCCCCCGGCGTTACCGTAGCGCCAAGCCCGCCTCCGCCAGGGACACGGCCTCCGACCCGGAAGTAGACGGCAGGAAGTTGAGCCCCACCGCTAGTCACCTGACCCGGTCTAGACCCGCCCTCAACGCTAAGCAGCCTGCAGCAGCAGACGCCGCTAAAGCGAAAACTACCAAGGAGAAGAAGAAGAAGAAGAAGAGCAGGAAGCTGCACACGTCAGAGAACGCTGCACAGAACATCTAAAGCAGGGCCTCTGACTCAGGGACGGACACTTAGTCTTGGCCTGCCGTTTGTTTCTACTTTGGAGCTAATCTGTCATGTGATCGCTGTATTGTTATCCGTCTCAGCGTTTGGGAACATATGGAATCCAGCCTGCAAAAAGGGTTATCTTTCATTTCCAAATAAAATCAGATTAGGATTCAAAAGTTGTTTTATTCTTTTTCTGCTGTATAGTTTAAAATGAAATGATTGTTATAGTAATCATTGATTATCCTTGTATCAGTGTGTGTGGATATCCTAGCAACCAGCCAACAGACTCTGGGGAGTGTGACTCATGGTGCTGGGCCCTTTACCAGCCCCCTCCTCTGATTTAGAGTAACATAACCCCTCCCTCCTTCCATCGCTCCCTCCCTCCCTGGCCCTCGTCTGTGGGGTTGGGGCAGCCGACCCCCCTCCCTCCTCCCCTGGGGCTCTGCTTTGTGCTCCCTGCTCTCTCCCTGGCTCCATCTGGTACTGAAGACCCCCCCCTCTCTCTCTCTCTCTCTCCCTCTCTCTCTCTCCTCCTCTTTTTCAGCCCGCCATCCCGTTCATTCAACTTAAAGCCATTCTCCCGAGGTGTTGTCACGGTAACACAGATTGCCCCTCGCGTCATGAATTCTCCAGTTCTACTTCAGAACTCTGAAAGTAATGATGCCTTTTCTGTTTACATTTGAAAGTCCTTCCTTTGTGTAGAGCAAAGCTGTAAGGAGAAGAGCAGGACAAAAACAGCACTGTCCCTTTAAATGGGGCATCTGGCCAGGGGGAAGTGACTCGCTTTACAGCCTTGAGTGACATCCCTGGCAGCCAATAGGAAGGTCCTCCTGCTCGGTGCTGAAGCAGCTGAAGACAGAGGCGCTGCTGGTAGTGGTGGTGGTGGTTCTGCTGCTGATGCTGCTGGATCCGGACTGGACCAGGACCAAGGGATGCGTCTGTCACACCAGACTTAGCTTCTGTCTGTAAGTACTGCTGAATGGACTCATTATAGTGTGTGTGTTTATTCATGGTGTGCTGAGAATAAAGAGATGCTGAGAGATAATAGGGAGGCATTTGATGGGAGGAGACAGCGGAAGATGGCTGTGTGTGTGTGTGTGTGTGTGTGTGTGTGTTTCATAATACTCCTTGTAGTATAGTATTGGCTGCTGTCTTCATTACTGCACCTACCATGTAAAATGTGAATTCTCTCCACTAGCATGTGTGTGTTCAGGCTGTGTTCAGGTTAGCATGAGATGTGTGTGTGTTATCTTTGTGTAGAGAGGATTTATGGGTTTCCAGCGTGTGCAGTAAGATGACACACATTCACGCTGCATGCTGTAATCTGACTGTTTTCCCACTCGGCTGTGTGTGTGTGTGTGTGTGTGTGTGTGTGTGTGTGTGTGTGTGTGTGTGTGTGTGTGTGTGTGTGTGTGTATGTGTGTGTGTACCATGTGTGCTGTGTAGTGCTCTACTGGACACACTGGTTAATTCAGGCTCTGGGATGTTCAGGAGGACTAAGACTTAGGCTCTATATGGATGACTCCTCAGATACAGGGCCTTTCCTGTCACATGATCATAATGTTGGGAGGTTTAATATTATTTAAATGTGTAGTGTATCCATTGTGTCTATATATTCTTTTTTGTAACGCATGTACACATGTGGTACATTGTTTCCCTGTGTGTTTTTCTGTGTGTATGTAATTATATGTATTTGTATATATGTATATGTTGTATGTATTGTACACAGTACATGTGTGTGTGTGTGTGTGTGTGTGTGTGTGTGTGTGTGTGTGTGTGTGTGTGTGTGTGTGTGTGTACATATATACTGTATATGCTGTATGTGTGTTTTTATTCCTGTTTTGTCTTGATGTATTAATAGTGTGAGTGTGTATATATAATGTATGTGTTAAAATTGTATTGACTCAAATAATCCTAACCTGTCATATGTGTTTATTATCCTTTTCACTTATACCCGGTTATAGTCTACAAGTAGCTCCTTAAGGTGCACAGTACACTATAGATAAAACCTAATCTTTACTCACTGATGAACACTGGACACATTAGTGACTCATAGTTAGTCATATCACATACCCCAGTACTCACAGCCTCCCGTTCTCCAGGGTTAACTGTCTGTGATGTTGCCAGGGGGATATCGCTATGACCACCCCCCCAGCCATCAGTCCAGGGGTCCAGGGAGACGGAGACAAGGAGAGCCAGGTCCCTGCTGACAGACATGAATCTTACGGGGCCTAGGACCTGGGAGCCAAGGTGAGCATCTGTGATGAGTCTGACCCCGACAGTAGAGCAGAAAAGGGAAGAGAAACCGTAACAGCACTCTAGTGTGTGTGTGTGTGTGTGTGTGTGTGTGTGTGTGTGTGTGTGTGTGTGTGTGTGTGTGTGAGACTCTGTAGTGTGTGTGTGTGTGTGTGTGTTCTGTTTTCTGTATGTGTACTTGTGCCAGCCCCATGTCCTGTGTGTGTGTGCATGGTGTTCCTTTCTCTCTCTCTCTCTCTCTCTCTCTCTCTCTCTCTCTGTGTGTGAGTGTGTGTGTGTGTTCTGTTTTCTGTATGTGTACTTGTGCCAGCCCCATGTCCTGTGTGTGTGTGCATGGTGTTCCTTTCTCTGTGTGTGTGTGTGTGTGTGTGTGTGTGTGTGTGTGTGTGGTATGCCTGTGTATGAGTGGGTGTGTAGTGTGTTGAGTGGGTTTGTGCGTGCATGCGAGTGTGAGTCTGTTGATGGCTGTTGTCAGGTAGTGTGAGGAGTGATCAAACTTGAAGGTCTCTGGTGCTAATTTACAAGGCCATCCCAGTACAGCCGCTCTGGCTACAGGTCAGTCCATTATGAACAGGATGGGTAGCTCCAGGAGCAGCTCCTCAGTGTTCCTCACTAAACAGGTTCAGGCCCGTTCGGTCCGGTTCTGGAGGGACTAGCCGGGACAGCCATGGCCAAGAGAGACTACCTGCTGGAGGCCGCCAAGCAGATCCGCATGGCGCTGGACCGAGAGGTCAACGAGGACTATGAAGCCGCCTTCAGCTACTACAAGAACGGAGTGGACCTGCTGCTCAACGGGGTGCAGGGTAAACAACAACAACAACAACAACAACAACAACAACAACAACAACAACAACAACAACAACACACACACACAGAAAACAAATCAAAAACAGGAGGGGACAAATAAGCTATTGGAAGGTATTTAAACAAAAAATCCCGTAATTAACTTTCTGTCAAATCGTACAAATGAGGACAAAACACACCTGATTAGCATCATCACTTTATATAATGTACTTAACAAAACCATTTATCAGGAACTGGCCAAAAGCCAATCAGGCCTGCAATGCATTGCACCTTGATTCTGGAACACTGGTTAAACTATTATATCAACTTCATAGTCATTAGAATTATAGTAATTTCAGCCTTCATTTCCCTTTTCATTAGTCCTTCAAACCTTCAGAAGATAACTGCTGAGTACGTTTAAATGGACTAATTAAGAGATTTAAGTATTATCGTTGAAAATCGCTGTCATGGTCTAACCATGTTGGAAGTGTAAAGTGAGAGGAAATATTGTAATCTGCTCAGGTTCTTTAAGCATACACTTCACAGAGGTCACTCACACAATCATTGATTGATTTCCTTTTATGGGTCAATTGTCTAAAGTTTTACCTCAGCAGTTGAAGTCACAAGAGACAGGGTGGGATTGTGATGTGAGTCTGGGAAGTACCGAATGACACTTAACAGGAAGTGACACGTGAAGAGTCTAGTGTGGATCTCTTTTGTCCTGTCTTTCCATTGGTCCAGGACACTGAGTCAGTCTTCCCTATGCCGGTGGAAGTTGAGAGTCTGAGTGACTTCAGACTAAGCTTCTTCCTATCTTACTCCTTTCTGGAGCTAAACAGTTCAGCAGTTAAATCTGTTTTTTGGGCGTTGCTGTTATCTCTGCTGTGTGAGTGGACTGGAACATAGTATGTTTGGCATATGGGATGAAACAGTGTGTGTTGTTGTATGTCTGCTGTGTGAGTCCTTGCCTTTTTTTCCCAGTGGATCCCAACAAGGAACGTCGAGAGGCTGTGAAGCGTAAGACCACGCAATATCTGAAGAGAGCCGAGGAAATCTTCATCTCACACCTTCAGGACAACCTGGGGAAGGGTAGCTCTCATTTAGGGGTAAGGACCGTAACTTTAACTTTGAGAAAATGGAAGGACATTAACATTATTAATTATATCTTTTGAGGGTCAGAGCCTGGCCTTAACTCCAAAACCAATTCTCAAACAGCTCTTACCGTTGTAACAATACCTTTTTGAGAATGTGTGCCTTCATAATAGTTATGATATTTTTATAATTATTACTTATTCTGATAGTTACTAGTTCTCTACAACCCTCCCTAGTCAGAATGCAGGTGTTAAATGTTAGTTAAAAGTTATCTAGATGTTTGTTTTGCAAAGCAGGAATTAAAACCCACTGTGTAACACTTGCATCCCTAATAGACAACAGGCTATAGATTTTAATATTACTGGAGAAAATGTGTCCGCTCCGACGTTGTTCCTGTAACTGCTGCTCTGCAGGGAGAGATATCCTATCAGGCCAGGGCGAAGATCACTATAACATTAAACTGATCACAGACACTATAACATTAAACTGATCACAGACACTATGACATTAAACTGATCACAGACACTATAACATTAAACTGATCACAGACGCTATAACATTAAACTGATCACAGACACTATAACATGAAACTGATCACAGACACTATGACATTAAACTGATCACAGACACTATAACATTAAACTGATCACAGACACTATAACATGAAACTGATCACAGACACTATGACATTAAACTGATCACAGACACTATGACATTAAACTGATCACAGACACTATACCATTAAACTGATCACAGACACTATAACATGAAACTGATCACAGACACTATGACATTAAACTGATCACAGACACTATGACATTAAACTGATCACAGACACTATACCATTAAACTGATCACAGACACTATAACATGAAACTGATCACAGACACTATAACATTAAACTGATCACAGACACTATGACATTAAACTGATCACAGACACTATACCATTAAACTGATCACAGACAGGAGCTCCTGCATTCTGATTGGCAGGCAGGACTGTGTTATATAAATTACACAGTACCTTTGATTCTTGAATCTTTATGAATCACAAATGATATAACTTAGAGCCAATATACACCATATCATATCATACAGATGTGAATTGTGATATGGTATATGAAATACTGAGTCAAAGCATGGCTGCATAAACTGTTTGGTCGTGCTGTCGTTTTTCTCACTTTCTCTTCCTGGTTTCCCTGTATCCAGGGTTACAGCAGCCTGAGGTTCCGACCAATTAGACACTTGAGCTCCCCAGTGGAGGACCTGGAGATGTGTAAAGTGGTGGGGGTCATCGATAAGGTGAGACTCATCAATGCCAATGCGGCCTTACAGACAGAGGACCACTGGGTTGGGTTATCTCCCAGGGTGGTCTGATTAGGTTAGGGGCCCACCCCTTAATTTAAAAAGGGACGTTGACGTGTTTAGTGGAAATCCATGCTTACAGTAGTCAACTTAAACAATGACTTCTTAGGCGGTCAATCAAAGGCTCTATGAGGGGCCTTTGTTGTGAAACAGAGCAATAGGTCTGTTACTCTGTTAATCTTACAGATCTAATCTTCCAAGCTGAGATTAAAATGTCCTTTGCTAACAAGCTCTGCTTTGTTCTGTGTGAAGGTCCTGGTTGTCCAGAGCCTGGTCAATAAGGAGACCTTTGTGGTTAAAGTGAGTACCTCCTTCCACCTCCTTCCACCTCCTTCCACCTCCTTCCACCTCCTTCCACCTCCTTCCACCTCCTTCCACCTCCTGCTTTCTAGCCGTGGTGGTTCAGTTGCCGTACCTCCTTCCACCTCCTTCCACCTCCTTCTTTCTAGCCGTGGTGGTTCAGTTGCCGTACCTCCTTCCACCTCCTTCCACCTCCTTCTTTCTAGCCGTGGTGGTTCAGTTGCCGTACCTCCTTCCACCTCCTTCCACCTCCTTCCACCTCCTTCCACCTCCTTCCACCTCCCTTCCACCTCCTTCCACCTCCTTCCACCTCCTTCCACCTCCTGCTTTCTAGCCGTAGTGGTTCAGTTGCCGTACCTCCTTCCACCTCCTTCCACCTCCTTCCACCTCCTGCTTTCTAGCCGTAGTGGTTCAGTTGCCGTACCTCCTTCCACCTCCTTCCACCTCCTTCCACCTCCTTCCACCTCCTTCCACCTCCTGCTTTCTAGTGGTTCAGTTGCCGTGGTGGAGTGGCTGGCTGCTCGGCCTAAGTAGCTGTCCTCATCGATCTGGAGAGAAGCTCTCCTCCCCGTGCCACTCCCAGCACTCCCAGTACTCCCAGTACACACACACACACACACACACACTCTCTCTTAATCTCTCTCTCTTCTCCAATTACTATCACAAACACTTTTAGCGACACAAATAGACAGAAGCACAATTTCCCTTTCCTCTCTCTCTCTCTCTCTCTCTCTCTCTCTCTCTCTGTCTCTCTCTCTCTCTCTCTCTCTCTCTCTCTCTCTCTCTCTCTCTCTCTCTCTCTCTGTCTCTCTCTCTCTCTCTCTCTCTCTCTCTCTCTCTCTCTCTCTCTCTCTCTCTCTCTCTCTCCCTCTCTTCTCTTTCTCTCCCCCCATTGCCGTTAGTAACACAGAACGCTCCCTTTCTCCACTCCTTGAATCTCCCCCCCTCTTAGTGCTGCTGCTCCTCTGTAATTAGAGTCTTCTGGTTGGTTGGTCTAGTAGCATTGGATCATCAAACAAAATAACATTAATGGCAAAATAACAAACACATTGTTAATTGTTCTGTTTAACACAACAATACTTTTCTGAAGAAAATAGCTTTTATCATAATCAAAACTACATAGTTTTCATGTCCATTTATAATGTTGATTTTATTTGTTATTAGCATGTGTTTATCTTCTCAGTGCCGATATATAATGTTTTCGGTGTTGTAGTAGCAATCTCCTCTGAAACAAATTTTGTAATTTCTAAAGTGGTCCATCAATAATATGAATACCAAATAATTTGTGTTCCTGAAAAGCAGTCATTTCGGAGATAGGTGATGTTGATGTGATGGCAGTCAGATATAATTGTTGCAGCAGCCATAACATAGTTCTGGGGTCTCTCTCCTCTGCCAGAGTTTGGCCAAGTCAAGCTGGGAGAGCAGGGAGCAGCCCACCATCATCCCCCAGGGTGTCCCCTACATGGTGAAGCTGCTCAGGTACTACGTCAGCGAGGACGCCGTCTACCTACACCTGGAACACGTCCAAGGTAACACGATGCCATCTGCTGGCCGCTGACAGAACTGCAGCCACACCAGCCGTATCGCTATCTCTCTTGGGTAGTCTATTTTACACACTACCATCTGCTGGCCACTCACATAACTGCAGCTATAGACCAGCTGTCTGGCTATCGCTCCTGGTTACCCTGTTTTTACACACTGCCAGCTGCTGTCCGCTGACGGAACTGCAGACACACCAGCCGTATCTCCCGGTTCTTATCCAGGAGTCATGGTGAACTGATATATCATCTATGTTTGTTAATAGTTTATGTTTGAAATAAATATTCATCATTTATATCTATGATGTTTCAATGATCTTTGAAGGTGGGAGGTGTTCTCTGTCATCTACGTTTGTTAATAATGTATGTTAATAACAGTAATAATAATAAATGTGAATCATTTATTTGTATGATGTTTCAATGATCTGTGTAGGTGGGAGGCTGTTCTCTAGGCTGACCAAGGCCAGGAGTGACCGGGCCAAGGAGCACCCAGACTGCTTCAGCCCCAGCCAGAACCGGATTAAACTAAGGAACAGCTACACCTCCCCCTCCCTCAGCACCCCCCCAGGCGGCCCCCTCCCCCCTCCCCCCCGGGGAACAGCCATGAACCCTCTGACGGAGACGGACCAGAGCCCGGACACCGAGTCCCCCTCCTCCTGGGACGAGGCACAGCGCCGCCTGGAGAGCTGTGGGACCCACACGTACATCGAGGAGACGGGCTGCCTGCAGAACCCACGCTCCAGCACCTCCTCCTGCACCTCCTCCTGCTCCTCCTCCTCCTCACAGGGCAGATCAGAGGTCACCCCACAGCTGCTGCCTGTTTCCCTGCACTGGTCAATCAGAACTCACCTCCACCCTGCAAACTGTCACACTTCCTGTCCGAAGCAGGCTCTTCCCGCTCCTGCTCCGGTCTCCTTCGCTCGGATTGGCCAGGCGATTGACGTCATGTCGGACCGTCCAGGTAGAACGTGTGGGATCGGTCTGTTAGAATGCAGCTCGGACTTTGAGCTGGCTTGGAAGTCCGCTGGTCCTGAAACTTCCTGCAAAGAAGGGAGGGAGGCGTACTGTTCGCCCTCCGGCACACACACACACACTGAAACACACACACACACTGAAACACACACACACACTGAAACACACACACACACTGAAACACTGGCATCTCAGACCACTCACATCTCTTTTGGTAAAACAGGGTCCCTGAACATCTCCAAGCCGGAAAAAGACTCTTCAAACCTGGCTAAAAGCTCCTCTCCTGCCATCCTGCACCTCCACCTGGACTGCCAAACCCAGACCTGTGGCTCAGGGGCTGTGAGCGCCAATGGTTTTGACTCAGGCCCGGGTGTGGGTCTGGAGAGCAGGGCGGCCCAGCAGGACAACCCCAGCCCCATCACCACGGAGGAGGAGAGCAGGGACATGTCGGTGATCAGGAGCACGGACAGAGCAGTGTTCTCCGACACCCAGTCCTACCCCGTCATCGCCCTGCCGCTCTCTGTAGGGAACGCTGGGTCGGCGCCCTCTGGTGGTGGAGCCGGAGACGTGGTGGAGGAGGCCTGGGAGCTGCTCAGCCCTGGGGGGAAGGAGGCCCCGGTCAGAGACCTCTCCTCCGACACACCAGGCTCCCTCCCGCAGAGCCGCAGGGGCGACATGGACGCCTTCCTGAACTCGGAGGGCGTGCGATCCGAGAGCCTGGAGGAGCAGAGCATGGAGGTGGAGGGATGGTGCCACCTGCCCTCCAGGGCCACGGCCCGTCAGGCCAGGCACACCTGCTGGGGGATGCCCGAGGCAGAGGTACGGGTCTGGGGGGCGCAGATCCTGCTGGCCCTGGAGAGTCTGCACCAGCAAGGCATCATGTGCCGGGACCTCAACCCCAAGAACATCCTGCTGACCAGCAACGGTGAGGCGTTTCAATCTCTCGTTCTTATCAGTCGCTAAAAGCAGGCATTCTAATCTGTCATTCAAATCAGCTATTCAAATCAGTTAGCATCAGATATCGCATTCATCCAACAAAGATGAATCACATAATATAAATAAATAAGACTACCATATGTTCACCTAATCCATTGATGTTAGCCAGTTTGAATATAGTAACTATGGCTATTTAAATAGACTAATCTTTATTTTGAAACATTATTCCTCTTCAGGGAAGGTGTTACTGACATTCTTTAGCCAATGGAGCGAAGTCCAGACAGGGATCTGTTCTAAAGCCATGGAACACATGTACTGTGCCCCAGGTAAATCTGATCTCTGATTCTCTGCTGCCATCTAGTGGTGAAATGTAGATGTGACTTAATCTAATCTCTACCGATGGAATGTCACTTCTCCAACTAAACCGCACAGTTTATGGAGGCCAGCTTGATTAATGCTGTAATCTAGTGGTGAAACTTATTTATAGCAGATGTTACTTTTTGCTCTTTTAATGATAGTGTACCTCATTGACCCTAATGATTTCCTCTCCCGAGAAATATAATACAATTTTGTAAATTTAATTTAGACATTGATTAACTGCAAGGTAACTTATTTTCTCCACATTTATGAAACTTTACTTTTCTCGACTGTGTCATCAGAGATTGGAGGGGTGTCCAAAATCACAGAGGCTTGTGATTGGTGGAGTTTGGGCGCTCTGCTGTTTGAGCTTCTCACTGGGACGGTGAGCAGAGATATTATGAAGCAGACACACAGGAAGAAGGCCAATTGACTGTGTATATAAAGGGAGCGGGCCTTAAAATACATTATTACAGAGCAGACACACAGGAAGTAGGCCCATTGACTGTGTATATAAAGGGAGCGGGCCCTTAAAATACATTATTACAGAGCAGACACACAGGTAGTGGGGCCTTCATTTCCAGAGAGTAATTCAGACTGTCGTTATGCATTGATAACATAACTATGCATTGCTAGGTTTACAATTTCGTATTTGTTTAAAATCTTTTCAACAAGAACAATATTACAAATCAGTAGTATAGGTTGTCTGAGTTATCCATACTCTTTTTGCGGTAAGTAGGGTTTCTATAAGTCCGAGCTGATTTGAAGTGTGTGGTTGTGTTGCTGTGTCCGTAGCCTCTGTGGCAGTTCCACCCAGCAGGTGTCCACTCCCACACCCAGCTGCTGATCCCAGACAACCTAAGCACTGCAGCTGCCTCGCTGCTCACAGAGGTATGGACCCCGCCATGGCCTGGCAATATTACCACACCCATTCTAAAAACAAATCCCAGGAATTACATTATTTAGCTTTTATTTCACCCTTTAACCATTCAGGTTGTTAAGTTGGTCTGCACATAACAGTTTGGGGGAAAACATTCCAAATAAAATAATGTTTGTGGCTAAGAGGTACAGCATAAAGATAAGATATTGAACCTCTGTTGTCTTGTAGCTTCTCCAGTACGACGCTGGCTATCGGTTGGGGTCCGGAGGAGGGGGTGTGAGCGACATCAAATGCCACCCATTTTTTATCGGTGTGTCTTGGCAAGCTCTGAGCTACTAGCACCGCTGTCGAGTGATTCACACAATCTCCACTCTCCAGCACATCGTTTCAGAAGAAGAAATGCCGTTACCATGGCACTCTACTCCCACCTTGAGGTTCAAAGACTGAACTACTGCTTTCAGATCGAGCTTCCCAAAGCAGGAAAGTAAAAAGGATGAAAATAATCAAATGAAACAACAGTTCAACTCAAAAGGCTGCGTTTTTAGTTGTCTAAAATCGGTGAAGTCTTGTAATGAACTGTCTGACTGCAGAGGGCTGGGAAAGGGTCCATGTTATTGTCTTTGACTCATTGCTTCTTCCTGCAACAACTTTCTTCCATGTCTGAATGAAGGAGGCTCTAACCCAGCCTTTTGACTGAGTGGGTGGAACAGCTGCTGTCTATAATGGGTATATGGTATTGTTAATATTTCTATTCTCTTCATAATGCATGACGATGGTGAATATGTTGTACTATCTGCCAGCCGTAGGAGGTGGCACAAAGGCAATAAAACAAAAAGCCTGGTTCTTCTGATAAATGCTGCCTTTGTGTCAGAAGTGTCTGTGAAATATCTTTAGATGCCCACCCTCTGATCAATTGGGACTGTAATGGGGCATCTTTAAATCATCCACACCTACAGGAAGAGTCAGCAACAGACATTATAATACACCCCCCAGCACACCTGAGTATTAATATATTTCTGAAACAATCATCTAGGCCATGTCCTTTAAATACAAATGTAGTGAGTTGTCTCGTGTGAACCAACCTATGAGCGCTGTTTTATTTTGAGTTAGACACAGCACTCATCTAGGTCATTATCCCTGTCTCCACCCTGTCTGGGTGACCGCCCAACAAACCACACATCAAGAATAAAGCTCAGATTTGTTTTATTGTTTAAAATCTTTTAAATAGTCACTTTTTTTTTTGTACACAGCATAAACAGAATGTTTCCTCAGGTTTTTGTTGTGCGAATCAGATTACAGAGGATCCATGAAGAGAACACCTTCGGACATCTTAGAACATGGCGCTGCTTTGCTTGAACTCATAACAGTTCTTTTCCTCAACCAAACATAATCAAACAAAACATCAGTTTACCTAGACTCCATTTATACTACAATTATGACGCGGTTTATTATATTTATATAGAAAATGTTAAATGGCATGTATGAGCCATTTCCAGAGACCAATCCCAGGTGACAGCCCAAACCCAGCCACCCAGGTAACATTGTGTATTGGTTCAGCGTCTCAGTCCATGCAACACGTCCCTCTCTCCCAGCGCTGATCCCTCTTAACTAGCTCCTCAATACATCAAGAACCCAGCTGCAGGTTTAGCATCATCAGGGGGAGCCTAACCACTGTGAGTGACTGCTGTGCGTTTGTTTGTTGGGGCGGGGCGGGGCGGGTGGGTGGGGCCCTACATGTCCAGGAGCAGCACTCTAGGGTCCTCCACCACGGTCTTGATTTTGCGGAGGAAGGTGACCGCCTCTCTGCCGTCGATCAGGCGGTGGTCATAGGTCAAGGCCACGTACATCATGGGACGGATCTCCACCTTCAGGACCATGGAGGGAATGGGGCAGACAGACCACACACACTCAGAGGACAGAACATCAGCTGGACTCACACACACACACACACACACAGCCAGCCAACACACACAAAGGCTACTAGAAATGGCCGGCCTTTGACATTGAAGAACCTTTAGTTGGTAGTGTTTCATTTCTTACGTTATGTGAAACAGTTGAATGTCACTCAAGTTCACACTATCGAATCTCTTTTTGATAATAAATGAATAACCTTTTGTTATTATCACACAAACTAATCCTTCTATGAAAATTAAGCAGACACACACACACACACACACACACACACACACACACACACACACACACACACACACACACCTTTCCGTTGATGGCGACGGGCCTGTTGAAGATGCCGTGCATGCCCAAGATGGCGGACTGTGGCGGGTTGATGATGGGCGTGCCGAACATGGAGCCAAAGACGCCGCCGTTACTGATGGTGAACGTCCCTCCATCCATGTCCTCCACAGCCAGCTGGTTGTTACGCGCCTGCAACAAGACCACAGCAACGTCACCTCCCAGCAGGCAACAGCTCTGACCAGGTTAGGCTTAGGGGTGTGTAACCCTGTACACACCTGACCAGGTTAGGGTTAGGGGTGTGTAACCCTGTACACACCTGACCAGGTTAGGGTTAGGGGTGTGTAACCCTGTACACACCTGACCAGGTTAGGGTTAGGGGTGTGTAACCCTCTACACACCTGACCAGGTTAGGGTTAGGGGTGTGTAACCCTCTACACACCTGACCAGGTTAGGGTTAGGGGTGTGTAACTCTGTACACACCTGACCAGGTTAGGGTTAGGGGTGTGTAACTCTGTACACACCTGACCAGGTTAGGGTTAGGGGTGTGTAACTCTGTACACACCTGACCAGGTTAGGGTTAGGGGTGTGTAACCCTGTACACACCTGACCAGGTTAGGGTTAGGGGTGTGTAACTCTGTACACACCTGACCAGGTTAGGGTTAGGGGTGTGTAACCCTGTACACACCTGACCAGGTTAGGGTTAGGGGTGTGTAACCCTGTACACACCTGACCAGGTTAGGGTTAGGGGTGTGTAACTCTGTACACACCTGACCAGGTTAGGGTTAGGGGTGTGTAACCCTGTACACACCTGACCAGGTTAGGGTTAGGGGTGTGTAACCCTGTACACACCTGACCAGAGCTCAATTCAGATCCCATCAGAAAATCTGCACATGATCCCTAAACCAACTCCTAGGCTCGTCCAATAATATTTATACAGCGAGTGTCTGTCTACTGCCAACTAATTAAATAAAGTCAATCTACAAATTGACCTTTAGATTGTTCAATATGATCTAGTGAAGCCGGGATTTGATATCAGCTGCACAGGGTTGTCAGAGGTACCTTTTCTCCCAGGGCGTTGATGGTCTTCTCAATGTCTGTAAAGTTCATGTTGTCCACTCCACGAATCACCGGCACCACCAGACCCTAAGACACCCAGAACACACACGGGGTCACACACTTCCTGGTTCTACTGCAGACCCACTTCACAACACACACGGTCACCCTGTGTATCTTCCAACAGAGAGACTGAAGCCACTTTCATGTTATCTAACGGTGTCTTTCTACAGAGCTCCTAGAAGTTACTTAGTCCTCTTAGTCTCTAGCACGGTGTCTTTCTACAGAGCTCCTAGGTTAACAGATGAAAGGCTACAGTACTGAGGCAAATGAAGTCATGGGCCTTCAAAGAGCTGCTTGTTAATATTCAACAACTCTTTTTTATTCAGTATGTGTTTTTATTGTCCACAAGGCCAAGTTACAAAAAAGATCACGTTCTTTTTCTTTTCCTTCTTCTACAAGTTGAAATAAATCTAGAGTGCGCTGAACCAAACCAGACAGCAGAGGCCGGGCTTACCTTTGGAGTCGCCACGGCAACGCTGATGTCGACATAATCCCTGTACACAATCTCTTTGGTGGTGTCATCAATAACTAGGAGGTGACAAAGAATACACAGGGTTATTGAAATAAAGCACAGAATGAAACATGAAATCAAATTCGATGAAAACTAAGACCGTTCTGACAAAGGAAGACTGCGGTCATCTACAAACGTTAAACTTGTCTTTTTCCTCCATCGTGGTTTTGCCCACTAAGATGTATTTCCTTTAAGCTAGCAGCTTCTTTCAGCTTCAGCCCCCCCCCCCCCCCCCTCCCCACACACACACACACAGACACACACAGACACACACAGACACACACAGACACACACAGACACACACAGACAGCACTGGGGGAAGCTAACCACAGACTTATTTTAGAAGCTGCAAGACAACCAGTGAAGACACTACAGGCATCTGGTTAGTTTAAGTAGGCCAGAGGACCCAGACATTGCGTTGGACCACAGAGGATCCTACAGCACGGACCTTCTTCTCAACCACAGTGGGCTGACATGAAACCCTGCTGGTGCCTGTGCTTTTTAACACCATGGGTGCTGGAGGTACGTCAGGCTCCCAGACAGCTCAGAGGCACAGATGAGCTCCAGAGCCACGAGGTGAGGTGAGGTCCTTACCGCCGTTGACTGACGGTTGGTCAGTCAGAGCGTAGGCTGAGGCCTTCACAAAGGCTGACATGAAGCCCAGCTTGATGCCATGCTTCTTCAGGTAGGCATCTTTGTAGACCGTCCTCATCTCAGAGATGTTACTGTGGAGACACAAATCACATCAAAACAAAATACGAAACAGTTTGATATTTCTGTGTAAATAAACAGCTATGATGCTTCACTGAATAAAACAAAATATCACTTTGGTTGTATGACTCATTTCCTTATGATAAATACCACAACAGCAGTTCCAAAAAAAATGGTCTGACACCATTTAACGTCTGAACACGACTCCACAGAGCACACGGAAAGCCTTCCAGCGTAGAGGTGAGTGTGTGAGCGCGATGAGTGAGGGATGCAGCCAGCAGTCTGCTAACACTACACCAGCCCTCCTCTCTCTCCTCTAGACCTTGTAAAAGCAGCACTTGTGTCTGTGTGTGTTTGTGTGTGTGTGTGTGTGTGTGTGTGTTTAATTGTTTGTTTTACAGTCTCTAACCTGGTTCTGGCTCTAGTGTTTCTCCACTAACGTCATTAGCCACTCCCAAGACACACTCTCTCCGAGAAAGGAGAGAAGAAGCGATAAAAATCTTCACTTTCCAAGGGCTGTAAATCTTATTGGCTTGTCATAAAAGCCCGTAACGGAGGAGGTGGCTCCTCCATGTGGGGGGTGGGGTCTCTCTGGGGCCCCCAGGGGCCGGCCCTCGGCCTCTGGCTCCACACCCTCCTCGTCCGTGGACAAGACAAGACTTCCTCCAGACCATCGATGCCAATCTAATTAGCGCGCCCAGAAACCCTGCCCAGCTGAAAGTGGACACCGCACATTTGCAGGGAAAAGAAATCCTCAAAGTGTCCTCTCCAAGGCCGGCAGGCTGGGCTCTGGGCATTAACGCGTCCTTGTAAATTAATAAAGCCTCTTTTCACCATTCTTATCTTTTGTTTATGACCAAATATTTACATTCCAGCGACTTAATAGGCTATCTGCTTTCAGAAAGCTCTTTTCTATCGAGCAGATTCCCATCTAGAAACCCAGCGGTGCTCCAGAGCGTTGGCTCTTCTCCCTGCTTACCAGGCAGCCTGAGCTCACACAACCCTTGCACTTTGACACTTTAAGGTGAGGTCTACCTAGCTGCTGGTGCTCTGTGCAGCCTGTGGTTTGGTGTGTGTGTGGTGGATGGAGGTCAGGGCCGGGGTTTCCTACCTCATGTCGACCTCGTTGAAGGTGGTCAGCATGGCACAGGTGTTCTGAGCTTCCTTTAGTCTCTGGGCGATCCTCAGACGCATTCTGTTCATCTTCACCTGATGACACACACACACACACACACACACACACACACACACTCATCAGACTCTCATCCACGGCCCAGTCACAGCTAACTTCAGTTAGCAGTTTGAGTGGATTAGGACTGATCTAGGTTCAGTTTTAGGAATGGACAAGTTTGATTAACACTGTGTTAGGTTCAGCTTTAGGACTGATCTAGATTCAGTTTTAGAAGTGAATAGGTTGATAAGGACTGATCTAGGTTCAGATTAGGAGTGAATAGGTTGATAAGGACTGATCAAGGTTCAGCTTTAGGACTGATCTAGGTTCAGTTTTAGGAGTGAACAGGCTTGATAAGGACTGATCTAGGTTCAGTTTTAGGATTGATCTAGGTTCAGATTAGGAGTGAATAGGTTCGATAAGGACTGATCTAGGTTCAGTTTTAGGAATGATCTAGGTTCAGATTAGGAGTGAACAGGTTTGATAAGGACTGATCTAGGTTCAGTTTTAGGACTGATCTAGGTTCAGATTAGGAGTGAACAGGTTTGATAAGGACTGATCTAGGTTCAGATTAGCAGTGATCAGGTTTGATAAGGACTGATCTAGATTCAGATTAGGAGTGATCAGGTTTGATAAGGACTGATCTAGGTTCAGTTTTAGGACTGATCTAGGTTCAGATTAGCAGTGATCAGGTTTGATAAGGACTGATCTAGGTTCAGTTTTAGGACTGATCTAGGTTCAGATTAGGAGTGATCAAGTTTGATAAAGACTGATCTAGGTTCAGTTTTAGGACTGATCTAGGTTCAGATTAGCATTGATCAGGTTTGATAAGGACTGATCTAGATTCAGTTTTAGGACTGATCTAGGTTCAGATTAGGAGTGAACAGGTTTGTTAAGGACTGATTTAGATTCAGATTAGCAGTGATCAGGTTTGATAAGGACTGATCTAGGTTCAGTTTAAGGACTGATCTAGGTTCAGATTAGCAGTGATCAGGTTTGATAAGGACTGATCTAGGTTCAGATTAGGAGTGATCAGGTTTCGTACCCTGGTCTCTGTTCTGGCCCCTTTAACGACCCCATCGAAAGCAGGAGCAGCAGGGACGGAAACGCTTGGCTTGATGGCTGAAACTACACACACACACACACACACACACACACACACACACACACACACACACACACACACACACACACACACACACACACACACACACACACACACACACACACACACACACACACAATTAGAACTACACACTACTAAACAAGCAGGAATCAACAGTGTCAGTCAGAATCGGGTGACTTAATCAGGGTTTTGCCTTCCTCATAGAGAAGGCTGAAAGGTGACAGAACCCTAACCTCCCACAGACCCTTTCCCCCCCGGCCTCAATGTAGACACACACACACACACACTTCAGAAACACACTATTGAATGTGGTCGTACAAATCCATGAGCTTTTGTGATGCTATCACTCTCCTAGGAGCCTTCACTTGAAGTTTGTTCTGACGTACCAGGTTTGGAGGCCATGGGTTGGGCTGGCACAGGTGGCACAGGTGGCATGGTGGTAGGGATGGGGCCCACTGCAGAGGGGGTGGGGGGAGGGGGAGGGGGAGGAGGAGGGGTGGGCTCAGCGGAGGCTGCAGGAACTTCAGCTTTAGGAGCAGCAGGAGCTGCAGCTGGGGAGAGAGAGATGTTTAGAACAACACAGGTCTTGGTTATTTTATAGAATATATGATAATAATTAATAGATTGTAAACTGTTAAACACTTGAATGGTGTCATCGTCATGGTTTCAGAAAATATCAGAAATCACTCCATTTGAAATTAAACCATTCCCAGTGGTGATGATCCCTCTGTACTGGGTTAGGGTTAGGGTAAAGGTCAGGGTCAAGGTCGTGTACTAACCTCCTTTCTTCAGGGTTAGGGTTAGGGTCAGGGTACTGTACTAACCTCCTTTGTTCAGGGTTAGGGTTAGGGTCAGGGTACTGTACTAACCTCCTTTCTTCAGGGTCAGGGTACTGTACTAACCTCCTTTCTTCAGGGTCAGGGTTAGGGTCAGGGTACTGTACTAACCTCCTTTCTTCAGGGTCAGGGTTAGGGTCAGGGTACTGTACTAACCTCCTTTCTTCAGGGTCAGGGTCAGGGTACCGTACTAACCTCCTTTCTTCAGGGTCAGGGTACTGTACTGACTACCTTTCTTCAGGGTCGGGTTTAGGGTTAGGGTCAGGGTAAAGGTTAGGGTCAGGGTACTAACCTCCTTTCTTCAGGGTCAGGGTACTGTACTGACTACCTTTCTTCAGGGTCGGGTTTAGGGTTAGGGTCAGGGTAAAGGTTAGGGTCAGGGTACTAACCTCCTTTCTTCAGGGTAAAGGTCAGGGTTAGGGTCACGGTAGTAACCTCCTTTCTTCAGGGTTAGGGTCAGGGTAAAGGTTAGGGTTAGGGTCAGGGTACTAACCTCCTTTCTTCAGGGTTAGGGTCAGGGTAAAGGTTAGGGTTAGGGTCAGGGTACTAACCTCCTTTCTTCAGGGTTAGGGTCAGGGTAAAGGTTAGGGTTAGGGTCAGGGTACTAATCTCCTTTCTTTAGTGTTAGGGTCAGGGTAAAGGTCAGGGTTAGGGTACTAACCTCCGTTCTTCAGGGTTAGGGTCAGGGTAAAGGTTAGGGTACTAACCTCCTTTCTTCAGGGTTAGGGTCAGGGTAAAGGTCAGGGTTAGGGTACTAACCTCCTTTCTTCAGGGTGAACAGAGGAGTTCCTCCCTCCACCTTGCCTCCATCTGGAACCAGCAGCTCCTGGATCACTCCGGCAGCTGGAGAGGGAACCTGCACCGACGTCTGAAATACACACACACATTCATGATCATTATAGATAATGTCTGAAACACATACACGCGCACCACATTCATGATCACTATAGATTGAGTTAGATAGAGTTATAGGTACTACTGTTAGTAGTGGTAGAGTTATAGGTACTACTGTTAGTAGTGGTGGAGTTATAGTTACTGCTGTTAGTAGTGGTGGAGTTATAGTTACTACTGTTAGTAGTGGTGGAGTTATAGGTACTACTGTTAGTAGTGGTAGAGTTATAGTTACTACTGTTAGTAGTGGTGGAGTTATAGTTACTACTGTTAGTAGTGGTAGAGTTATAGGTACTACTGTTAGTAGTGGTGGAGTTATAGTTACTGCTGTTAGTAGTGGTGGAGTTATAGTTACTACTGTTAGTAGTGGTAGAGTTATAGTTACTACTGTTAGTAGTGGTAGAGTTATAGGTACTACTGTTAGTAGTGGTGGAGTTATAGTTACTACTGTTAGTAGTGGTAGAGTTATAGGTACTACTGTTAGTAGTGGTAGAGTTATAGGTACTACTGTTAGTAGTGGTGGAGTTATAGGTACTACTGTTAGTAGTGGTGGAGTTATAGGTACTACTGTTAGTAGTGGTGGAGTTATGGCTACTACTGTTATATACTATATGTATATGTCTATATTATACTATATGTTATATATAGCTACTGCTATTGCCAGTATTAAGAGTTGCCATACCTTGTCAGTCTCGATTTCACACACCACCTCATCCTCAGCTACGGTGTCTCCAACACCTGTCAGAGGGAGCAGTGATTAGCACCAAAGCTGACCCCCCTCTCCACTTTGACCTCTAAGGTCACGCAGGGCAACCCAGATGAAGAACATGCTGAAATGTTTTACCACCACAGTGGTGTGAAGAGGGAAGGTTGATCAGAGTATAAGAGGTTCTACAACGGGTGGAATACGACACATCTTACCTTCATGTCTACTGTTTTTATTTTCTCTCTGAACATGACTTGATTTTGGGAATGAGATTATTATATTACTGTTTTATATGAATGAGATTATTATATTACTGTTTTATATGAACGAGATCATTATACTGTATATGAATGAGATTCTACTATTGTTTTATATAAATAAGATTATATTATTATTTTATATGAATGAGATTATTATATTATTGTTTTATATGAATGAGATTTTTCTATGACTGTTTTCTATGAATGAGATTATTATACTGTATATGAATGAAATTATTATACTATTGTTTTATATAAATAAGATTATTATATTATAATTTTATATGAAGGAGATTATTATATTATTGTTTTATTTGAATGAGATTATTATACTAGTTTGATATGAAAGAGTTCGAGCTCACCTTTTTCCCACCTGACGTCCCCCTCTGTGACCGACTCAGCAAACGCAGGGGTCTTGACCGTAACAACTTCTCCTTTAACACAGACACGAGGTAAACAGGTTAGACACTCACGGATCAAAGGTTAGTCAGTCAGTGTATGGACTGCCATGTTTGCACCTAACCATTGATTTACCCTCGGGAGAAAAAGGATTTCACAGCAGAGCTTTCTCTGTTAAATCTGCCAGCCTTGTGAGGCTATCTATCATGCAAAGCGATCTATGCCTGTCACTTTGCATAGTGGATCCAGATACATACTGCTGGCTACGGATGTCCTGAAGTACTGGATCTGGAAGACACTGGGCCTTCGGTCCGACTTCCTACAGAACAAAACAACCCACACCTTCAACACACCATTACACGATACCTTGTTTGATACTTCACAACAGAAGTCTGATGTGAGGGTTATTACAACAATCCAGTTTTGATTCATCCTCTTCAAACTGTGTTGTGATTGTAAGCCATAGAAACACAGGCCTGAGCCATATGTAGATTGGTACTTACACTGGGGTGTTCAGGGTAACACCATGGCTAGCAGACAGAGCTGTCAACAAGAGAAGTCAATCCATTAAATGAACAGCATTTATGATTACAGAATTGTATTATTAATTAATGGAACGTTCACATTGGTTATAACATTCTCTTTACCTGAAGTTGCCCTACGTGAAATCACATTATTTCCCTGTCAAGAAAAGAAATTAATCAAACAATCAATGTATAATGTTGCAAAACACATGACGTTTGAGTCACAAGTAGCTGGAGTCAAACAAAGCACAGACTTGGTAATGAAAGAGTTTTATGCTAGTAGAGCTCCTGTGAGTGAGGTACTGGACTTCACAAAATAAAGGTCATTGGTTTGCTAGTTTGGTTTAGTCTTTGCATAGCTAGCTTAGCTAGTGGTCTACTGACCCCGACAGGAACGATGCCTTCATGTTTCCTGAAGTTGTTACGAGTTCAGTCTATATAGGACTTTTGATCTTTGCTATACCAAAGATGCATTATACAGAGACAGGGCACAACTTGCTCTGGCTTAAATAGCTATAAGCTACACTAACGTTAGCTGGTTAATAATTTGACCACCTAAAAACCTTGCTAACGTTAGCTCAACCCAATTGAAACATCAGAACTGTCTGGTCTACTAACCTAAACCTAAGTTACACTATTAGCTAAAGTGACTGATTGGTGAAAAAAACAATCTATTAATATGACCTCGGCAGGCTAAAGTTAGTTAGCAAGCTAGCTGGCTTGACAGCTAATGTTAGGTAGGAATGGCATTTGAATTTCACGTCACGATCAGACTGTGGTGCTACGGGTCAAACACTTTTATTTCAACGGACGGTATACTGTAAACTTTCGTGTGAGCTATTTAGTTCTTAATGCAGAGAACAGTCCATCGATGACCCGCCGGCTGGGCAAGATGTCATGCTGTCCTTGGCTTTGGGCCTAGGCACCTTCTTATGGCCTAGCTAAAGCGTTGTTTAGAGGGCTATCGGCTGGCTCAACTGGATAGCAAGTTAGGATTAGCTTTAGCTAACAAACGCTAGCTGCCCGTAATCCTACTGTAAATAAATGCGTGTGTGGTGTGAGTCTTTCATACCTGACGGATGGCAGAAAGGGAACGGCCAAAATTCCGGCTGAGACACCGGGAATGGGATAACATGGTGGCTGTTTTGACAGCTACCCGTCCAGGGGTGGAAACGGTCACACTCACGGTACAGCGAGAGACACGGGATGGGCGAAAAGGAAGTAGACTGGGAAAGACCAATGTTAGTTCCAAACTGAGGGAGAGACGGAGCTGGCAGTTAGTTCCTTCCTTTCTACAATCATCAACCAATTATCCACGTCGACTAACAACCCCATTTGAGATTAAAGAATTTGTTTGTGCAAGCAAACCACTTTTTTTCTTTCTTTTTTTAGTAAATACCACAGAAAGGCTAATCTAATCTGTGAAATAATATGTGTAACATTATAAATAATGTATAAGTGCATGGTGTCATGATGTTTACATTTCCCCCAAATTGTTGGATACAGAACAATGGTTACTACAATTCATCAACAGAATTCACCTTTTTTTAACATTGCTTTTTTTTACTTGTTCATCTTGCCCGTAGCCACGCCTCTCCAACCAGCACAGATCCTCTCTCAATCCGCTTCTTTCAACCCTCATTAGTTCATTCGTTCACCATCAGTGGTTCAGCTTTGCAGCGACACAGCGCAACAGGTAAGATGGGTATTCTTCTTTCTTTGGTACTGAGCCAAAATGTTGCAGTTTAATCATAGTAAATATTTGTCACCTTTGTCTTCGACTATTACCAAAAAGTTAGGTTTTTTTGGTAGTTATTTGAGAGGCCCTGCATGTGTTTTTTTCGTTTGGCCCTCAAATCATAAATTATATTTGCAATTTTACAGACATACTTGATTTTAAACTATTACTATATCTTGAGGATATGTTTGTTCTGAACTTATATTCAAAATGATAGAATAGTATTGTTGAGTGACTTGATATTTCCAGACATTTAATTTGTAAAACTCACGGTAATGTGTAAATAACAATAACAAGGATTTGCTGTCACTATATTAGATGAAGGTAATAACTATATATATTTTAGACTATATTTGTGTGTTTCACACTCATTTGTTATATTGGGATTTTGTTTGCTTCAGTGGAGTGCTGAGAGACAACGGAATATTCCTGAAACAAAGCTTAAACTATTTCATTTTTAAACCATGAATAAGCGGTTGTGCTCTAAAAAAGGCATTCTGAATGTTGTAATCATACATGGTGCTGCCAGTAAATTATGAAACAAATATTCAATTCAAGGGTTTTATTTTGTAAAATGATAATGGTCCTAATACTGGATTCAGTATTGTGCTATATAGTTTTCAAAGTCCAATGCAATGTTGGTTTTTCAAGTTTTTATTTAAATTCAAAAAGGCATTGCCCTCTATATCTTTTAGCAAATATATTTAGTACTGTTTGATGAATTATAGATAATTTGATGAATTATAGATATTTCCAAGATAATATTTTTTGACACTACAGGCTTATACACCGATCAGCCACATCAAAACCACCTGCCTAATATTGTGTGGGTCCCCCTCGTGCTCCCAAAACAGCTCTGACCCATCTTGGCATGGACTCCACAAGACCTCTAAAGGTGTCCTGTGGTATCTGGCACCAAGACGTTAGCAGTAGATCCTTTAAGTCCTGTCAGTTGCGAGGTGGGGCCTCCAAGGATTGGACTTGTTGTCCAGCACATCCCACAGATGCTCGATCGGATTGAGATCTGGAGAATTTGGAGGCAAAGTCAGCACCTTGAACTCTTTGTCATGTTCCTCAAACCATTCCTGAACAATTTTTGCAGTGTGGCAGGGTGCATTATCCTGCTGAAAGAGGCTACTGCCATCAGGGAATACCGTTGCCATGAAGGGGTGTACGTGTTTTTGCAACAATGTTTAGGTAGGTGGTACGTGTCAAAGTAACATTCACATGAATGCCAGGACCCAAGGTTTCCCAGCAGAACATTGCCCAGAGCATCACACTGCCTCCGCCGGCTTGCCTTCTTCCCATAGTGCATCCTGGTGCCATCTCTTCCCCAGGTAAATGACGCACACGCACCCAGCCATCCACATGATGTAAAAGAAAACCTGATTCATCAGACCAGGCCACCTTCTTTCATTGCTCCATGGTCCAGTTCTGATGCTCACGTACCCATTGTAGGAGCTTTCGGCGGTGGACAGGGGTCAGCATGGGCACTCTGACCGGTCTGCGGCTACGCAGCCCCATACGCAGCAAGATGCACTGTGTGATCTGACACCTTTCCATCATAGCCAGCATGAACGTTTTCAGCAATTTGTGCTACACTAGCTCTTCTTTGGGATCAGGCCAGACGGGCTGGCCTTCTCTCCCCATCCGTATCAAGGAGCCTTGGGCGCCCGTGACCCTGTCGCCGGTTCACCGGTTGTCCTTCCTTGGACCACGTTGGGTAGATACTAACCACTGTACGGGAACACCCCACAAGACCTGCCATTTTGGAGATGCTCTGACCCAGTCGTCTAGCCATCACAATTTGGCCCTTGTCAAAGTCGCTCAGATCCTTACGCTTGCCCATTTTTCCTGCTTCCAACACATCGACTTCAAGAGCTGACTGTTCACTTCCTACCTAATATATCCCACCCCTTGACAGGTGCCATTGTAACGAGATGATCAATGTTATTCACTTCGCCTGTCAGTGGTTTTATGTTGTGGCGGTTCAGTGTACACAGAACTTAAATGTGACTTGTAGTTGTCTGAAGTTTCTTGATCGTAATGTTAATGTCACATACAACCTTTGGACACCTCTGTAGAGAGGTAACGCTCCCATTTGTTGGTTTTTAACAAAGTGATGTTTCGAGCAACATGGCTCTTCCTCAGACCTACGGTATGTCATGATATTACTAGAGTTTTGATTCAGTGCCCAACCAATAGGTGCTTTAGAGGGGAGGGCTTTTTCATAGACCTCTACAGAGACCCAGACACAATGATGGTGAATACAGAGACCCAGACACAATGATGGTGAATACAGAGACCCAGACACAGTGATGGTGAATACAGAGACCCAGACACAGTGATGGTGAATACCTTACAGAGACCCAGACACAATGATGGTGAATACAGAGACCCAGACACAGTGATGGTGAATACAGAGACCCAGACACAGTGATGGTGAATACCTTACAGAGACCCAGACACAGTGATGGTGAATACAGAGACCCATACACAATGATGGTGAATACCTTACAGAGACCCAGACACAGTGATGGTGAATACCTTACAGAGACCCAGACACAGTGATGGTGAATACAGAGACCCATACACAATGATGGTGAATACAGAGACCCAGACACAGTGATGGTGAATACCTTACAGAGACCCAGACACAGTGATGGTGAATACAGAGACCCATACACAATGATAGTGAATACAGAGACCCAGACACAATGATGGTGAATACCTCTACAGAGACCCAGACACAATGATGGTGAATACAGAGACCCATACACAATGATGGTGAATACAGAGACCCATACACAATGATGGTGAATACAGAGACCCAGACACAGTGATGGTGAATACAGAGACCCAGACACAGTGATGGTGAATACAGAGACCCAGACACAGTGATGGTGAATACAGAGACCCAGACACAGTGATGGTGAATACCTTACAGAGACCCAGAGACAGTGATGGTGAATACCTTACAGAGACCCAGACACAGTGATGGTGAATACCTTACAGAGACCCAGACACAGTGATGGTGAATACAGAGACCCAGACACAATGATGGTGAATACAGAGACCCAGACACAGTGATGGTGAATACCTTACAGAGACCCAGACACTGTGATGGTGAATACCTTACAGAGACCCAGACACAGTGATGGTGAATACAGAAACCCAGACACAGTGATGGTGAATACCTTACAGAAACCCAGACACAGTGATGGTGAATACCTTACAGAAACCCAGACGCAGTGATGGTGAATACAGAGACCCAGACACAGTGATGGTGAATACCTTACAGAGACCCAGACACAGTGATGGTGAATACAGAGACCCAGACACAGTGATGGTGAATACAGAGACCCAGACACAGTGATGGTGAATACCTTACAGAGACCCAGACACAGTGATGGTGAATACCTTATGGAGACCCATACACAGTGATGGTGAATTCAGAGACCCACACACAATGATGGTGAATACAGAGACCCAGACACAGTGATGGTGAATACCTTATGAAGACCCATACACAGTGATGGTGAATACAGAAACCCAGACACAGTGATGGTGAATACCTTACAGAAACCCAGACACAGTGATGGTGAATACAGAAACCCAGACACAGTGATGGTGAATACAGAGACCCAGACACAGTGATGGTGAATACAGAGACCCAGACACAGTGATGGTGAATACCTTACAGAAACCCAGACACAGTGATGGTGAATACAGAGACCCAGACACAGTGATGGTGAATACCTTACAGAGACCCAGACACAGTGATGGTGAATACAGAAACCCAGACACAGTGATGGTGAATACAGAGACCCAGACACAGTGATGGTGAATACCTTACAGAAATCCAGAGAGCTGTTCTAGTTTTTCTTGAGCTATAGAAACCCAGCAGTGCTGATAAATTAAGCCAATGAGTGTTTTTTAAATGTATTCACTACCATTGGATTGAATTATTCAAAAAAATTGAATGACGTAAAAAGATGAAAAGGTTTTAATAATTTTTCCTTCGGCCCACGTTTTAATTATCATCAGTGTAAAGATTTTTGAGATCAATTCAATGCCTTTCATTTACTGGAAATACTGTGCATGCGTACAAGACAGTTATTCTATTCCATTATTTATAATGACTTTTGTCTCAACCCAACCCAACAGAGAGAAAAGAAGAAAGCACTTTGACATTTCTTTAAGATCTTAGAACCGTGATCCAATCCAATGGGACAAGTGTTTCATTGTTGATTACCTGAAGAAGTTCAAATAATCATATCACAGAAGCCCTATTCCAGATTTAGAGATAAAAAGACAGAATTCTTTTGAAGCTTATTTTCCCTTTATTATTAGGAATGATTTATTCCCAACATTATACTTTTATAAATCTATAATCCGTGGCATTTAAGTTATTTTGTACGGAAATGTATCGCTAGACATCTCAGGAATTCATGTTTTTAAATGTTATCCTGTTAATTAACGATCAATTCATGGTAGCCAGTATAATACCTATCTTTCATGAGTGGAGGCTCAACATTTTGTGTGTGTAAAAACGACTGTACATTTTCACTCTTATTTAATCTTATCAGTAATCTTTGCCTGACCACAACGTCTGCTATTCCCTGCTCCTGTGATCACAACACTAACGGAAGATGACTGTGTGTCCGTCAGAGCCTTTGTGAGCAACGCCAGAGAGCCCCCACGGCTTTACTAAAACAGCCAATGGAGAGGATGAACCTCAGCCTCCCAGACCAGACCAGTGAGAGCTGTCTGGAGCAGGACAAACCTGAGCTCCTGATCCCCTGCTTCCGGCGGAGCATGTATGACGAGCCCCTGACCTCCTACTCCAACGGCTCCATTATCTCTCAGCTCCTCCGGAAGACCCTGCACAACAAGAGGGCCTTGCAGGTCTGTCCCACACATACCGCCCCCCCCCCCCCCCCCCCGCCCCCCCCCCCCCCCCCCCTCCCCCCCGGTCTGGCGGGGTGGGGGGTTCTGTTCACATTTCCGACAGTAATTCATCCATTCCTTGTTACTTACTCTATCGTGTATTTAGTGTTCCTCTGACGGTTCTGATTTTAATTTGCTTTAGTCTTTCTGGTATTTAGTGTTCTTCTTCCGGTTCTTGTTGTAGGAGAGCAGCCACTTCTTCTTGCCGCCCCCCGCGGTGTCGAGCTCCACCATGGCTGACTCCAGCCACCTGGAGGACCGGAGCTCCACGTCCTCCAGGGACAGCAACGCTGCCATCTCCCCCGGCGGACACCTCCCTACGGGGGCCAGCTCTGAGGGAGAGAGGCCCCCGACCGACCACCACCTCCAGGCCAAGCGGGCCAGAGTGGAGAACATCATTCGAGGCATGGCCAGCTCACCCAACGGAAGCAGGCTGCATGCAGAGAGCAGAGAGAGCAGAGAGAGCAGAGAGAGCAGAGAGAGCAGAGAGAGCAGGGAGAGCAGGGAGAGCAGGGAGAGCAGGGAGAGCAGGGAGAGCAGAGAGAGCAGGGAGGGCAGGGAAGAGAGGGATAGCAGGGAAGAGAGGGAGGAGAGGGAAGCCTACAGAGAGAACAAACGCAAACAGAGGCTTCCCCAGTACCAGGAAAACAGCAGCTTCACCGGAAAAGTGGGAGGAGCGCCATCTGGCACGAGCCGTACCGTAAACAACAACAACAACAACAACATCAACGACCACAGCATCAACAACGTCAACGACCACAGCATCAACACCGTCAACAACCACAACGACCACAGCAGCAGCGGCAGCAAGGAGGAGGAGTGTCTGAAGCTGAGAGAGCAGCTCCAGAGCATGCAGAGGCTGCTGAGGCAGCTGCAGGACAAGTTCCTCCAGGTCTATCACCACGACAACCAGCCTGCCGACGGCGACGAGACGGCCAGCGCCGCCACGGAACAGGACGAGGAGGACGAGGAGGACGAGGAGGTGGGGCTGCGACGCGGGGGGGCCGTCGGATACGAGGAGGAGGAGGAGGGGAGGAGGAGGAGGGCCGAGAGAGAGGGACAGGAGCTGCAGGAGAGGCTGAAGTCAGAGTTGTCCAGGGCGGTGACGGAGAGCGTGGACAAGGTGTTTGAGAAGCTCTGCTCCTCGGGCCAGCTGTCTCTACTTCCCCAGCCGTGTGGCAGCTCCACCCCAGACCAGGGCCTCCCTGAGCGGGGGAGCCAGTGGCCAGCCTCTGTCTCAGAGCCCCTGCCCCACCTCTCCGGGGACACCCCGCCCGTCAAACCAAGCAGGCCTCCTACGGTGGACTACTATGAGAGCGCTGAGGCCCAGAGTCCCCCAGACCAGACAGAGGCGCTGTCCCTGGTGGTGCGGAAGCCTCCTCTGACGCCTCTGAGCTCAGCCAGCCAGGCGGTGAAGAGACCCTACCCCCTCCACCACCAGTCCCCCTTCCAGTTCAACTACACCGCACCTCTACATGACAGCCAGATCCTGGAGCACCTCCTCAAGTTCGGACCCCACGCTAACTTTGGAGGTCTCCCCTTCCCCACCCCCTCGCTGGACAGGGCCTCCCCAGACTCGGTGGACCTTCCCTGGGATGCGATAGCGCTGAGGTCCAAGGTGGCTCCACACCACCAGAGGGGCTCGGTCCTGGGCCCAGTGACCGTGGACAGGCTATGTCTCCCACACGTCAAAATGGAGTGTGGAGACCTGCAGGGATTGGCAGAGAGAAACCCCTACATGTCCCTCAATATATCCTTTACACTCCATAATGGTCTGTCTGTCTGTCTGTCTGTCTGTCTGTCTGTCTGTCTGTCTGTCTGTCTGTCTGTCTGTCTGTACCTTTGAGCATGTTATAGATGGTAATTTATTGTTAATTGAATTGTTCACCTAATGGTGTTATTTGCTAGTATAATAGTTTCACAAGAAATAATCATATTGTACTGCATATATATATGTGTAAACAATAATAACATAAACACAAAATACAAAATGAATATGTTGGTATAAATGGCCTAACTATTGAGTATTACAATTTTAAATTAGATTTTATATTTACACATGTATAACCTATATAACCTAAAGGAGAATGTTGTAAATACGAGAAACCAGATTCTTTGTTATATACATATATTGATTCATATAGGGGAGTTATGTTTTATCGTTGCGTATGATGTTTACCTTAGCAATGGAGACTGCAATCAGTGCACAAACTGTCTGCCCCAACCTCTCTGGCGAACAATGGCTGGTTGAGCTTGGTTGCAACATCCTGAGAGCAGTTCCATAAATACGACTTCAAGGAGAATCCATTCTTTGATCTCTCTAACCCCAAAGAAAATTACGGCATCTTCTTTAATCTGAGCCCAATAATGACTTTAAGACCAATAAAAAGGAATACAAGGCTTTGATAAGAGTTGTGAAGAACAAAAGCCATTTTTCAAAGGCAGAGAAAGCAGACATTGCTGTCCAGGAAGCCCCCCCCCCCCCGACTTGAAAAGGTGCAGAATACATTTCTCCTTCATCTTAGTGATAGGGGTGCACCTACAGGGTCACAGCTGAGTGCTGTGGAAACTACAAGTGCCCGCCTATCACAACACTTGAGCTCTTTTCTTGAGCATTTGCTGGACACAGCTATCAAAGTATTTATTTTAGAAGCAGAGAAGGGGAGTTATTTGATCAAACCACAGATAGCAAAAAAATAAGCTGTTTTACAGGTAATTTGGCAGTAAATTATATTGATTCTGTAAAATAAGATGGCTTTTATGCCACAGGGTCTGCGGTTAAGTCTACTTAATTTTTATCAGAGTTTGTGTTTGTAGTTCTGCGCTATCTTAACCAGCAGCTGTGACCCCTGTCAATATCACTGTACATCACCAGGTAGCTGTCAGAATGCTCTTGTTCTTTACAATAAAAAGGAGAGCTACTCTTTGAACAATTGCCCATACATCTTTCATCCTATCTACCTCATTTCAAAGGTGGACTTCCCTTATACATGTTTGGTGTGAGCCAAGACCTTGTTAGGAGATACGGAATGACCAAAGGCAAGGTCCGGATCTACTGAGGAAACTTCTCTTAGAACCTTCAAGCACGCACACACTGACGGACTTGACAAGGGATTCAAAAATATTGATATTGATATATCTAAAAAAGAAAAATGTATAGCATTTCTCTTTTCTTGAGATCTTTAATATTTCCACTGAAATAAATAGTTTAGCAATAGAACGATTTACATATCAAATAGGCAAAGAGTAGCTATACAATTGAAAATACACAAGCACATTGTAAGTAACAAGATTCTCAAAAAAAAGAAGGAAAAAAAAAGGCTTTCTCGCTGGGCAAATAAAATGCAAAATTAAATAAAATGGTCGCTCCCTCTCACTGTTAGACTCAAAGAGAGCGGCAGTCTCTAATTAAAAAGCCTTAATCTAATTCAGAACGCTGTTATGCCAATACGCTCGCTGGAGGGTTAATATTGACTCCACGACTTCTGATAAGTGGTTCTTAACAGAAACTCAAGTCAAGTTCAATACTCTGGTCAATAATTGTATCTGACTGCCTCAGGAATATTTTTATGGATGTGTGTGTGTGTGTGTGTGCGTGTGCGTGTGTGCGTGTGCGTGTGCGTGTGCGTGTGCGTGGGCTGTCTGTGTGATCATTAGCTGCCAGCTGTTTCCTTCACTTCACAACACATCCAGGAAGGTCTAACACCAAACCACCTGAAGAAGGCCAAGCTCATGTTCTTCTACACACGCTACCCCAGCTCCAACGTTCTCAAAACCTACTTCCCTGACGTCAAGGTATTCAAGATGGCAGAATAGAAGTCTGTGTTATGCAGGCCAATACCATCCAAACTATTTGTCCACTTTTATGTTGCGCATATCCTGCATCTACCAAAAATTCGAAATCATGCTTTTTTCATATTAGTTTACACACATTACAAATGAAATGTATTATTACTTATTATTATTGTCATGAATTGATTGAGGTCTATTTACTGTAAAGCCTGAAGCTTATTGCTAATGGAAGTGTCCTCAGTCCTGGTTGGTGGTGTGTGTGTGTGTGTGTGTGTGTTTGTATGGGTTTTGAGTTGTGTTGTGACATGTTGTGGTGTGTGTGTGTGTGTTTGTGTGTGTGTGTGTCGGCCGGGGCACACAACACAAAGAAGCGGCTGCTTTTAAAACAACAACAAAGCAGCTAAGCCCTTAGCAGCGTCCTGGGGCAGGGTGGAGATAGGGAGGACACATTCCCTCTTTAAAACAGACACTCCAGTCAGCAAATGGAGCAACAAAAGCCTCCACAGGAAGAGCTGGGTCTATAGAGGAACCATTAGACGTTCAGGGACTAGGGTCTATAGAGGAACCATTAGACGTTCAGGGACTAGGGTCTATAGAGGAACCATTAGACGTTCAGGGACTACGGTCTATAGAGGAACCATTAGATGTTCAGGGACTAGGGTCTATAGAGGAACCATTAGACATTCAGGGACTAGGGTCTAAAGAGGAGACAGACTGACTCAGGGACTAGGGTCTATAGAGGAGACAGACTGACTCAGGGACTAGGGTCTATAGAGGAGCCATTAGACGTTCAGGGACTAGGGTCTAAAGAGGAGACAGACTGACTCAGGGACTAGGGTCTATAGAGGAGACAGACTGACTCAGGGACTAGGGTCTAAAGAGGAGACAGACTGACTCAGGGACTAGGGTCTAAAGAGGAGCCATTAGACAGTGGACAGACTGACTCAGGGAATCCCATTGCATCAGGATCAGAGGCGGCTCGTCGTTTTCCAAAAGGCATTCCCAAGGTTCCTCTTTCTTCATGGTTGTTTTAACAATACAATCCATTTTGGGTTAGGATCAACAATACCCATTGTTAAGATAAGCTGGGCCATCTCAAAGGAGAATCAGTGAGTCTCGAGCTGATGAGTGGTTTAGTCCTTATCCTAACCCTAACCCTTAACCCTTAATCCTAACCCTAACTCTAGCTCCTAACCCTAACTCCTAACCCTAACACCTTACCCTAACCCTAGCTCCTAACCCTAACTCCTAACTCTAACCCTAGCTCCTAACCCTAACCCTAACTCCTTATGGAGCACAGTCACTGCTGAAGCACAACAAATCCTCAGCGCCTCTCTTTGAGCGCATGGTCAGTTCTGTCCACGGCACACTTTAGGTTCCTGTTCACAATGTGGATGTGAGGAGGGAGGGTTCAGTCTGGGCCCACAGCTCCAGGTCTGCATTGACCCCTAGGGGTCACGGTGAGGGGGATTCGGGGTGGAGGGAGTCAGGGTTCAGACCGTCTCCTCCTTGCCCAGGGTCCTACGGTGGGAAGTGGGCAGTGAACAAAAGAGAGTGTAATCCTGGTGTCTGGTTCTATTCTGTCAGCTCCGGTCAACACCAGCACACATTGAACGTACAAGATGGCTGCCCAGCCCTTGGGCATTTTTTCCCTCTCTCTTTAGTCTTTCTGGATGATGAGATAGAATAACAATGTGAAGACTGAGTGTGCAAACGCCGTGCGTTGACAGATGTTGTTTTTACTCAGCGCGTTGGGCAGAAAAGATCAAAGGAGATTGCTGTCGAGGAAAGAGACAGAGATGAGAGATCTAGAGTTGAATGAATAATGACAACTTTAATTTAGAACAGAACATTATCCAATCCATTCTTTTATTCGATTGTTATATCGTTTAGAATGAGAAATAACCATTTGATTGATTTGAGGCTGTTGTCGTTTCAGTTCAATCGCTGCATCACCTCTCAGCTCATCAAGTGGTTCAGTAACTTCAGGGAGTTCTACTACATCCAGATGGAGAAGTTTGCACGGCAGGCCATAGTGGACGGCGTCACCGACATCAAAGACGTCAACATCGGCCGAGACTCGGAGCTCTTCAGGGCCCTCAACATGCACTACAACAAGGCCAACGACTTTCAGGTCAGCCCGGCGCCGTGCAGCTCCATCACCGTGTCTGTTCTGTTCTGTTCTGGTGTGCGGTTCTGTTCTGTTCTGTCCTGTTCTGTTCTATTATTGTATGCTGTTCTGTTCTGTTCTGTTCTGTTCTGTTCTGTTCTGGTGTGTGGTTCTGTTCTGTTCTGTCCTGTTCTGTTCTATTATTGTATGCTGTTCTGTTCTGTTCTGTTCTGTTCTGGTGTGCGGTTCTGTTCTGTTCTGTCCTGTTCTGTTCTATTATTGTATGCTGTTCTGTTCTGTTCTTTTCTGGTGTGCGGTTCTGTTCTGTTCTGTCCTGTTCTGTTCTATTATTGTATGCTGTTCTGTTCTGTTCTATTCTGTTCTGTTCTGTTCTGTTCTTTTCTGGTGTGCGGTTCTATTCTATTCTATTCTGTTCTGTTCTGGCTTGCTGTTATTTGTCCAAAGGGAACATGATTACAAAGCTGTTTACATACTCCCTGCTGTCAGAGCTTGTAGAACACTAAGGACTGAATGTGGAACTAGGGGTCATCATGTCTGGGACAGCCAGAGTGCCTAGTGCCCACTCCCTTGGGCCCTGCCCCTGCCCCTGCCCCTGCCCCAGCCCAGTCCCAGCCTTACCCCAGCCCAGTTCCAGCCCAGTCCCAGCCCCAGCCTTACCCCAGCCCAGCCCCAGCCTTACCCCAGCCCAGTCCCAGTCCAAGCCCAGCCCCAGCCCAGTCCCAGCCCAGTCCCAGCCCAGCCCCAGCCCAGTCCCAGTCCCAGCCCAGTCCCAGCCCAGTCCCAGCCCCAGCCCAGTCCCAGCCCCAGCCTTACCCCAGTCCCAGTCCCAGCCCAGTCCCAGTCCCAGTCCCAGCCCCAGCCCAGTCCCAGCCCCAGCCTTACCCCAGCCCCAGCCCAGTCCCAGCCCCAGCCTTGCCCCAGCCTTGCCCCAGCCCCAGCCCTGCCCCAGGCCTGACCCGTTCATGTGCCACTCTGTGCACCTGTGACTAGAAGGCCAGCACAGCCTTTATCTAAACTGCAGGATGAGCGGGCCTTCACAGCCTTTATCCAAACTTGCAGGGCGATGCTTTATCAAACTGTGGGAAGAGGAAGCTGCAGAATCGGCTTAAAACAACGGGGATTAGGGCCGGCTCAGGCCTCAGTGATGCTCAGCTTGCTACTGATGCGGAATGCTGAGAAAGAAGCTGTGGATTCCGAGGGAGAAGGGCCGGTCGGTGGGAAAGAGGGCCGGCAGTTTTCTTTACCTTAGCACCAAGACATTCCTTTCCCAGGCTCTCTTTAGAGAGCTGACTTATGCCAACAACTGTTGTGATAGTCAGCAGCCAGAGGATAAGGGAACTACAGGAGCCCCCACATAGACACATTTTCCCAGAATCCTCTCGATGCTGATTGGTGCTCGCCGTTCAGAGCAGAATTCCTTGGATCGCGTGGTGCTCTGTCATTCTCTCTCCTCATAGTTCGAAAAAAAGAAAGATAATTCAAATATTTCAATTTAAGAACAAGAGAGACCTATCGATAATTAAATACATATTACATAGAATACGACACACACATCACAATTCAAGTAGTAAATAGTGGTTTTCTAAGTTGTTGCTTTCATCTTTATGACCATACTTGATACAAACCCATAATTGTAATTATTTATCATTTTCATATTAGGCATAATTAGGTTTTATGTATGTGTCTCCAGTCAAGTATAAATATCTCACTGTAGTAAGTTTCCCAGACTGATGCTGACGCTGTCTGCTTTGCAGGTTCCAGATCGATTCCTGGAGGTGTCAGAAATCACCCTGCAGGAATTCTACAACGCCATCTCCACAGCCAAAGACTCCGACCCGTCGTGGAAAAAGGCTATCTACAAGGTGATCTGTAAACTAGACAGTGACGTCCCAGAGGAGTTCAAATCCTCCTCCTATCTTTAGACAGCTGAACAAAGGATAGAAAACGTTGTTGTTATTATTAAACATATCTTTGAATGCATTGCAATAACCGCGGGGTAAAACGATCATGTTTTTGTAAATAGTGAAACAAGTATGGCTCACAAACACAGCCTATTATAATACCATGAAGAGAAATGTTAGCTTTTTCTTATGACATATTATTTCTACAGAACAGAGAAAAGTTTCATGTTGTACAGTGATGTGTGGTGGTTGAGAAAAAAACAGCTGCTGATTTTAGAGAAGGCGTTTTATTTGATTTTGTAAATATGTTCCACGAAAACAAGAAATGATGATTTCTTTTTTTGTAACGTTTTGACTAGTTTGAATCAATACATTTGAAGTATTAGCTAGGTAGTTGTTGTAGCTCACTGCGGCTAAGTGAGAGGGAGACAAAACCTCAGCAGACTGTCTGAGGGATGGCTTTTTAAATTACATTTCAGAACGTTGTTTAGTTTAAATGTACTGACAATCAGCCTTGTAAACATAACATACGACTAATGTTATAAGCTGTCATAGCTCTGGACAGGATGTTTACATTTGAAAGTATTATATGTCTATCACTATCATTCTATGACTATCATGCTTGTATTAGACCTTTTTGTACAACAAACGGCAGAAGTCACATCGATGAGGAAAACAATAAAGCTGCATCATTGTGCCAAAGGGTTATAGCGAGTGCTGTAGTCTCTGAAAAGTAATGGTCATGATTTTTTGGAGGCCACTTGCGCTGATGGTATCTCTTTATCTACAAACGACTATGCGTCTACCATCGCTGGTGGCTCAGAGAGATGTTTGAAAGCCTTTCTGCCCGGCCAAGGTGCCTCTAATCCCGGCCATAGAAGCAGCTGTTGAACGTCCCTCCTGACTGTTCAGCTCTCATTGTTCACTAAGGCCAATTCAAGTCGACTTTCTAAGGCCTGCATTCATTGTGTGGCCGGCCAGCGCCGATGCGGACAACTGCCATGTCTTAAAAAGCAACACAATGCATTCTCCCCACATGACGAGCCGGCAACGTGACCTCATAGCGCCGGTTGTGCCACCAAAGCAAAATTCCACAAACCCGTTGACTCTTTCTTCCAGGCACCCACTCAGAGCGTGTTGATTATCACACACACACACACACACACGCACGCACACACACACACACGCACGCACGCACACACACACGCACGCATGCACGCACACACACACACACGCTTATAACAGACACTCACTCATGAGTGCGTGCACACAAACACGCACACACACACACACACACACACACACACACACACACAGTAGTATTGTAGGTTCACAACTGTGGAGCAGATAGACCAAGGGTCACATGGCATGATCCACTGGGAGCTCTGGCAGGGTTTGGGGCTTATATTCAGGTGTTAGAAGTGTCTTACTTACATCCATTAATTACAAATAAATAAAAAGAAGAATTTTGTTTGTATCAATGGCTTTAAAAGGCCCAGAGATCTATAGCTTTAGGTTTGTATGTGACTTTGTAGCTATAAACAGACTGCCTTTTCACAATTTTTTCTAATTGCTCATATAAGTATAATATACTTAAACTGATTCTTTAGGCACAATCACTGAAACCATTAAGACGTACCTAATCTTTAGATCAAGAGAGCAACACTACAAGCACATTCTCGGCTTTGCACTCGGTTTGATCATTTAGAACACTCTTTTTGAAAACACTGACCAAAGGTCTTCCCATTGGACACATGACTAAAAAGCTCTTGAGTTCCCTTTAGAAAACATTGCCATTCAAAATGCCACGCTCATTTACCAATCACTTACCCCCAGTCCAGATGTGTTGTGTTGATAGTTTGTTTACTTAGAAAAGTGTTGCTTAAGCTCTGTAAATATGTCACAGGTGCTATGCTGCCGAACCCGAAGACAGGCTGTAGACACATCTCTACTTTAAGACTTTTAGACGTGAACAATAACAAGTCTATATTTGTTGTAGTTTACTGTGTTTGTTTTGTCTGTTATGGTTCAATTTGAAGTGTGGATGAAAATACATAATTTCGAGAAACAGTTTTCTATTGTGCTCTTAATTTGTGTTTGTATACTGAATATGACTTACATACATATGTAATATATATATATATATATTTGGGCACAAGCAAATATGTGAGAGTGCTACTATATGTCAAACTTTCACAACATTCAGCTGTGCACTGCACACTGACAATTCGTTTTTCATTCATCATATCAGTGTGTAATAGGTGCTTCTTGTGCTTATTCATTTGATAGGACGTATGCATAGTTTTTCTGACAAAATAAAAACATTTCTAAGAGTTAAAATAGTTTTATTGAGGTATTTGATTTTGCAAGTGATGTCCAGTGCTTTGCATGTTGTGGTTCTGGGTTTTGTTTGTGGAGTTTTAGAAAATGAGCCATAGTTTCAGAAATTAGGGTAAAGCAATTTGAAAAAACTGCAATTGTGCAAAGTATTTAAATAAAAATGAAAACATTCAAACCTAGATAGCACTTCATTTGAGTGTTATGGTTCTGGGTAATACGTTTGATTATGTTGGTACTGAACAAAACAAAGATTTAATTGAAAAACCTGTGAGGCACCCGAGCTCAAGTTACACCTAAAATGATAACATTAAAGAAAGAAACGCTGTCGTCTGATTGGCTGGGTGAGGAGGTCTGGAGAAAACAAACCAGTGTAATCATTTAATAGACATTACTTTTCAATTAGATCAATCTTCTCCCGCAAATTGATTTACATTTTCAACTCAATTAAAATGCCAATGCTAAGTACTTGGTTCAAATTAATTTGGTGGTGACATTTTGAGAACACGTCTTAGTCTGATGAAATAAAAGAACAGAGAGGGTGGATTGACTCAGGGTGGGAGCTGTCCTAAGGACTCCAGTATCCTCACTGCTGCTGCAATGCTTCAAAGACATTTAAGTTGTATTTTCTTATTTTACAGTTGTTGTTTTTTTTTTGCAATTACTAATACCTGTTTTACAAGCCAGGGCTCCTTTTCTCAAAACGTGAACTATTATTGTATTTTATTTATACATTGTCGACTTAACCTAATTCATAAAACCACACACCCAAATGCAAACTCCTGTATTTCCTGTAAAATGAAGCATTAGATTCAAATCGACATAAATACATCTACACAAATCTAACTTTTGCAGACCTTTGCAAATTACCAGATTGTTGTCCAACCAACTACACATTATTGTGCTAAATCAAATGCACTTTCATCTTTCGTGGGCTTTGTCAAACTAATACTCAATAGTTCTACGTGTAGATAATTCTCCAGAGAGATTCATCAAGTCTACAGAAATACTGTTTCATTTTTCTCCACAACAAATCAGTGCAACATATACACATCACATACAGTATACATTACAGCTGTGTGGACCAAAAAATATGCTCTCTGTCGAATACAGTAAACATAAATGAACTTTGAGGAAAAAATACATCGGAAAAAAACAAGCAGAGGAGAGAAAAATACTCAGGTTGCATCTCGCCGCCTAGCTGGGTCTACAGCACCGTATCAACATCACAGGCATTATCTCCCTGGCAAGACAGTGCTTACATCCTGATTGATGAGTTGACATTTGAGCAGTCAGGTGTTTGGCCAGGTGGCAGTGTTTTGGCCAATTGGTCCATGGGTGAGGCCTTTTGAATGGCAGTGTTCTGACATGGCAAAGTGACTTTATGTCAGATTCCTGTGTCTTACATAGAGAACCGTGTGCAGTGTTGCAACAAGAAAAGTGCCATGTTGAACTGGGTGCCAAGCAGAAAAGGTGAGTCTTGAGCTGAGGTTTTGCTCTCTGAGTGTCATTTCAATAACTGTGCTTTACGAGTCATTTTGGTGTTAGAATTAAAAAAACTGTAAAACATAAGGCATGATTTTGCCTACCATAAAGATAAAATTAATAAAATACATTACAAATGCAAATATGAAAGTGTTGTAATGTGCAGACCTTCAGACACTTATTACATAAAAATCTTATATTCGTTTGAAAGTGTTAAAATATGCTCAGCTAAAGGTAACGCAAACCAAATGTCACTGTCAGTGACATAGCGTAGCATTCAGTTTTACATTGTCAGAGACAGCAACCAAAACACATCGTACTCTAGTAAACAGTGCCATCTAGTGGTCATCTACGGTAGCTTAGGCCTTAAAATATTCTCATGGCCATGCTCCTTTGTCAAAGCGAACGGCACATACTACCTGGATATTGGATATTATTCCCTTGCATTTTGCGTCACAGAATATTATTTATTTGGATACAATTTGTGTTTAGGTGAACCTGTTTAAAACACTTGTCTACGTGGGGAGACAGTCTGGTTTCCGAAGCAAATCCGTTTGACTGACAGTCTGTTCTTAAAAAGCCTTTTACTGTCTGCTCTTGCAATGTGTGTCCCTAAATAACATACTCTATTTTAGAGAGAGAGAGAGAGAGAGAGAGAGAGAGAGAGAGAGAGAGAGAGAGAGAGAGAGAGAGAGAGAGAGAGAGAGAGAGAGAGAGAGAGAGAGAGATGGAGAGAGAGTGATGGAGAGAGAGAGAGAGAGAAAGAGAGGGAGAGAGAGAGAGAGAGAGAGAGAGAGAGAGAGAGAGAGAGATGGAGAGAGAGAGAACACAGAGAGAGAGAGAGAGAGAGAGAGAGAAAGAGAGAGAGATGGAGAGAGAGAGAGAGATGGAGAGAGAGAGAGATGGAGAGAGAGAGAGAGAGAGAGAGAGAGAGAGAGAGAGAGAGAGAGAGATGGAGTGATAGAGGGAGAGAGAGAGAGCTTAATGCAACACTGCTGTGATGATGGGCAAACTCTCTAATCAGGTCCCAGTAGGACTCTGGTGTGGGGACAATCCAAAGTCTTTGAACTGGAAACAAAAACCCATGCAGAATATGACTGGGAGCACTGGGACCGCAGACAGACAGGCAGACAGACTGGCCAGTGGGCAGACAGACAGGCAGACAGGCAGAGAGACAGGCAGGGAGGCCCTCCCAGAGGCCATGCTAGGCCATAGAGGCCAGGCTAACCCATAGAGACCAGGCCAACGCATGGAGGCCAGGCTAACCCACATAGACCAGGCTAGGGCATAGAGGCCATGCTAGGCAATAGAGGCCAGGCTAGGCCATATAGGCCATGCTAGGCCATAGAGGCCAGGCTAGACCATAGAGGCCAGGCTAACCCACATAGACCAGGCTAGGCCATAGAGGCCATGCTAGGCAATAGAGGCCAGGCTAACCCATAGAGGCCAGGCTAACCCACAGAGGCCAGGCTAACCCACAGAGGCCAGGCTAATCCACAGAGTCCAGGCTAACCCACAGAGGCCAGGCTAACGTATAGAGGCCAGGCTAGGCCATAGAGGCCAGGCTAGGCCAGGCTAACCCCTAGAGGCCAGGCTAGGCCACGGAGGGTCTTTGACTTTACCCTGCCCTTCAGATAGCCCCACTCCTTGGCATAGTTGGGTGTGATCACCGGTAAATCTTTATTAATTTTAATTGGAGCCCCCCATTTAAAAGAGCAATTACAGTGGATTAATCGAGCCCATCCCGTATAATGTCTTCTGTTAATTAGTTTGTCAGCACTGTTTTAATATCGCCTAATGACTTCATATTTCAGCGCTGACATTACAGGGATGCTGAGAGAAAGGAAATGGCCTTATCACAATGGTGGGGCTTAATATGAGACGTCCCCAAGCAGACAAGGTCAGGACGGAGGCACTGCTGGGTGGGTGGCACTAGGACCCACCACCCCTCCTCCAGGGACACACACACACACACACACACACACACACACCACGCACGCACACGCGTGCACACTTTCACACACACACACACACAGAGTAACGCCTGTTACAAAGTCTTTTCTCACGTAGTACACACTGAACCCTCCATTCTCATGCACACACACATTCAGATAATCTTCCTAAGACACTCAATTATACTCACATTCCTAATCCTGACAGAGGCCATGTTGGAATGCACCACATCACAGGAGGTATCTAGTCTGTTTCATTCTAGATAATGGTGAGGACATTACTGAACTCAACCGATCGCAGCAGTGAGATTGTAGTATAAGCAGGAAGTGTTGTGTGTGTTATGGTGTGTGTTATGGTATGGCTATGGTATGTGTTATGGTGTGTGTTATGGTTTGGTTATGGTATGGCTATGGTGTGATTATAGTATGGTTATAGTATGGTTATGGTATGTTAAGGTGTGTTATGGTTTGGTTATGGTATGGTTATGGCGTGTGTTATGGTGTGTGTTATGTTGTGTTATGGTGTGTGTTATGGTATGGTTAAGGTGTGTTATGGTGTGTTATGGTGTGTTATGGTATGGCTATGGTGTGATTATAGTATGGTTATGGTATGGTTATGGTATGGTTATGGTATGTTATGGTGTGTTATGGTATGGTTATGGTATGTTATGGTATGGTTATGGTGTGTGTTATGGTGTGTTATGGTATGGTTATGGTATGTTATGGTATGGTTATGGCGTGTGTTATGGTGTGTTATGGTGTGTGTTATGGTGTGTGTTATGGTGTGTGATGGTATGGTTATGGTGTGTGTTATGGTATGGTTATGGTGTGTTATGTTGTGTTATGGTATGGTTATGGTATGGCTATGGTGTGGTTATCGTATGGGTATAGTATGGTTATGGTGTGTTATGGTGTGTTATGGTGTGGTTATGGTATGGTTATGGTGTGTTATGGTATGGTTATGGTGTGTAATGGTGTGTTATGGTGTGTTATGGTATGGTTATGGTGTGTTATGGTATGGTTATGGTGTGTTATGGTATGTTTATGGTATGGCTATGGTGTGGTTATCGTATGGTTATAGTATGGTTATGGTGTGTTTTGGTGTGTTATGGTGTGGTTATGGTATGGTTATGGTATGGTTATGGTATGGTTATGGTGTGTAATGGTGTGTTATGGTGTGTTATGGTATGGTTATGGTATGTTATGGTGTGTGTTATGGTGTGTGTTATGGTGTGTTATGGTGTGTTATGGTATGGTTATGGTGTGTTATGGTGTGTTATGGTATGGTTATGGTATGGTTATGGTGTGTGTTATGGTGTGGTTATGGTATAGTTATGGTGTGTTATGGTGTGTTATGGTGTGTTATGGTGTGTGTTATGGTGTGGTTATGGTGTGGTTATGGTATGTTAAGGTGTGTTATGGTTTGGTTATGGTATGGTTATGGCGTGTGTTATGGTGTGTGTTATGTTGTGTTATGGTGTGTGTTATGGTATGGTTAAGGTGTGTTATGGTGTGTTATGGTATGGCTATGGTGTGATTATAGTATGGTTATGGTATGGTTATGGTATGTTATGGTGTGTGTTATGGTATGGCTATGGTGTGTTATGGTGTGTTATGGTATGGTTATGGTATGTTATGGTATGGTTATGGTGTGTGTTATGGTGTGTTATGGTATGGTTATGGTATGTTATGGTATGGTTATGGCGTGTGTTATGGTGTGTTATGGTGTGTGTTATGGTGTGTGTTATGGTATGGTTATGGTGTGTTATGGTGTGGTTATGGTATGGTTATGGTGTGTGTTATGGTATGGTTATGGTGTGTTATGGTGTGTTATGGTATGGTTATGGTATGGCTATGGTGTGGTTATCGTATGGTTATAGTATGGTTATGGTGTGTTATGGTGTGTTATGGTATGGTTATGGTATGGTTATGGTGTGTTATGGTGTGTTATGGTGTGTTATGGTGTATTATGGTATGGTTATGGTGTGGTTATGGTATGGTTATGGTATGTTATGGTGTGTGTTATGGTGTGTTATGGTGTGTTATGGTATGGTTATGGTATGTTATGGTGTGTGTTATGGTGTGTTATGGTGTGTTATGGTATGGTTATGGTATGTTATGGTGTG
>CM030181.1:937564-942564 GCA_017639675.1 Aplochiton taeniatus | reverse complement strand
AGAGAAAAAGAGAGGAAGTGGAGGAAAAGAGAGGGAGAAGAGGAAAAGAGAGAAGGAGAGAGGAAAAGAGAGGGAGAGGAGGAAAAGAGAGGGAGAGGAGGAAAAGAGAGAAGGAGAGAGGAAAAGAGAGAAGGAGAGAGGAAAAGAGAGGAAGAGGAGGAAAAGAGAGGGAGAGGAGGAAAAGAGAGGGAGAGGAGGAAAAGAGAGAAGGAGAGGAAAAGATAGGAAGAGGAGGAAAAGATAGGAAGTGGAGGAAAAGAGAGGGAGAGGAGGAAAAGAGAGGGAGAGGAGGAAAAGAGAGGGAGAGGAGGAAAAGAGAGGAAGTGGAGGAAAAGATAGGAAGAGAGAGGAAAAGAGAGGAAGAGAGAGGAAAAGAGAGGAAGAGAGAGGAAAAGAGAGGAAGAGGAGGAAAAGATAGGAAGAGGAGGAAAAGATAGGAAGAGGAGGAAAAGAGAGGGAGAGGAGGAAAAGAGAGAAGGAGAGGAAAAGATAGGAAGAGGAAAAGAGAGGGAGAGGAGGAAAAGAGAGGGAGAGGAGGAAAAGAGAGGAGAGGAAAAGAGAGGGAGAGAAGGAAAAGATAGGAAGAGGAGGAAAAGAGAGGAAGAGGAGGAAAAGATAGGAAGAGGAGGAAAAGAGAGGAAGAGACAAAATAGAAAACAGTTGAAGTTAAAGTGTGACGTCATTCAAACATATAAATCTATGCGATTTGACCCACATATTAAGATGCTAAGGATGAATATATTATACACTGCTCTGGTTTTATCTACATATGGATGAGCTCATTTTTTGTTTTGCACACACCGCAATCTTTATTATAATATGCAGCTTAAATCATTCAAAAAGAACACATTTTATCGTAGAATGGAGAGGGAGAAATCGGAAAGATTCTGAAGAAAGAAAAAAAAAAAAGCAGCAGAAACGAGGCCTTCCTTTTGAGTTTCAAAGCTTTTATTAAAAGTCTAGGATGATTGATAACCTGTCAGTCATTGAAATAATCAGGACCAATCCCGTTGCTCCCAACTAGTTCTGCCTCCCGCCCTCATTTTCTACCCCCTATCACCCACCAAACATCCACTTGCCATTGGAAACCTGTAATTGAATGAGTTTTTGTCATTATTGTGATTAATCATATTAATTTGTACTAATTAAGAGATGGTTGGAAGTGATGACAATTAGATTAATGAAATTAGTTTGTACTTTCCCCCTTTCCTACCTTATATATATAATATAATATAACAAATGAACAGCACTTAGGTTTTGAGAAACAGTTGGCAATCCGGATTTTTTGACTAATTGAATGTCTGATTTTATTAATGATGAAATTTATAAAAAATCCCTTGGGGGGGGGGGGGGGGGGGGGGGGGCAGGCGGGGGGGCTAAACGTAGATTCAGCTGCTTAGAGTGTAAAATTAATTAAAATTCCTTGAGATATCCCTGTCATTAAAGGCACAGTTCAACCCTTTTGGCCTGGCCGTTGAGACCACAGGAAGTATTCAAACAAACAGAATCTTTGAGGATCTTCTGATTAAGAGTGCTAGATTTAAATGTTTGTCATCTTCAACTCCAATTGGGTGTCTGCTATGCCAATCAGAATTCATTTCCTAGAGTAATCGCCCCGGTAACAGATATACAGCACAGTGACTTGGTAAAGGAGACACCTGATCTTAGACCCTCCTGAACCACCCACACATCCACTTTGCATGATGGGAAAACCAACCAACAGACTTTGTGGCTCTACCGCCTTCTCACTACGTCATGTTTATGACCTTAATGGACTACAGAGGGTGGTCTCATGCGTTTATACACAGACCTTTTCAAGTCCCTCAGTCTCACCTGAATAATAAATCTATATTTCCCTGCATGTTCTCTGTTTCAAAAAGAAAAACAACATTTGGCACGGCCTAAGCGAAGTCACGTGCGTTAGGAGCTGCTGTTCCCTTGTTTCCCCGACCCGTTCCAGAGCTGGTGCCGGTACCGGGGCCGTTTGATTGACAGCCGGGTTTGACCCCACCACACCAGGCCCGGTCTGGGCTGACACAGTGTGTTCTGTGGGCTCGGGCCCACTGGCCCAGCCTGCATATTCACAGAGCTGTCTCCCTCTCCACAGGCCCCTTCATAATGAACAGCTGTTGGCTTGTCAGCAGAGGCTCATAACATTTATATTCACAGTGAAGAGGCCTGGTGCCACGCCTGGGCTTCCAAACACCGTGAACCAGAGAGATGGACACTGGCTGCCATGCAGCTAGCCCTTCTCCATCTCTCTCTGTCTCTCTCTCCCTCTCTATCTCTCTCTCTCTGTCTCTGTCTCTCTCTCTCTCTCTCTCTCTCTCTCTCTCTCTCTCTCTCTCTCTCTCTCTCTCTCTCTCTCTCTCTCTCTCTCTCTCTCTCTCTCTCTCTCTCCATCTTTCTCTCTCTCTCTCTCTCTCTCTCTCTCTCTCTCTCTCCCTCTCTCTCGCCATTTCTCTCTCTCTCTCTCCCTCTCTCTTTCTCTCTCGCTCCCTCTCTTTCTCCCTCTCATTAATTCCATCCTTCCTTCCTGGCTCACTTCTCTCTTTCTCATCCCTCTCTCTCTCCCTCTTTCTTCCCTCGCCCTCTTCAGCCCTCCTGCCATCGGCTCGGAAATGTTCTGCCTAAAGTCCAGTCCGTCTGGCCCTGGTCAGCCAGCTCTCTCGACGGTGTGTTTGTCATGCCTGTTTAGCTGAAGTTGAAATGTAAATACAGACCACAGGAGATCTGGCCCACGATAGGCTGCTTGAAATTCTAATAAACAAGTACCTGTCCAGCAGTAATAAATGATAGCCATAAACTGGGGTGATTCCCCCAGCAGATAAAGATGAAAAGTAATTGTTTGTGCTCACACAAAATTAATCAGATCACAACAGGGACACTCATTTTAAAGAGACATGGCTAGCCGTAAAAGGGGGCTTGGCGGTGATAAAGGATTGGCTATCGGACAGGAAGTCTGGAGGTTAGCATCACCATAATATGGAGGGCCGATATTCATATGGAGAGGGAGATAGTATTATTGCATATATTCAAAGAGGGGAGATGTTTATGGTACTTATACAAGCTGAGGCTTACAGAGGAGACTAAGACACATCAACCTTGCAGAACCAGGCCTCAGTATCTCCTGTGTTGACAGAGGAGAGCTTTATCACACTGCTCCAGCTAATACAGAAAACACGCCTTCTCTTACATGTAAATCAAATAGAATTCAAATGTGCTACAAATAATATGCTCTAACATGAGTATTTATACATATAACAAACTATGAATGTTATCAAAACCGGTTCCCTGGCTTTCTCTGGTCAGGAAAATATGAAGTCCATACCCCTGCTAACCTTTAACAAGTTAGCTAAGCTGGCTAGAAAGTTTGGTTATTTTAGTTATGAAAAAGTATTTGTTCGCAGAAGACTCGACCTTTGGCTGTCAAACGTCTCTGGGTTGAACGTCAGCTCAACGTGAGAGCTAAGTTTAGACATTGGCAACCAAGATGTACACCCACTCTAAATGTTTGCTAAGGTCTTCCGTTTGATATCCAAGGCGCTGCTATTTACTGGAAGAATGTTTCCAGTTCCATTGCTCTACTGGTGGAAAATGGTGACGCAGGAATGAACCTGACCCAGAGTGTCTCTAAACGGCCTCCCAAAGTTTCGTAAATGAACGCAATCAAGTTATGTATTTTCACATTAGATATATACATTTTAAATATTTATCAAATTTAAACAGAGGATTCTGATAGTTAACTCACTTTGGTCCACCATCATCTTCATCCTCTACATGGTCATCATCCTCATCCTCCAGAGTGTATCAGTTGCCCACCTTAGGGGATCGGCCACCAAGGCCCCCCCCCCCCAAACCAAACAGAGGGCACCTGGAGAGAGGACTGTCAACAGAGTTATTGTCACAGCTTTGATATCCCAAACAAGCACACACACACACACACAAACACACACACCCACATACACACATACACACAATCACACACACACATACACACAATCACACACACACACACACACACAATCACACACACACACACACACACACACACACACACACACGCATACACAAACCTTCCCTCCGGTTTCTGAGCCAAAGCGCCCCCCCCCCCCCCCCCCCAGAACAGAACCATGTTCAGCTTCAGAGCCAGAGGGCCATCTAAAAACATCCTCTTAGTTTCAGCACAGAAATAGATCATATAGACTGAGCGCTTGCTAATCCACCCAATGGACCCACACGGCTGCACAATAATCCCGACCGTCTAATTCCAAATGGATTTGTTGGGCCGATGAAGACCAGAATCCCAGAGAGATCCAGTGTGTTCGGCTGCTTGGTGCCACAGTGAGAGCTCAGAGAGAGGTGACTCTAGGTGTTTTATATCTATGTGCTCCAGCGGCCTGGCCTGGCTGGGCTCGCCGGTCCTGTTTGCTGTTTACTGTTTACCGTTCAGCCAGATTGTTTACGTCTGCTTGGTAAACACAAGCGGAGCTGGATGGTCAGTATGGAGGCTGGCCATAGACTGTAGGTTATTTATAAACCCTGGGCTTTCTGCATTACCTATTTAGTGAAAGGTGTCTTTGTATGAGTCATATAATCAAGTGCTGTTTCCTCTTTGTTGCATGGTTGGAAACAGCCTAACCATGACACTTTTAGTATAGGACTTAACATATGTAAAAAATCATTAAAAATAATTCTAATAAAGGATTCCAAAATTATTCAAAATGTAAAAGTTCATTCCTGCTAGACTCAAGACACATCTTACGTTCTGAATGTGTTCTGAATATCCTGTTATTATTATTACAGTTATTTTACGTCTTAGTCGTTCTCAATATTACATTATTATTATTTAGTTAAACTACGTCTTAAGAGTCGTTCTGAATGGGTTCTGTGTCACATGCAGCCGTTCCAAAAGGTTTCTGCTTTACAACTCTAAATATGTTAAACAATCTAATTAAAAAGAATGATTCAAAAGTGTGGAGTATATGGAAGTATTCCTC
>CM030181.1:932564-935064 GCA_017639675.1 Aplochiton taeniatus | reverse complement strand
GGGGGGTCCACGCCCAGGGCAGCTTGTTCTATCTTTGTTTATGTCTCTCGCCCCCAGCTCTCTCCTCTGCGGGCGGGGGTGTGCACGTGCTGCCGACAAGACGCACTCAACAATGTAATTGGGGTGATGAAAAATTATCGTGATTGGGGGCATTGCTTCCCCCCCCCACCCCTCCACCCCCCTCCCCTGCCCCCACCCCACCCCCCCCACCCCTCCCTGCACCCTCCCCTAGCAGTAATAGCATCTCCAGGCCCATCTGTCACCATCTAATGTGACAAAGTTTTTATCGCATGTATTAAGGCGGCCAGATTAAAAAGTAAATACGGCAATCTCAGCGCTGGGCCGCGCGCTGGCAGGTTAGGGAGCATTTCACGCTGGCCTGAACACCTCATCACTGTTCCTCAGCCTGCGGCCATGGCAACGAAACAAACAGGTCCCCGGGGATCTCTGGGGGCAGGGGGGGGGCTAAACAGGGAGCCAGAGGGAGAGGAAGGAGGAGAAGGAGAGGGAGGAGGAGGAGGAGGAGAAGGGGATAACAGGGAGCCAAGGGGAGGGAGAGGGGGAGGGGGAGGGGGAGAAGAAGGAGGAGAGGGAGTATGAGGAGGAGGAGGGGGAGATAACAGGGAGCCAAGGGGAGTAGGAGGAGGAGAGGGATGTAGGGAGGAGAAGGAGGGAGAGGAGGAGGTGGAGGAGGAGGAGGAGCAAGGGGAGGGATGTAAGGATGGTGGTGCTCCAGTCCCCTGCAGGGATGGAGAGGTTAAGGACATGTTAAAGGATACCATTAATGATGGATGGATGGATCCCTCCTGATGAGGAGCACGGCAGTAAGCAGCTGTCTCTCTGTGCCCCCAGACACACCTCCTCACTTCCACAGACCCCTAGTGAGGAGGAGGAGGAGGTGGAGGAGGACCATGTCTCCCAGGTCTGGGGAGAGCAGGAGGGAGAGGAGGAGGCAAAGGATGAGGAGGAAGAGGAGGAGGAGGAGGGAGTGGAGGAGGGAGTGGAGGAGGAGGATTAGGAGGAGGAGCAGGAGGAGGAGGAGGAGGAGGAAGAGGAGGGGGAAGAGGAGGAGGAGGAGGAGGAGGAGGATTAGGAGGAGGAGGAGGATGAGGAGGAGGACCATGTCTCCTGGGAGTGGGTAGAGGATGAGGAGGAGGAAGATGAGGAGGAGGGGGTGGAGGAGGAGGAGGAGGAGGGGGAGGAAGAGGAGGGGGTGGAGGAGGAGGATTAGGAGGAGGAGCAGGAGGAGGAGGAGGAGGAGGAGGAGGAGGAGGAGGAGGACCATGTCTCCTGTGTGTGGGTGGAGGAGGAGGATGAGGAGGAGGAGGAGGAGGAGGAGGAGGAGGAGGAGGAGGAGGAGGAGGACCATGTCGCCTGGGTGTGGGTAGAGGAGGATGAGGAGGAGGAGGAGGAGGAGGACCATGTCTCCTGGGTGTGGGTAGAGGAGGAGGACCATGGTGGCTGTCTGGCAGATGGGCGTCTGAACGCAGCGCTGCCTCTCAGATTAGCTGCTGTAATGGCTCATTTGGGCGGCGAGGAGGAGATATTAGCACATGTGTTTCCTACGTCTGGGCCTGAGCCACCAGAACCAGCCAACAGGAGAATCCCTCACAAAACACACTCACACACACACACACACCACACACACACACACACACACACACACACACACACACAGTCACACACAGTCACACACGCAGCATACACACACACACACGCACTCCTCAGGAGAGCGAATATTGTAAATGGAGCATAACAGTGTTACCAAAATATTCCAGGATGTAGAAGATGACAGCCGGTTGTGAAATGGAAGGGTTGCAGACACTGCACCAAGCTACTGTTTTACTACCTGATACATCATACCAATAATGATGATAATAAGAATACTAACCTTTATTTAACCAGGCAAGTCGACTTATGAACAGATTCTTATTTACATCCAACAGTTTGAAGTTAAAGAATTTCAAACAACCTCAACTGTAGACGCGGGTTCTAGACCATTAGAACAGACTGTTCTCATAACAAAATGGCTGACATTAGGTTTATTTGATTTTCAAATAAGTTATTCAATATATATATATATATATATATATATATATATATATATATATATATATACTGTATATATATATATCATATTGGATACAAACTGTATTTGTTGACTGCATCCTTTACATTTTTTAGGCTTTCAGTGATGAACTGAAACTTTTTATGGATCCTAATTTCAGAAAGAAACTCTCCAAGTGTTTATTTGTCTCCAGTGTGTCTGTGTTTGTAAGCTGATACTAATAAGATGTCCAAGTTTGACCGCAGAAAGAGACAGAAAGAGAGAGAGAGAGAGAGAGAGAGAGAGAGAGAGAGAGAGAGAGAGAGAGAGAGAGAGAGAGAGAGAGAGGGAGGTAGAAAGAGAGAGCGATGGAAAGAGAGAGAGATGGAAAGAGACAGGGGGAGTGTTGGAACAAAGTGTTAATGAACGCTTGGCAGAGCCACGGAGAGAGAA
>CM030181.1:905064-917564 GCA_017639675.1 Aplochiton taeniatus | reverse complement strand
GAAGAGAAGGAGAATGGAAACACTGAGCAGTCCTCCTCTGGTCTCAAGGAGCAGGAGGAGGAAGAGGAGGAGGAGGAAGAGGAGGAGAATGGAAACACTGAGCAGTCCTCCTCTGGTCTCAAGGAGCAGGAGGAGGAAGAGGAGTAGGAAGAGGAGGAGAATGGAAACACTGAGCAGTCCTCCTCAGGTCTCAAGGAGCAGGAGGAGGAAGAGGAGGAGGAGGAGTAGGAAGAGGAGGAGGAGGAAGAGGAGGAGAATGGAAACACTGAGCAGTCCTCCTCTGGTCTCACTGGAGAGTGCAGTTCACATGTCAGACAGGGTTTAAGGGCTGAGGAAATCTAAGAATCTATTACGTAAAATACATGGAGTATTTTGGGGGGAAATGAAATATAGCAGGAAATGGTTTGTTGGCTTCCCCCATTTTAACACTGGAGCCCACCGCTCCCTGCATCTGATTCTGCTGCCTGAAACACTCACACAGAGCTGCTTTATCCAGAGACATAAAGCAAGCAGGGAACGTATACGCACAGTCTGTTTAATATGCTAAAATCTACCAAATCTGTATGTGTGTGTGTGTGTCTGTATCTGTGTCTGTATCTGTGTGTGTGTTTAGTTCCATTCCAATCAATAAAAGACACTCCCTATTTCCCTGTAATCAATGTATCTTATTGACACGCCCAGTACATCATTATGACAACAGCTCTAACGACACTTTATGTGAGATTCATCTCTACTGAACATTACCACCAGGATGACCTCGTTAACATCTTAATGTAATATTTTAAATACCATCAGTAATTAATCAGCTCATAGAATAAAAAAGATACATTTTACTGCCCCAAAATAACTCGGTGAACTTAAACCCCCTCCTCCTCCTCCTCCTTCTCCTTCTCTTGCTCTCTAATGGAAGATAGACCCTACCTCCTCCTCCTTCTCTTCCTCTCTAATGGAAGATAGACCCTACCTCCTCCTCCTTCTCCTTCTCTTGCTCTCTAATGGAAGATAGACCCTACCTCCTCCTCCTACTCCTTGTCTTGCTCTCTAATGGAAGATAGACCCTACCTCCTTCTCCTGCTCCCCCTCCTCTACACCATAATCCTCCACAGACCAAAGCAGGCCTCCATTTCCCACAATCCTCCACAGACCAAAGCAGGTCTCCATTTCCCACAATCCTTTACAGACCACAGCAGACCTTGGATGGCGGCTCTACTTCACTGCACTGCTAAGTAACGTCTTCCAAAAACAAAGCACTAGTCAGAAAAATACATTGGTGATGATTCCGGATTTTTAACAACACACCTTTGATAATCATTCCAATGACATTAACCTGCAGAGAGACTTGAGACAAGTGTTCCTATTGTTAGTGGCCCTCAGATGGAGGCCCCCCAGCTCGTGTCCTGGAGCTGTATTGATGAGGAGGGGGCTGGGGGGGCCGGGGCGGGGGGGGGGGTTGAAGCTGGGTTTAAGCCATCATTACTAAAACAAAGCACCCTCTTGTTGGCTGATCAGCCCCTCATCGACTCGCCTCCCAGCCAATCTTAGGTATTGACAGGCCATTGACTGGGACTGGAGGGGCTCCTATGACGGAGGGCCAGGGGCCGGGGGGTGGGGGGGGGGGGGGGGGGGGGGGGGTGGGGGGGGGGGGGGGGGGGGGGGGGGGGGGTGGGGGGCTCAGTGTGCTCTGCATACTGCTGGGGACTCCAAGGGGAATCTGTGGACGTTTGGTTTACGCTGCACTGATACCATCCAGGGTGCCTGAGAGTGTGGATGAGGGCCCATGCTGATCCCTGGCATGTTACACAGCTAACCCTAACCCTGTCCAAAGTCAAGAACCCTAACCCTAACCCTAACCCTGTCCAAAGTCAAGAACCCTAACCCTAACCCTAACACTGTCCAAAGTCAAGAACCCTAACCCTAACCCTAACCTTAACCCTGTCCAAGGTGAATATCAGCAGCAGCTAGCCTGTGGGTGTGAGGAGGGGGGGGGGGGGGGTTAAATGTAAGGGGGGCAGGAACTGCGCGGCATGTCAGGACGAGAAATGAAAAGTGTCTCCATTCCTTCCTTATGTCTCCTTATGTCTCCTTATGTCTCCTTATGTCTCCATTCCCTCCTTATGTCGCCTTATGTCTCCATTCCCTCCTTATGTCTCCTTATGTCTCCTTATGTCTCCTTATGTCTCCATTCCCTCCTTATGTCTCCTTATGTCTCCATTCCCTCCTTATGTCTCCTTATGTCTCCATCCCCTCCTTATGTCTCCTTATGTCTCCTTATGTCTCCATTTGCCATCTTCATTAAGTGCCCCCCCTTCATTAAGTGCCCCCCCTTCATTAAGTGCCCCCCCTGCCATCTTCATTAACCCTAACCCCCCCCCACACACACACACACACACAGACACACACCAGCCAGGAGAGGAGCAGACCTTAGCACCCTGCTACCTTCAACATAGACGGATAGCACTGGATTAAGAGGGGGGGGGGGGCGAAGAGAGGGGTAGGAAGATAGGGCGAAAGACAGAGGGTGGCAGAGAGAGACAATGAGAGGGAGAGAGAAAGACAGAGAGAGAGAGAGGCAGAGACAGAGAGATGGAGAGAGAGGCAGAGTGGTGGAGTGAGAGGCAGAGAGATGGAGAGAGAGGCAGAGTGGTGGAGGGAGAGGCAGAGAGGGGGAGGGAGAGGGAGAGAGGGATAGGGAGAGGCAGAGAGATGGAGAGAGAGGGAGAGAGGGGGAGAGAGAGGCAGAGAGGGGTAGGGAGAGGCAGAGAGGGGGAGGGAGAGGCAGAGAGGGGGAGGGAGAGGCAGAGAGGGGGAGGGAGAGGCAGAGAGGTGGAGAGAGAGGCAGAGAGAGGGAGAGAGAGGGAGAGAGGGATAGGGAGAGGCAGAGAGATGAAGACAGAGGGAGAGAGGGGGAGAGAGAGGCAGAGAGGGGTAGGGAGAGGCAGAGAGGGGGAGGGAGAGGGAGAGGGGGGGAGAGAGAGAGGGGGAGAGAGAGGCAGAGAGGGGTAGAGAGAGGAAGACAGGGGGAGGGAGGTTGGGGAGGCTGTGGTGGTGTTGGTGGTGAATCCTCACAGGCAGCAGGCTGATAGTACTAATGTAATATTGATCAGCCACCATGGCACCAGGACAATAGAGAAAGTCCCCAGGCAAAGGCCGGTCGTCAGGCTGGACACATATGGTCCCAGGACAACCAGACCTCCACCTCCACCTCCTCCTCCACCTTCCATCCCCACTACCATTCCCTGCCTGTCCTCCAGACATCCCTCCATCCTACACCAGGATCCCATCCCAGGCTAATATAATGACATTCTAATCAAAGTAGAAACCAGTCCTACTAGAATGGCATTCTAATCAAAGCAGAAACCAGTCCTACTACAATGACATTCTAATCAAAGTGGAAACCAGGCTAATACAATGACATTCTAATCAGAGTAGAAACCTACCTAAGAATGGCCTTCTATCTTTATGTGGGAGACAGACATAGAAAAACAAGTTACAAAATCAATTTTTCATGGACCAGTGGCCGTGATTCCAAACTAAGGCTGGAGACTGTTGAACAACGCGTTCTGGAGAGAAGAAGAAAGTGATTTGCATAGAAAAGTTCATAAGCACGGGACATAAGGATATAGTCATAAAAAAAGTAGCAATAAAATGTTTAACTATGACAGAATATTAAAGAGGCCGTAAATTGAAGGCAGGCTGAAGGAATGACCCTTCTAGAGTGCCTGGTTGGTTTGGACTGCTAATCTTTGTCCCCCTGTGAGAGCTGCATGCCATGCAGCACCATACAGTACCATGCAGTACCATACAGTACCATGCAGTACCATACAGTACCATGCAGTACCATACAGTACCATACAGTACCATGCAGTACCATACAGTACCATACAGCACCATACAGTACCATGCAGTACCATACAGTACCATACAGTACCATACAGCACCATACAGTACCATGCAGTACCATACAGTACCATACAGCACCATACAGTACCATGCAGTACCATACAGTACCATGCAGTACCATACAGTACCATGCAGCACCATACAGTACCATACAGTACCATGCAGTACCATACAGTACCATACAGTACCATACAGTACCATGCAGTACCATACAGTACCATACAGCACCATACAGTACCATACAGTACCATACAGCACCATGCAGTACCATACAGTACCATACAGTACCATACAGCACCATACAGTACCATACAGTACCATACAGTACCATGCAGTACCATACAGTACCATACAGTACCATGCAGTACCATACAGTACCATACAGCACCATACAGCACCATACAGTACCATGCAGTACCATACAGTACCATGCAGTACCATACAGCACCATACAGTACCATACAGTACCATACAGTACCATACAGCACCATACAGTACCATACAGTACCATACAGTACCATGCAGTACCATACAGTACCATACAGTACCATACAGCACCACACAGTACCATACAGTACCATACAGCACCATACAGTACCATACAGTACCATACAGTACCATACAGTACCATGCAGTACCATGCAGTACCATACAGTACCATACAGCACCATACAGCACCATACAGCACCATACAGTACCATACAGTACCATGCAGTACCATACAGTACCATACAGCACCATACAGCGAGGTCCACTGACAGGTACTCTCATCCAGATAGATAGATAGATAGAGAGAGAGAGAGAGAGAGAGAGAGAGAGAGAGAGAGAGAGAGAGAGAGAGAGAGAGAGAGAGAGAGAGAGAGAGAGAGAGAGAGAGAGAGAGAGAGAGAGATAGAGAGATAGATAGATAGATAGATAGATAGATAGATAGATAGATAGATAGATAGATAGACAGACAGACAGACAGACAGACAGACAGACAGACAGACAGACAGACAGACAGACAGACAGACAGACAGACAGATAGATAGACAGACAGACAGACAGACAGACAGACAGATAGATAGATAGACAGATAGATAGATAGATAGATAGATAGATAGATAGATAGAGAAGTAGCAGCTATAGCACCATGGCCTGTCAGCCACTGAGAAAGAGTTGAATGTGTCGCCGGTCCTGGTTTCCGCGGCGTCAGGGAGAAATGGTTCGTAACATGGGCTCCTCACACTTGTCTCAACTCATTTATTTCAGCCAAGGTCTGGGGATATAAATAAAAGGAAATGTTCCTGGTGCTTCTTAAAGGGGCGGTGGCCTTCAGAGCAGTAATGTAACCACAAATCATCAAAAGTGCTGAATCTTCCTTTGTCACCACACACAACATGTAATTCCTCCAGCCATATTCACTTTTATTCCAAATTCATACAAATAAATTATGTTAAAAGAAGGCTTGGCCTGACCCTTAAAATTGACCTCGACCAGCTGTGCAGGCTCCCTACTAGAGCCAGCTAAACAGTAATATTTCCAGCTATTTCCTTATAAAGTGTCATTGAGAGGTTTACCTGTAAATGCCAACCAATCCATGGACCTTTCGTTTACAAACTGAATCAGGGGACATTGATGAGGGGTGCAGTACCACAAGCTGTCCATAGATAGAGCTGTTCTCATTTGAATATCCGTCAGATGACTTCTCGTGCCTGTCCTCCAGCCATCACTCCGGCTTCCTTCACTTCTCTCAGGGAGCGGGATGGTCGTGTGGGGGGGGGGGGGGGTTGGGGTTGTGGTTGGGGGGGTGGGTGTGTGTGCGGGGTGGTGGCGTTATATGGTGGCAGAGGGGTCAGCTCCTAATCTGGGTGGGAAAATTAATGGAACAAGGTGTGTAAAAAAAAAAGGAAAAAAGAAATATAAAATTAAAAATAAATACTTTTAATAGGTAGTTTCAAATGTTCCTGATATGAAATGAACATTTTGTGTTCTTCTTTCTTATTCAACAAACTGGACCCTAGTGAGGGCAGAAGGGACTGCCCTGGACCCTAGTGAGGGCAGAAGTGACTGTCCTGGACCCTAGTGAGGGCGGAAGTGACTGTCCTGGACCCTAGTGAGGGCGGAAGTGACTGCCCTGGACCCTAGTGAGGGCGGAAGTGACTGCCCTGGACCCTAGTGAGGGCAGAAGTGACTGTCCTGGACCCTAGTGAGGGCAGAAGGGACTGCCCTGGACCCTAGTGAGGGCAGAAGGGACTGCCCTGGACCCTAGTGAGGGCAGAAGTGACTGCCCTGGACCCTAGTGAGGGCGGAAGTGACTGCCCCGGACCCTAGTGTGGGCAGAAGGGACTGCCCTGGACCCTAGTGAGGGCGGAAATGACTGCCCTGAGTAAGACTCACCCTGCATCATTGAATGGTCCGACTTCCCAAGTCGGCAAGTCGTGTGCAAAAATCTTCTCCGACTTTGCGAGTTGTTGTTCTGACATGAAGGGGCGTTCACCTGAATTTAGTCGGTAACTCATTTTTCAGATAATTCCAACACCATATGAGTCCAACATTAATTGAGATATTTTGGAAAATAGAATTAGGACAATTATTTTGTCCAAATACAATAGGCTATATGTAGGCATACTCACACACACGCAGACACACACACACACACACACACACACACACACACACACACACACACACACTCACTCACACTAAAACACACACATACTGTGATAAAAACATTCTCCATCTTTATTGATGTATAGTTACTTGTAATTTAAAGCGCTCTATAAATGAAATGTGTTATTATTTTAATAGTTATAATATAGAGAGAGGCTTGTGTCTGAGGGGAAAAGAAACATGGCTGCTTAGCGATCAACCTTCACAAAGGAACATTTTGTTGAAACCTTTTTATTTATTTTTATTGACATATTAGGAACGATATAAAAAAAATTCATTGATTTTCCCATGGAAATGAATAGGGTATATTTAATTGTATAGTTGAAAAGACAGGATAGTCTAAAGTTATTTCATTTAAAAAATTTTTTTATTGTAGGTCTCATGTTATGCTCACAGCCATGCACCATCAATCACAAGAAGGCAAATACTGAATTCACTCTTAGGGGTTAGAAATCGGTCAATATGGCTGTCGATAACAGTCAATACTGGACTGGAGGTTAGTGTGTGTCTCGTAGTGTTTACGTGCTCAGAGAAATGAAAAATGCCTGCAGGAACACAACACAAGGCATCTGAGTCAAAGCGCGGCGGTGTGTGGATGAGCAAGACAGTGTGTGTGTGTGTGTGTGTGTGTGTGTGTGTGTTGGATGTCTGAGTGATTGAGAACAAGGTCAAAAGAATGCAGAGAAGATGGGAGACAGGGAGAGAGAGAGAGAGAGAGAGGGAGAGAGAGAGAGAGAGAGACGGAGAGAGAGAGAGAGAGAGAGAGAGAGAGAGAGAGAGAGAGAGAGAGAGAGAGAGAGAGAGCGGGGGTGGGAGGGAGGGAGAGTGAGAGAGAGAGAGAGAGAGAGAGAGAGAGAGAGAGAGAGAGAGAGAGAGAGAGAGGTGAGTTAAAAGGAGGAGGGGGGAGTCACATGCTGCGTTGCCCAAGGCCACTGCCACACACACACACACACACACACACACACACACACACACACACACACACACACACGGACACACACACACACACACACACACATACACAGACAGCATATTGAAATGAGCAAATGGACTGCATAGCCATGGTGGCTGGTCCGTTGGAGTCTGCCCCCTTTCAGGGTGATATACAGGGACAACTAGCTAGGGGGGTGGGGGTAGAGGGGCATAGCAATGGTTAGGGGGGTGGGGGTAGAGGGGCATAGCAATGGTTAGGGGGGTGGGGGTAGAGGGGCATAGCAATGGCTAGGGGGGTGGGGGTAGAGGGGCATAGCAATGGCTAGGGGGGTGGGGGTAGAGGGGCATAGCAATGGCTAGGGGGGTGGGGGTAGAGGGGCATAGCAATGGCTAGGGGGGTGGGGGTAGAGGGGCATAGCAATGGTTAGGGGGGTGGGGGTAGAGGGGCATAGCAATGGTTAGGGGGGTGGGGGTAGAGGGGCATAGCAAGGGGGGTATGGTTAGGGGGGTGGGGGGTACTCCACGATTTCCAGGGACAAGGGGAGGAGGGGTAGGTGTAACCTCCCCCGTCTTCAAACCAAATGGATGGGTCCTTATTTATTTACTGCATGTTTTGCAGCCATCTCATAACACAGTGAATTACCTGAGCGGTCAAGGAGAGCAATAACCAGCAGCACATAAAACATGCCATCTATAGGATATTTAATTCAGGAATCACATATGATCTGTCCATTTCCATAAAACATGCCATCTATAGGATATTTAATTCAGGAATCACATATGATCTGTCCATTAGGAATAGAACTCTGTCCTGTAATATAACACTGTCCTGTAATAGAACACTGTCCTATAATAGAACACTGTCCTATAATAGAACACACAGCCCTGTAATAGAACGCTGTCCTATAATAAAACACTGTCCTATAATAGAACACACTGTCCTGTAACAGAACACTGTCCTATAATAGAACACTGTCCTGTAATAGAACGCTGTCCTGTAATAGAACACCGTTCTGTATTAGAACACACTGTCCTGTAATAGAACACTGTCCTATAATAGAACACTGTCCTATAATAGAACACACTGTCCTGTAATAGAACGCTGTCCTATAATAGAACACTGTCCTATAATAGAACACACTGTCCTGTAATAGAACACTGTCCTATAATAGAACACTGTCCTATAATAGAACACACGGTCCTGTAATAGAACGCTGTCCTATAATAAAACACTGTCCTATAATAGAACACACTGTCCTGTAACAGAACACTGTCCTATAATAGAACACTGTCCTGTAATAGAACGCTGTCCTGTAATAGAACACTGTTCTGTAATAGAACACACTGTCCTGTAATAGAACACTGTCCTATAATAGAACACTGTCCTGTAATAGAACACACTGTCCTGTAATAGAACACTGTTCTGTTCTCTGTAAGGCTGCTGAACTCAAACAGGATACATACATTACACTCCTGCTTTTTCAAAACACACCGCTAGAAATATCTTTAACAACCTCCATCAGAAATGTACCAACAGATACACATAATGGTTTCATGTACTGTAAATATTAGTATTGGTTTTATGTATTGTATATATTTGTAATGTTTTCATGTACTGTAGGCTATATATTTCTATATTTTTTATGATTTTATGTATTGTCTATGTTTCTATATTTGTAATGTTTTTTTTACTGTATTTTACTAAGCAGTCTGTGCTGTCTGGAGTTGGGGAAGAGGTTGCAAGGTTACAGAAAGAGAAAGAATCAGGCAGGAATAGATACTTAGACTGTGTATGTGTGTGTGTGCGTGTTATATCGTGTGTGTGTGTGTGTGTGCGTGTGTGTGTGTGTGTGTGTGTGTTACATGACTGGGTGGGCATGAGGTGTGTGTATGTGTGTGTGTTATGTGACTGGGTGGGCATTAGGTTTCTGTGTGTGTGTGTGTGTGTGTGTGTGTGTGTGTGTGTGTGTGTGTCTGTATCTACAGAGAGAATTCCTCCTATAGGTAGGCCCCCTAGAGTCCAGTCCTCTCTGTCTCTGCACCCCCCTCCATTATCCAAGACCTTCTCTTCACAGCCAGTGGAGATTTCTAACCTTTGTTTGACATGGAGAAAAGGTCAGCTCTTTCCTCTGACTCCCTCCTAACCCTGAACTCATAATATCAGTCCCAGGGAAACTACATCTCCCATCATGCCCGTGTCACCACTCCCTGCTGGGCAAACACTGAAATGAACCTTTATGGGCTGTATTCTTATGGTTTAAATATGTATTTTTTTTATTTACAGTTATGTTTCAATTCCTTGAGAAACATCTAAAAAATTATAAAAAATTCAAACACCATTAACCACCCAGCCTGAAAAAAGCACCAACAAAAAATAAACTCAACACAAAGCTGTCTCTATCTAATGAAAGAAGTTGGATACCTCAATGAGTTCCATTATTATATATCAAAAGGCCCAATACATACTAACTTCAACTATCACTGTTCCAATGTTGAAACTTTATGTGAAATGGATGAACCTATAATTACACTATTTGTTCTGAAAGGTACTTAATACTGTATATATACAGTATCATTACCTTTCAGAACAAATAGGTCAATAAAACTCCTTTGATTGGAAACAGACAGCTTTGTGTCTCTATACAGAATATGGCACAATTTTCATTTCATTTCATTTTCATTTGAAAATTTAGAAAAAAACTTCTAATCTAACACAGCAGAGTGGTTAGCTTGGGAATTTTATAAAACAATCCACAAAAAAAAGTTAAAATCGATCACTTTCATACTCTGATCAAATATAAATCCACTCATAAACCAGTCACTGGGTCCCATAATGTACAGTAAAGTTACCACAGCACCTCATCAGGGTGTGTGGGTGTGTGTGTGTGTGTGTGTGTGTGTGTGTGTGTGTGTGTGTGTGAGAGAGAGAGAGAGTAGAGGAAGCGGTAGGTAGTTACCACAGCATTACAGCAGGGTGTGTGTGTGTGTGTGTGTGAGAGAGAGAGAGAGAGAGTTTTTCTCCGTTTGATGGGCCTATCCTTGGCTATCGCGGGGCCTAATCTCCCCTGGTTCTTTCCCAAACCAGGGGGTAAATTGGACGAGCTCATGAGAACGTGAGGCTACATGTCAGGGGCAATAAAACAGAGAGAAGCCCCCAGCCACCATACAGATACACTCTACTGATAGTCACCCCCACACACACACACACACACACACACACACACACACACACACACACACACATACATACACACACACACACACACACACACACACACACACACACACACACACACACACACACACACACACACACACACACACTTATATCTGAGAGCAGCACAGAGATACAACTGGCCATATAAATCTTAAATGAAGGTACAAAACTCTTCAAGTGCTGTTATCTGTATCTTTGTGTGTGTGTGCTCGTGTGGTGTGTGTGTGTGTGTGTGCGTGTGTTTGTATTTATGTGTCTGTTGAATGTGGTGTGTGTGAGCGTGTATGTGGTGTGTGTGTGTATGTGGTGTGTGTGTGTGTGTATAGTTTATTCCCTACCTGAATCTTTGCTTTGGCCTGAAGTAAATAAGCACACGTGACTTCACTCCTGTTTCCTCCTCCTCCTCCTCCTCATTCTCCTCTTCCTCCTCCACCTCCTCCTCCTCATTAACCTCCTCCTCCTCCTCCTCTTCCTCCTCATTCTCCTCCTCCTCCTGAGGATTACAGGGATGAAGGTGGTGTTGATGGGCTGCAGAGCGCGGCCTCCCTGGGGTGGTTAGGGTTAGGGTTAGGGTTAGCATTAGCTTTAGGGCCTCCCTGAGGTGGTTAGGGTTAGGGCCTCCCTGGGGTGGTTAGGGTTAGGGTTAGCATTAGCTTTAGGGCCTCCCTGAGGTGGTTAGGGTTAGGGTTAGGGTTAGGGCCTCCCTGGGGTGGTTAGGGTTAGGGTTAGGGTTAGCATTAGCTTTAGGGCCTCCCTGAGGTGGTTAGGGTTAGGGCCTCCCTGGGGTGGTTAGGGTTAGGGTTAGGGTTAGCATTAGCTTTAGGGCCTCCCTGAGGTGGTTAGGGTAAGGGTTAGGGTTAGGGCCTCCCTGGGGTGGTTAGGGTTAGGGTTAGGGTTAGCATTAGCTTTAGGGCCTCCCTGAGGTGGTTAGGGTTAGGGCCTCCCTGGGGTGGTTAGGGTTAGCATTAGCTTTAGGGCCTCCCTGAGGTGGTTAGGGTTAGGGTTAGTGTTAGCTTTAGGGCCTCCCTTAGGTGGTAAGGGTTAGGGTTAGGGTTAGGGTTAGTGTTAGCTTTAGGGCCTCCCTAAGGTGATAAGGGTTAGGGTTAGGGTTAGCGATAGCTTTAGGGCCTCCCTGAGGTGGTTAGGGTTAGGGTTAGGGATAGCTTTAGGGCCTCCCTGAGGTGGTTAGGGTTAGGGTTAGCTTTAGGGCCTCCCTGAGGTGGTTGGGGTTAGGGTTAGGGTTAGAGCCTCCCTGAGGGGGTTAGGGTTAGGGTTAGGGTTAGAGCCTCCCTGAGGTGGTTAGGGTTAGGGTTAGGGTTAGGGTTAGGGTTAGAGCCTCCCTGAGGGGGTTAGGGTTAGGGTTAGAGCCTCCCTGAGGTGGTTAGGGTTAGGGTTAGGGTTAGGGTTAGGGTTAGAGCCTCCCTGAGGTGGTTAGGGTTAGGGTTAGGGTTAGAGCCTCCCTGAGGTGGTTAGGGTTAGGGTTAGGGTTAGAGCCTCCCTGAGGTGGTTAGGGTTAGGGTTAGAGCCTCCCTGAGGTGGTTAGGGTTAGGGTTAGGGTTAGAGCCTCCCTGAGGTGGTTAGGGTTAGGGTTAGCATTAGCTTTAGGGCCTCCCTGAGGTGGTTAGGGTTAGGGTTAGGGTTAGAGCCTCCCTGAGGTGGTTAGGGTTAGGGTTAGGGTTAGGGTTAGGGTTAGAGCCTCCCTGAGGTGGTTAGGGTTAGGGTTAGGGTTAGAGCCTCCCTGAGGTGGTTAGGGTTAGAGCCTCCCTGAGGTGGTTAGGGTTAGGGTTAGGGTTAGAGC
>CM030181.1:887564-890064 GCA_017639675.1 Aplochiton taeniatus | reverse complement strand
ACACACACACACACACACACACACACACACACACACACACACACACACACACACCTCACACAGCGCTGCTAACGTACAACACGTACAACACACAGCTCCACACTCCTTCTATCCGATGGACAGTTTCCTCTAGGGTGACAGCGGTGATCCTCCTGAAGGCCGTGGTCTGAGGATGTTAAATACACTGATCACTGTGTCTTCATCTGAACCCTGTGACCTTGTGGTACTGGTCGGGGGTCTGGCTCTATTCAGAGCAGGACCAATCAGGGATAAAGCCATCCCATAATTACAGATCATTTATCCGGCCTGAGTCATGAAGAAACGTGGCCATGGTTACAAAGCCCCTCCACTGTGTCCCTTGCCTCCGGTCTGGCTGCAGTGTTGATGACATCATGGGGAACAGGAGCACCCAGATAAATGGGAAGCCATGTTATACGCTCATCAATAATAAATATTAAACAAAGCATCCCTGTCTGTCTGTCTGTCTGTCTGTCTGTCTGTCTGTCTGTCTGTCTGTCTGTCTGTCTGTCTGTCTGTCTGTCTGTCTGTCTGTCTGTCTGTCTGTCTGTCTGTCTGTCTGTCTGCCTGTCTGCCTGTCTGCCTGTCTGCCTGCCTGCCTGTCTGGGGGCAATAAACACCACAACACTCAGCACGCATGATCCGTCTCCCCTAAACATCTGTCTTCTCCACGCCAGGCACACGCCAGGCACACGCCAGGGTCACCCTTTTCTCCTTGTCTCTGAGCTGATTGGCTCCTAATCGAATAAAGACCCGTGGATAAACATCCCCAGAGGAACTATAACGGATTTAACAAGGCACACCAGGAAGTCCTGTTCACTTCTACATTTAGACAAAAAGAAAGAGGACTTCTACATGCTCAAACACTGGTGAGCAGATTACAAATTATTAAAATATATATATGTAAAATATACTTTAGATTTAACGAAATAAAAACTCATGTCATTATTACTTAGGAAATTGTCTATTGAGGACTGTGTTTGAGAGCTGGGGTGTGTGTGTGCGTATGTGTGTGTGTGTGTGTGTGTGTGTGTGTGTGTGTGTGTGTGTGTGTGTGTGTGTGTGTGTGTGTGGTGTGTGTGTGTTTGTGTGTGTGTCCACATCACTGTACCAGAGGAAAGAGGTTTCCTGTCAGCTGAGATTTCACCTATTCCAGATAGATTCTACCCTACATCTATTATTTTCCATATTTAGATAAATATCCTTTATATGTAACAAAATTAAAACGATCCCCAGTGCGAGAGCTCCCTGCTGGTACTGTTCTGGTTCCAGAATCCCAGCACGGAAACATTCCGGCCGTGGAAGCTGGCTGTGGGCAGCAGGTGTGTGCCCTGTCTAACTATTAGCCCCCACAGCGGCATGGCCGACACATTCCACCTTCAGACGCATGACATTCAGAACAGTAGCAGAGCAGCGAGGGGGGGCAGTCTGTAGAAACAGTAGGAGGATAGAGGGGGAGTCAGTCTGTAGAAACAGTAGCAGGGCATCGAGGGGGGGTCAGTCTGTAGAAACAGTAGCAGGACAGAGAGGGGGGGTCAGTCTGTAAGAAACAGTAGCAGGACAGGGAGGGGGGGGGGGGGGGGTCAGTCTGTAGAAACAGTAGGAGGATAGAGGGGGGAGTCAGTCTGTAGAAACAGTAGCAGGGCATCGAGGGGGGGTCAGTCCTGTAGAAACAGTAGCAGGACAGAGAGGGGGGGTCAGTCTGTAGAAACAGTAGCAGGACAGGGGAGGGGGGGGGGGGGTCAGTCTGTAGAAACAGTAGGAGGATAGAGGGGGAGTCAGTCTGTAGAAACAGTAGCAGGGCATCGAGGGGGGGGTCAGTCTGTAGAAACAGCAGCAGGACAGAGAGGGGGGTCAGTCTGTAGAAACAGTGAGCAGGACAGGGAGGGGGGGGGGGTCAGTCTGTAGAAACAGTAGGAGGATAGAGGGGGAGTCAGTCTGTAGAAACAGTAGCAGGGCATCGAGGGGGGGGTCAGTCTGTAGAAACAGTAGCAGGACAGAGAGGGGGGGTCAGTCTGTAGAAACAGTAGCAGGGCAGGGAGGGGGGGGGGGTCAGTCTGTAGAAACAGTAGCGGGATAGAGAGGGGGGGTCAGTCTGAAGAAACAGTAGCAGTAGAAAAGACCAAGCAGTCAGACGTGGTGGCAGAGTGAAGTCTCCTCTCTGAGTCCTATTCACTCTGATCTCTACGTCTAGGACAGGGCAGGGGGCCATAGGTCAGGGGTCAGTGGGAGCCGCTCCACAGGAAGTCCAAGGTATTTTAGAAACTGACAGGGTCAAAGGTTAGAATGCTTAGTACCACTCTGTCACACTTTTGGGGGGTCGACCAGTGGGGGGTACAGCTATGTGTGTGTCGAAGGTCAGACGTTGTTATCACCTCTGAAGCAACAAGCCATCTGTCATCGTCCCTAGTTAGCTAGCTGCTAATGCTAATGACAGGCCCACTTAGGACTGCAGTGAACAGATCCAAACATTCACACCAGG
>CM030181.1:875064-877564 GCA_017639675.1 Aplochiton taeniatus | reverse complement strand
TCATCCCTCTCTCTATCTCTCTGTTCATCCGTCCATCTTTCTAGCTGTGCTCCAGCCTCATTGATCAGAGCAGACATCTGAATCCTCTATCGATCACTTCCTGTTTCATATATAGCGCTGTAGTTGGACAGGAGCATGGTTATAGATTATCTAACTAGACATGGTTATAGATTATCTAACTAGACAGGTCTAACCTAGCGCCACGGTTCACTATTAGGCAGGCTACGAGTCTGTTCTAGAGCTGGACTATTAGGCAGGCTACGAGTCTGTTCTAGAGCTGGACTATTAGGCAGGCTACGAGTCTGTTCTAGAGCTGGACTATTAGGCAGGCTACGAGTCTGTTCTAGAGCTGGACTATTAGGCAGGCTACGAGTCTGTTCTAGAGCTGGACTATTAGGCAGGCTACGAGTCTGTTCTAGAGCTGGATTATTAGGCAGGCTACGAGTCTGTTCTAGAGCTTGACTTTTATGCAGGCTAGGAGCACACAGTGGGTTAGCTGGTCAGTTTCTTTCTCCTGATGGAGTGACCTTCTTGTGGTATTGAACCCACGTATCCCGCGGTTACAGTCAGGCGTAGAGCTGTCCTCTGATCTGAGCGCTGAGCCTCTGGGCTTCATAGAGGCTTAGGCTGGACACCACTACTGCACCCCAGCCCTCACCCCCTCCTCTACCTCACCCCTCACACACTCACCTCTCACATTTACCCCTCACCCCCCCCTCTACCTCACCCCTCACACCCCCCTCTACCTCACCCCTCACACCCCCCTCTACCTCACCCCTCACACACTCACCTCTCACATTCACCCCTCACCCCCTCTACCTCACCCCTCACACCCCCCTCTACCTCACCCCTCACACTCACCCCTCTACCTCACCCCTCACACCCCCCTCTACCTCACCCCTCACACCCCCCTCTACCGCACCTCTCACCCCCCCCTCTACCTCACCCCTCACACTCACCCCTCTACCTCACCCCTCACACCCCCCTCTACCTCACCCCTCACACACTCACCTCTCACATTCACCCCTCACCCCCTCTACCTCACCCCTCACACCCCCCTCTACCTCACCCCTCACACCCCCCTCTACCTCACCCCTCACACACTCACCTCTCACATTCACCCCTCACCCCCCCTTCTACCTCACCCCTCACCCCCCCCTCTACCTCACACTCACCCCTCTACCTCACCCCTCACACCCCCCTCTACCTCACCCCTCACACCCCCCTCTACCGCACCTCTCACCCCCCCCCTCTACCTCACCCCTCACACTCACCCCTCTACCTCACCCCTCACCCCCCCCTCTACCTCACCCCTCACCCCCCCCCCTCTACCTCACCTCTCACACTCACCCCTCTACCCCACCTCTCACACTCACCCCTCTACCCCCCCCCCCCCCCCCCCCCCCTCTCTCTCTCTCTCTCTCTCTCTCTCTCTCATCTGTTTCTGGGGTCTGGGTCTGGGTCTGGGTTAGGTTAGGGTCTGGGTCTGGGTCATCAGCACACCTCTCTACTGCAATTGCTCCAGAGGGCAGCCCTGTATTATCACTGTCATTCATTTTTCATCAGATAGTAATGTGATTATTCTGCTGTTCCACAAGTGTGTGTGTGTGTGTGCATGTGAGAGAGAGAGAGAGAGCGTCTAGATACTGGGCAGGACAGAGAGGCAGTCTGGGATTTTGTTACTCCTGAGAGAGAGATCCATAGCAGCTGTTCAAAAATAGGAAAATACACTGTTCCCTTGATGTTCAGATGTACAAAGGAAAACTACAGTTCCCTTATTGTTTACATGTACACAGGAATTCTACAGTTCCTTTAATATTTACATGTAAACAGAAAAACTACAGTTTCCTTAATGTTTACATGTTAACAGGATAGCTGGATTGAATCGATGCTCTGATGAAAATTGGGAAAACAGTTGCATTGATGTTAGGATAGAAACAGCAGATTAACGTGTCAGTGAATCTGAATGGCCATGCCAGCTACTGCCTGTGAGACACTGCTGCTGCTACACACACACACACACACACACACACACACACACACACACACACACACACACACACACACACCACACGCAGCCGTAAAAAAAAACGAGTCCCCTGGCCACAGATCTTTCATTATTCATCTGTTGGGTCTTTATGAGGCTGACGAACAAGTGAGAGGGGGGAGGAGGAGGGGGGGGGGCAGTGGAGATGCCCATAGAGGGGGGAGGGGGGGGGGGGCAGTGGAGATGCCCATAGAGGGAGGAGGGGGGGGGGGGGGGGGGGGGGGGACAGGGACAGTGGAGATGCCCATAGAGGGAGGAGGAGGGGGGGGGGGGGCAGTGGAGATGCCCATAGAGGGGGGAGGAGGGGGGCTCCCTGAGCCGTAGCGGTCTAAAGAAGCTTCACTAGGGGAGCGAGGGCAGTACCACAGAACTGGGGGGAGAGGGAAGAGGGGAAAGGGGAGAGGGGGGGACGGGACCAAGGCCTAGCTGAATCCATGGGCAGCATGTTTAATT
>CM030181.1:870874-874964 GCA_017639675.1 Aplochiton taeniatus | reverse complement strand
GAGATGCCCATAGAGGGGGGAGGAGGGGGGCTCCCTGAGCCGTAGCGGTCTAAAGAAGCTTCACTAGGGGAGCGAGGGCAGTAGTACCACAGAACTGGGGGGAGAGGGAGAAGAGGGGAAAGGGGGAGAGGGGGGGGGGACGGGACCAAGGCCTAGCTGAATCCATGGGCAGCATGTTTAATTGTCGCTGAATTCCCAGGAGGCCTGGCTTTAAAAAAACATCCACAGGAAGGGGAGCGGAAATGTTCGGAAAACATTTAGCAGATCAATACTTCAGGGGGGAGTGGAGACTGTGCAGAATGAGTGTGTGTGTGAGTGTGTGTGTGTGTGTGTGTGCGTGTGTGTGTGTGAGTGTGCGCGTGTGTGAGTGCACGCATGTGTGTGTGAGCTCAGGGACCACAGCTAAGGGGCCTCTCCAGCAGTCGGAATACAGTTACATTTCTATTAGTCAGACTGGCCTCATCGACCTATTCAGCATATCTCTGTCCCCACCACAGCAGAACCAGACCAAGGGACTGGGAGAGGCTGTGTAGCCCAGGAGGAAGCCTCTCTCCCTGGGCACAAAGCAGTGTACGGACGGAAACACAGCTGGTGTTGTGGTAGTGACTGTATGTACTCTGTGCTAGCTGAATGCTGTCGTGTATTAAGCCCTTTTTTCTTTACAGCCATTGACTGTACTGTAGGCTTTGTTCTGCATTTACATTCTGTAGTCCTATTATTTACATTCTGTAGTCCTATATTTTACATTCTGTAGTCCTATATTTTACATTCTGTTGTCCTATTATTTACATTCTGTAGTCCTGTATTTTACACACCTGTAGTCCTATTATTTACATTCTTTAGCCCAAATTTTAGATTCTGTAGTCCTATATTTTAGATTCTATAGTCCTATTATTTTAGGCTTTCATGTAGATTCTGTAGTCCTATATTCTAGATTCTGTAGTTCTATATTTTACATTCTGTAGTCCTATAATTTAGGCTTTCATGTAGATTCTGTAGTCCTATATTTTACATTCTGTAGTCCTATATTTTACATTCTGTAGTCCTATGTTTTAGATTCTGTAGTCTTATCTTTTATATTCTGCAGTCCTATTATTTTAGGCTTTCATGTAGATTCTGCAGTCCTATCTTTTAGATTCTGTAGTCCTATATTGTAGGCTTTCATGTAGATTCTGTAGTCCGATATTTTAGGCTTTCATGTAGATTCTGTAGTCCTATCTTTTTGATTCTGTAGTTCTATATTGTAGGCTTTCATGTAGATTCTGTAGTCCTATCTCTTACATTCTGTAGTCCTATCTTTTAGATTCTGTAGTGCTATATGGCAGGCTTTCATGTAGATTCTGTAGTCCTATTTTTTAGGCTTTCATGTAGTCCTATATTTTAGGAGATATATTGTATATTCTGTAGTCCTATATTTTAGGAGATATATTGTAGATTCTGTAGTCCTATATTTTAGGAGATATATTGTAGATTCTGTAGTCCTATATTGTAGGAGATATATTGTAGATTCTGTAGTTCTATATTTTAGCAGATATATTGTAGATTCTGTAGTCCTATATTGTAGTCCTATATTGTAGATTCTGTAGTCCTATATTGTAGTCCTATATTGTAGATTCTGTAGTCCTATATTGTAGATTATGTAGTCCTATATTGTAGGAGATATATTGTAGATTCTGTAGTTCTATATTTTAGCAGATATATTGTAGATTCTGTAGTCCTATATTGTAGTCCTATATTGTAGATTCTGCAGTCCTATATGGTAGATTCTGTAGTCCTATATGTAGTCCTATATTGTAGATTCTGTAGTCCTATATTGTAGATTCTGTAGTCCTTACCTTCTTTGAGCATCCCCACTTTGAGACACTTCATGAAGCGACAGGCTTGGCAGGACTTGCGTCGCCGCTTTGTGATCTCACATTCGTTTGTGGCTGGACAGCTGTATTCAATGTTTCCTGTAGAGAAGAAGAGGAGGAGGAAGAGGAGGAAGAGGAAGAGGAAGAGGAAAAAGAGGAGTTTAGCATAACAATCCACACTCCAACAGAAGCTCACATCCAGACACATTGTAAGAGCTGAGGAGAAACGTTAAAAACACATTTCTTAATAAACAACAACATATGTAAACATTTTCTAATCTAGTGGATACAATACATGTAAAGTACACATACATACAAAAACTTCTTGTTTTTAAATATTATGTCGTTGTTATTGGGGGGGGGGGGGGGTGGGGGTCTGTACGTGTATACATTTTAGATTTTTTTGGGTTAGGGTTAGGCTTCTAACTTGTACCCTTTGAATGTTAACCAAACATTGCAGAGTAGACTGCAGCTAAGATGGACAGAACTATGATCTTCCATGGCGAGAGAAGAGGAGGAGGAGGAGGAGGGAGAAGAAGAGGGTGACAGCAACCAGGTTACTTAGGAAGATGAATAGAATGTGGAGGAAGAGGATGATGATGATGATGATGAGGGAAAGGAGGAGGAGGAGGAGGAGGAGAAGGATTGAAGAGGAAGAAGAGGAGGATGAGGGAGGACCTGGTAACTTAGAGCTCTGGGGGCTAGGTAGAGGGGAAGACTGAAGAGATGAGGGGAAGAGGATGAAGAAGAAATTGGCCTGATTAATTTCTAGACATGCCCCCTCTAGACCCCAGGAGCACCTACCCTGCCTCCCTAACCACACACACACACACACACACACACAGAGACACACACACTGCCCCGTGCCCCCGGCCCTGATGCTGGTCCACTCTACATAAATACCTGATGCTGGTCCCACTCTACATAATACCTGTGCTGGTCCACTCTACATCAATACTGATGCTGGTCCCTCTACATAATACCTGATGCTGGTCCACCTCTACATAATCCCTGTGCTGGTCCACTCTACATAATACCTGATGCTGGTCCACTCTACATAATACCTGTGCTGGTCCACTCTACATTAATACCTGTGCTGGTCCACTCTACATAATACCTGTGCTGGTCCACTCTACATAATACCTGCTGCTGGTCCACTCTACATAATACCTGTGCTGGTCCACTCTACATAATACCTGATGCTGGTCCACTCTACATAATACCTGATGCTGGTCCACTCTACATAATACCTGTGCTGGTCCACTCTACATAATACCTGTGCTGGTCCACTCTACATAATACCTGTGCTGGTCCACTCTACATAATACCTGTGCTGGTCCACTCTACATAATACCTGATGCTGGTCCACTCTACATAATACCTGATGCTGGTCCACTCTACATAATACCTGATGCTGGTCCACTCTACATAATACCTGTGCTGGTCCACTCTACATAATACCTGATGCTGGTCCACTCTACATAATACCTGATGCTGGTCCACTCTACATAATACCTGTGCTGGTCCACTCTACATAATACCTGATGCTGGTCCACTCTACATAATACCTGTGCTGGTCCACTCTACATAATACCTGTGCTGGTCCACTCTACATAATACCTGTGCTGGTCCACTCTACATAATACCTGATGCTGGTCCACTCTACATAATACCTGTGCTGGTCCCTCTACATAATACCTGATGCTGGTCCACTCTACATAATACCTGATGCTGGTCCACTCTACATAATACCTGTGCTGGTCCACTCTACATAATACCTGTGCTGGTCCACTCTACATAATACCTGTGCTGGTCCACTCTACATAATACCTGTGCTGGTCCACTCTACATAATACCTGATGCTGGTCCACTCTACATAATACTGATGCTGGTCCACTCTACATAATACCTGATGCTGGTCCACTCTACATAATACCTGATGCTGGTCCACTCTACATAATACCTGATGCTGGTCCACTCTACATAATACCTGTGCTGGTCCACTCTACATAATACCTGATGCTGGTCCACTCTACATAATACCTGTGCTGGTCCACTCTACATAATACCTGTGCTGGTCCACTCTACATAATACCTGATGCTGGTCCACTCTACATAATACCTGATGCTGGTCCACTCTACATAATACCTGATGCTGGTCCACTCTACATAATACCTGATGCTGGTCCACTCTACATAATACCTGTGCTGGTCCACTCTACATAATACCTGATGCT
>CM030181.1:860874-868374 GCA_017639675.1 Aplochiton taeniatus | reverse complement strand
GTGTGTGTGTGTGCGTGCGTGCGTGCGTGCGTGCGTGCGTGCGTGCGTGCGTGCGTGCGTGCGTGCGGCTGCTCTGTTGTCAGGCCAGCTTCTTTACCGACAGCATTCCTAAAGGTGCCCTTGGTTCTGCTCCTTCTAAAGAGGCATTCCGGTATATGAAGGGTTAACAGGTAATAATAACAAGCAAGAAGAACTTCAAACTAGGAGCAGGGAAATAAACAGACGTTTTTGTTTTCTTTTCTCTTTTCTTTTCCTGATTCATATCTGTCTCCATTTATAGGATGGCTTCTTTGGAGCCATGCCAAGTCAGGGAGAGCTCTCCTAAGTAAATTACAATAAAATGCCAGGTATTTCTCATCAAAATCCATACAGACATTTACAGGCTAACTGTCGGATTCCATTACTTCAAATCAAAAAAAGAGAGAGGGCCTCCAAGTTCAGTTGGTTTTCAAGCAATTTTACACTTGAGTTCAAAATGGGCCGAACATGATGTTCAATAATGGATTTATGATTCTGATTGGTGGGGCAGGTGAGGCACAGGACTGTAGGTGGGGGATTAAGGTTCACCATGACAACGAGGGTATTTCTGGGATGGATGGTGATATAGGTGTGACGTTAATTTGGTCCTGGCCCCCTGACTAATGTAACTCTCTTCAGAGAGAAGGAGTTCAGAAGGGCCTTGGCGGGTGAATAGGGGTTGCCGTGGTGAAAAGCCGAGGGCAGAGGGTCTTTGCTCCCCCAGCCAACCAGGAGGAGAGGGGAAGTGAGCGCACACAAAACCTAAATGAGACCAGCGCAGCCAGGCTGGGAAACACTGAGGATTCTGGGAAGTGTTCCAGAACGATCAAAGTTGTATCGTCAATAATATTCTGTTAATTGTCTGGGAGAAAAAAAAAGAATACAAATAGAATACAAATAATATATATATATATATATATATATATATATGTTTATAAATGACACAGAATTAAAGTAGTAGTTTAAAGATGGCCGTGCGTAGGTCTGAGTGGTCCTTCAGACCCACGGTGATGAAGGACAGGCGAGACACCTCCTTTGTTTTCCTCTCATTAGAGAGGCCCCTGCCTCACACTCTACCAGCTCGTTACTGGCTTTAATGAATCAGTTCTCATCAGCTGCCCTCCTCTCATCAATCCTAACGCTCCAGAACGCTGTCCTCCTGATCACCTCCTCCCTCCTACCCTCCTCCTCCTCTCCTCCCTCCTCTCAGACAGCGGCCGCTCACCCCATCTCAGAACCTCCCAGCGTCCTCCTGGACCTGGACTCTGCCTGGTGCCCTCTGGCTGATTAGCATTTAGTCCCCTCTGTCCTCCTCTCCTCTCCTCTCCTCTCCCCCTCCTCTCCTCTCCTCTGTCCTCCTCCTCTCCTCTCCTCCCCCCCTCCTCCTTCATCTCCTCATCCTCCTCTCCTCCTCCTCCCCCCCTCCTCCTTCATCTCCTCATCCTCCTCTCCTCCTCCTCCCCCCCTCCTCTTTCATCTCCTCATCCTCCTCTCCCCCTCCTCCTCTCCCCCTCCTCTCCTCTCCTCCCCTCCCCTCTCCTCTCCTCTCCTCTCCCCTCCTCTCTCTTCCTCCACCTTCTTCATCTCCTCCTCCATCTCCTCATCCTCCTCCACTTCCTCCTCCTTCTCCTCTCCCCCCCTCCTCTCCTCCTCTTCTCTCCCCCTCCTCCTCGGCTCTCCTCCTTCACCTCCTCCTCCTCCCCTCCTCCTCTGGAAGAGCAGTCCCTCTTCAATCTAAAGCCTAAAGCACTCCTAAGTCTCCCCTCCCCCTCTTCTTCCTGAAATTACCCGGCGACGCGTGCCTGAGTTTCTAATTGGCCAGGCTGCTCCCCGGGGACCGCCCCCTCCTTCCGTCCTAATGAAAAGCCTCGGCCTTAATTACACTTTCCAAACACTGATTGTTATTGACAAAACTCCTGTGGCTTGGACAAACGACAGCAGATTAGCTCCATTACAGCTCCCTCCAAGAAGAGAGAGAGAGAGAGAGAGAGAGAGAGAGAGACAGAGAGAGAGAGAGAGAGAGAGAGAGAGAGATTCACAGCCAACAATAGAAAGCGGCGAGGAGGAGGGATAGGCGGGAGAAAAAGAAGAGAGAAAAAAAGAAGGAGAGAGAACTCTTTCAATTGCTTTCCTTCGCTCATGTTCCACCCCTGGTAATTGTTAGGCCTATCGTTCCACTTAAGACGGCTTTGCCTTCTGTGCTGCTGTCTGTGTTCCATTGTGTTTTAGAAGAGCGGACACAAAAAAAGACAAGTTATTTTCCTGGAGAGAAAAATGATCGTCTTTAGACAGGACAGCCAGAGGCAGCATGGGTAATGTAGTTGTTTGTGAGTTAATACAGCTTAGAGCCCGTCACCAAGCTCAATAACACACGTGTCTTATACATCACCATTTCAATATTTCTTTGCTATTAAATATAACACAACCAAACCTTTTCAACCAAACTGGTACTAAAGGAGAGGTTTATGTATAATTACATCTTAAAAAAAAACAAATAATAATAGAATAATTCTTTCCATAAATATTTTGACTTTTTGTTTTGACCTGATAGGTGGCAGTCCAGACTAAAGGCCTTGTATTCCCTCTACGATCCATTATGATCTCATCTTCATTCTTATTATCGATGGCTGTTCATTCAAACATAAAGGGTTTGTTTGAGAAATGGAGAGATCCAGCTGGTTTGCAGCGATGTTCCCTGTCTCTACAATATCTCTACCTGATGACACACACACACACACACCCTGCTCCACAGGCTGGGGTTCTACACAACAGTCTCTAATGATAATAGAGGACCTGAGATGAGGTGGCACTGACTCCCTAATGGGATACACACACATACACACACACACACACACACACACACACACACACACACACACACACACACACACACACCAGAAGGGGACAGGAATAATCAGCTGCACACTGTGAGCCCCCTAAAGCCAACGTGGCAAACAGCCCTCACTGTGACCCGTGATGATGATGTCACGGCCACTACTCCCTGCCCGGGCTGACCCACGGTGATGATGTCATCATAGACAGTGTAGGGCGGCTGTTCTGGCATGCTGGTAAACGTTTGGGGGTCTCTCTCTTCCTAATCCTCTCGCTAGCACACTGCCAAGGAGACACATTCATTAAAGCTATAGCCTACCCAACATAAAGATACAATAAATCATTTCTAACAACGTTTTGGAGTAGTTTATAAAAACCTATACAAATGTTTCAAGGTGAGTAGATATTTGTACAACATGTGGCAGAGCATCAGAAATTAATAAAAAAAGCGCTTTAGTTGAAGTAGGCATTCTTTGGCAGGGTGAGCGGCTGTGTGCTGGATGGGGGGCAGTGGGTCAGTGTGTTAGGAGAGACCCCCAGAGACAGAGAACATGGAGGAGGCTCCCTCCAGAGGGATGGGAGTCTCTGTGGATCATACAAGCAGAGTGGGCTTCCATCCAACTTCCTCTGAGTGGGTTTCTGTGTTAGTGTGTGTGGAGTATAAGAGAGGGTTTCTGTGTGTGTGGAGTGTGTTTTTCTGTGTGTTCTGAGTGTAAGAGCGTGTTGCTGTGTAACCCACAGGACCTGTGAGGAACATGTGTTTAAAATTGTGTAAGGGGGAGATCTGAAGAGAGGAGGTGGAGGAGATCTGGAGAGAGGAGGTGGAGGAGATCTGGAGAGAGGAGGTGGAGGAGATCTGAAGAGAGGAGGTGGGGGAGATCTGAAGAGAGGAGGTGGAGAAGATCTGAAGAGAGGAGGTGGAGAAGATCTGAAGAGAGGAGGTGGGGATATCTGAAGAGAGGAGGTGGAGGAGATCTGAAGAGAGGAGGTGGGGATATCTGAAGAGAGGAGGTGGAGGAGATCTGGAGAGAGGAGGTGGAGGAGATCTGGAGAGAGGAGGTGGGGATATCTGAAGAGAGGAGGTGGAGGAGATCTGGAGTGAGGAGGTGGGGAGATCTGGAGAGAGGAGGTGGAGGAGATCTGAAGAGAGGAGGTGGGGAGATCTGGAGAGAGGAGGTGGAGGAGATCTGAAGAGAGGAGGTGGGGAGATCTGAAGAGAGGAGGTGGAGGAGATCTGGAGAGAGGAGGTGGAGGAGATCTGGAGAGAGGAGGTGGGGGAGATCTGGAGAGAGGAGGTGGAGGAGATCTGGAGAGAGGAGGTGGGGAGATCTGGAGAGAGTAGGTGGAGGAGATCTGGAGAGAGGAGGTGGAGGAGATCTGGAGAGAGGAGGTGGGGATATCTGAAGAGAGGAGGTGGAGGAGATCTGGAGTGAGGAGGTGGAGGAGATCTGGAGAGAGGAGGTGGAGGAGATCTGAAGAGAGGAGGTGGGGAGATCTGGAGAGAGGAGGTGGAGGAGATCTGAAGAGAGGAGGTGGGGAGATCTGAAGAGAGGAGGTGGAGGAGATCTGGAGAGAGGAGGTGGAGGAGATCTGGAGAGAGGAGGTGGGGGAGATCTGGAGAGAGGAGGTGGAGGAGATCTGGAGAGAGGAGGTGGGGAGATCTGGAGAGAGTAGGTGGAGGAGATCTGGAGAGAGGAGGTGGAGGAGATCTGGAGAGAGGAGGTGGGGATATCTGAAGAGAGGAGGTGGAGGAGATCTGGAGAGAGGAGGTGGGGAGATCTGGAGAGAGGAGGTGGAGGAGATCTGGAGAGAGGAGGTGGGGAGATCTGGAGAGAGTAGGTGGAGGAGATCTGGAGAGAGGAGGTGGAGGAGATCTGGAGAGAGGAGGTGGGGAGATCTGGAGAGAGGAGGTGGAGGAGATCTAGAGAGAGGAGGTGGGGAGATCTGGAGAGAGGAGGTGGAGGAGATCTGGAGAGAGGAGGTGGGGAGATCTGGAGAGAGTAGGTGGAGGAGATCTGGAGAGAGGAGGTGGAGGAGATCTGGAGAGAGGAGGTGGGGAGATCTGGAGAGAGTAGGTGGAGGAGATCTGGAGAGAGGAGGTGGAGGAGATCTGGAGAGAGGAGGTGGGGAGATCTGGAGAGAGGAGGTGGAGGAGATCTGGAGAGAGGAGAGGACATGTAGTAGCTTAGAGGATCCTCTCTGGGAGAGGATATAGATTAGATATTGATCTAGATAGATATTTATAGATTAGATCTAGCTAGATACTGATACGGGGTAGATGCTAGTTTGGTCCTCTTGGAGAAGAGGATATAGATCTAGATAGATCTAGATAGATCGGGGGAGATGTGGCGATGCTGTACCTTGGATGGTCCTTACGGTTAGGGTTAGGGTTAGGGACAGGGTTAGGGTTAGGGTTGGGGTTAGGTACCTTGGATGGTCCTCTTGAAGAAGGCCTTGCAGGCCTCACAGGAGGCCACTCCGTAGTGGTTAGGGTTAGGGTTAGGGTTGGGGTTAGGGTTAGGGTTGGGGTTAGGTACCTTGGATGGTCCTCTTGAAGAAGGCCTTGCAGGCCTCACAGGAGGCCACTCCGTAGTGATACCCTGAGGCCACGTCTCCACACACCAGGCACAGCCTCTTGGGGATGGAGTTCAGCATGTATTCACACTTAATGGGGGAGTCCTCCATGATGGTGGAGGAGCAGTCGTCATAGCGCTTACGGCAGGAGCCAGCACCCCCTAGCCCGCCGGCCGTGAACATGGGCGGGGAGTCCAGGCCGTTGGATTGGCTGTTCATGGTGCTGACATAGCCTCCGCTGGCGTCTGAGTTGCCGCTGGGGCTGTGATGGCTGACGGTGTCGATGACAGAGGAAGGGCTGGACGGCTCGGTCTTGATGAAGGACCCACAGCTGGATGGCAGGTGGCGGTCATCAGAGGCCATTCTATTCAGCAGCCTGGAGGGGAGAGGGAGGAAAGGTCAACACAAATAATATTCAAATGTATATTCATAATTAACAGGCTAACACAGTCCTGTTGACCCTGCCATCTACCCTGTGTCATCTAACACAGTCCTGTTGACTTAACCATCTACCCTGTGTCATCTAACACAGTCCTGTTGACCTAACCATCTACCCTGTGTCATCTAACACAGTCCTGTTGACCTAACCATCTACCCTGTGTCATCTAACACAGTCCTGTTGACCTAACCATCTACCCTGTGTCATCTAACACAGTCCTGTTGACCTAACCATCTACCCTGTGTCATCTAACACAGTCCTGTTGACCTAACCATCTACCCTGTGTCATCTAACACAGTCTTGTTGACTTAACCATCTAGGGGGTCCTATGAGACTTTGCCTCATAGGAGGAGAACAATTTTAATAAGTAGTGAGTTACTCTTCAAGCTTGTATTTAGTTCCTGTATGAGGCGGGAGGAGGAGGAGGAGCCTGTTGCTAGGCATTGTAGGGGCAACGGAAGGTCAAACAAACAAACAAGGACACTGCCTGTGTGTTAGCCACCCTGAGGGTCAAAGTTCACCTGTACCCGGCTACATTACAGAGATTAAGGCTGGTGTGGCTGTATGCTAATGAAGCTCCAGATAGGGCGGAGCTCTTCACCCTCATTAGCATATTATAGACAGAGCTGACAGCCTCTCCTCCTTGGAGGGCCTCTGCCTAGCCACTCATCTGTCTCTCTGCCTAGCCCCTCATCTGTCTCTCTGCCTAGCCCCTCATCTGTCTCTCTGCCTGAACTGGGGAGGGAGAAAGACAAGGAAGATTAGGAAGAGCAGAGAGGGAGAGCAGAGAGGGAGAGGAGGAAGAGAAGGAAGGAAGAGGAGGAAGAGAAGGAAGGAAGAGGAGGAAGAGGAGAGTCTGTCTCCTTTATGTCCCTATCCGACAGTCCCAGAACCCCCCCCCCCCTCTCTCTCTCTCTCTCTCTCCCTCCCCCTTTCTCTCTCTCTCTCTCTCTCTCTCTCTCTCTCTCTCTCGCTCTCTCTCTCTCTCTCTCTCTCTCTCTCTCTCTCCCTCTCCCTCTCCCTCTCTCTCTTTGGCTGATTTAATTGTAAGGGTGAATGACGCTGGGGTTCAGGTTCAGAGGTGAAAGGGTCAACTTTATTTTCTCACCCTGGCTCCCCAGGCCCGGTGGAGAGGGGGGTCAGTGTGTCAAATTAAATCTCATTCTGTCCCCCAACCCCCCCCCCCCACCCCCAGCCCCAGCCGTCATGTATATTCATGGCCGCTCTGGGTGCACATCGCCACCTCTGGAAATTCACAAAAAGGTTAACTGCTAAAATATAAAAGCCCCCCGTGTTAAACCCTAGGACCTGAGAGGTAAGGCCCTGGGCTGAGCCCTGCTGCCCCCCCCCCCCCCCCTCACAGACAGCTCTCCTCCCAGAGCGCCCAGGTAAACACAGCTTTAGACGTTAACGGTGCAGTCTGCGTAGGAAAGTGAAGCCCCAAGATGGCTCCTGGGTTTTATCACCACGCTCTCAGATTTCACAGAGCACTCAAACGTACAGGCTGAGCGTCCTCACGTCCACCCACAGAGATGGGGAAATCAATTTCACGCCTTTTTAAAGTCATAACCTTCCTCACAGCTAATAATGAAAGCAGATTGCATCCCCTGTAAATGAGAGTGATCCTCTTTGTACCT
>CM030181.1:853374-855874 GCA_017639675.1 Aplochiton taeniatus | reverse complement strand
TAAAGTACAATACAAGAGCAGTAGCAGTACAAGATCAACTCATCGAAATAATAAAACTGCTCACACATTAAAGTACAATACAAGAGCAGGAGCAGTACAAGATCAACTCATCGAGGCTGTTGTGTCGGATCAACAACCGCAGCTAGCTGACTGGTTAACTGTAGCTAGCTACTCTCGACAATAGCTGGTTAACGTTAGCAAGCTAGCTACTCTCGACAATAGCTGGTTAACGTTAGCAAGCTAGCTACTCTCGACAATAGCTGGTTAACGTTAGCAAGCTAGCTACTCTCGACAATAGCTGGTTAGCTAACATTTAAGCCAACATGGTTTCAGGCTCTGTTGTAATCATGCCCTTTACTTACAGTGCTGAAGAAAACAAAGCCTGTGCTGTAAAGGGCATGACTACAACAGAGACGAGCCATAACAACACATTTCTATCACATAGCACCTTGACAACTCTGTTCAGCATGTACGCAAAGCAAGTAACTCGCATCGTAACGGGTCCAATGGGGTCGACCCGGGTCATTCTTTGGAGCAAAGTGCAGTCTGAATGGGTCCAACAAGGGTTGAACCCGTGTTCAATGTCCCATGTGACAACCCATGTTGTCTGTGTGAAAGGGGTAGTAGTGAGTTGACCTGGATGGAGAGATGTTTGTGTGTGTGTGTGTGTGTGTGAAAGGGGTAGTAGTGAGTTGACCTGGATGGAGAGATGTTTGTGTGTGTGTGTGTGTGTGTGTGGGGGGGGGGGGGGAGTGAAAATGGGTTAGTTTTTAATCAGGTGGACTAGAGACTATGTCTCAGTAGGTTTCCATAGACTGAGAATTGTCTGTATCTACAGATCCCACCGCAGGAAGGGAGCTTCATTCATGTCAAATGGCCGTCATTGGTGTCACAATCATGTCAAACTTTTGAACCAGGAGTTCAGTCAAACCCCGTCCAGTACTGCCTCTCTGACCCTACCTTCCTACCTGCCCGCCCACCTACCTACCTACCTACCTACCTACCTGCCCACCCACCTAACTACCTACCTACCTACCTGCCCACCTAACTACCTACCTACCTACCTGCCCACCCACCTAACTACCTACCTGCCCACCTACCTACCTGCCCGCCCACCTAACTACCTACCTGCCCACCTAACTACCTACCTACCTGCCCACCTAACTACCTACCTGCCCACCTAACTACCTACCTGCCGACCTAACTACCTACCTACCTGCCCACCTAACTACCTACCTACCTGCCCACCTAACTACCCACCTGCCCACCTAACTACCTACCTGCCCACCTAACTACCTACCTACCTGCCCACCTAACTACCTACCTGCCCACCTAACTACCTACCTACCTGCCCGCCTAACTACCTACCTGCCCACCTAACTACCTACCTGCCCACCTAACTACCTACCTGCCCGCCCACCCGCCCGCCCGCCCGCCCGCCTTCCTGTTGAAATATGGATTTCATAAATAAACAGAGCTAACCATCGATCCTAACGTTGTTTTGCATTTCAATTACTGTTAGCGAACATGACCCACAGCGGGCCGTACGCTCAATACCAATACCATTCTGTGCTAAACGGGCGTGGAGCCCCTCAGCGCCCCGGCCCTGCTGGGCCACGCTGGACACCCACAGACGTTTAACGGGGACAGGAAGGGAAACCCCAACACTGACCTCCAATGGAAAGATATGAAGACGTGACAACACCAAAGGCACATTTAGAAATAATATCGCATAATTCTTCTCTAACACAGGCTGTGCATCCTTCTGTGTGTGTGTGTGTGTGTGTGTGTGTGTGTGTGTGTGTGTGTGTGTGTGTGTGTGTGTGTGTGTGTGTGTGTGTGTGTGTGTGGGTCACCGGTGCAGTGTGGGGGCCACAGAGTTCACGCTCAGGATATTGGCCTCCACCACACAGAGGCATTCTGGGAGTCAACCACAGCCCGACCAATAGTGGACAGCTTTAAATACCACCCACCCCACCCCCACCCCCCTGCCCGTCCTCTCTCTCTTTCAAAAACAACAAGCTGCCATCAGCGACCTCACTTTTTGAAAGCAGGAGAAGCACCCCCCCCCCCGCAGAGAAGGCCTCCACAATGACATGTTCCCGGAGATGTGGACGGTCCTTACCAGAAATGGGAGGGGTCCAGGGTTGCCAGTGGACTGAGCAGTCGGCCGAGGGAATTGGACAACGCAGCCCTGCAGGTACAAAGAGAGGCATTTAGAACCACAAACTGGATTTAAAAACATGGAGATTGCAGTTGCTATTGTTTCTCATGCTTAAAACGTTATATACATAACTCGGAACCCATACACTTACAGAGAGAGAGATAGAGAATTTCTTTCACAAATTTAAAAACAAAAAAAAGAATTTGAAAACCTAAAAGGGTAAAAAAAAGAGAGACCTTAGAGACACCCTGTAGAGCAACAGTACAGTGTCATGTATAACTTGTTTGTCATGATCATTATTATCCCAGTTGTTTATGTTTTTTGTTATTGTTTTCT
>CM030181.1:805874-850874 GCA_017639675.1 Aplochiton taeniatus | reverse complement strand
CACACAGAGCGAGCGCGCGCACACACACACACACACACATACACACACACACACACAGACCACACACACAGACCACACACACACACACACACACACACATGGAGCTATCATGGGGAGGGGTCCCTTCGCTGTGCTACCTGCAGCCTCGGTCAATCCCAGCTAGCAGCTCCACACATCGCCCCTTTGGATGGCAAAGTGTCAGAACCATTACTATCTTCAAAGATTGGTTTTCAAATGCAATAGACACCAGCTGTTTTAAAAGGAATTGAATATGAATTTAGAGGGAGTGAGTCTAAAACACAAAAATCCCAATTGCAGAAATGATTTACAAGCAAAGCGTGAAAGCTAATTGTAGGCTCAATAAATACCAGTGCTTTACACACTTACATATTTGTGTGTGTTAAATATGTGTTCCTATTCATTTAATTTTTTTTTTTTTTTTTAAATACTGTTCATAAAAATTATATCTTTCCCTGTGTCAACTTTTGGTATTAAAATCGCTTTTTTTTGTATGCATAATATAATAATAATGTTATAATAATAATTATTATTATTAATGTAAATTGAAATGAGGAGACCTGCACTATTAATTGGCAAATCTACAATATAATATTTTATTGACAGGATTTAATTCCCCAAATTAACACCACTTGAAGAATTACAAAAATTAAAAACATTTCCTCACATTGTGCATCTGATCTACTAAAATAAATATTTAGATATTTTAACGTAATTTGAAACTGCATTGGATTTCAGATTTTTTTTTTGGTTTTGTTAATATTTAAACACTACATTTCACTCTTAAAAAAGGTGGGTTAAATATCAAATCAAATACGCGAGTAGAATATAGAGAAATACATTATAGTGAACATGTTAACTTTAAACGGTGTTTTACTAAATGTAGACTGTTCCTGCTTTTCAATTCTGTTACAGTGGAAGTACGTAACCTACAGATACTGTAAATAAATAAAGTCTAAATCAACAATTATAATTAAAATAGCTTTGATTTAAATGGGGTTCCAGGGAACATAGCTGCTGCTTGACAAGGCTGAGGCTGAGGCACAGAGAAGAACAGGAGAACATTGTAATCCAGATTAGCCAGGAAACAAAGGAGATTAGAACGGACTCTTTAGAAGGTAATGAGTTAACTAGATTGGCTTTTCTCCCTGAGACACTCAGAGAATCCAACCTCACACATTCTGAGAAGTGGACTGATTGTTCACCGAATTCTAGTCTGACTCGCCAGCACCTTTTAATGTGTGTGTGTGTGTGTGTTGTCATGTCTTTGAAATATAAAACACGAAAAAAATCTATGCTACTCAGGCTCAGAAATATTCCACTTGATCATATCTCGGACATTTTATTACATCAATAACAACAGCTCCCACAGAAAAAGACAAGCTCAAAATAACATTCCATAATAAGATTTAAAATATAATTTTAACTAATTTAAAATTAGAAAAGTGTTGAAAACAATATGTATTATAATTCATGCGACAATTTCTTTTTTTTTTTTTTTTACAAAAAAGCAGCTCTGATTCAACTTTCTACGTAATTTAGGTTGAGATTAAACACCTTGCCCTACAACATGTATTACAGTTTATAATTTATCGTTATTTAAGTTCTTATAATAACTAATAATAACTCAGCAGTTTAAATCTTTAAATCAAAGTATTCTACCGAGCGCATTAAAAAAGGAAACTAAAAATCCTAACAGCTCAACCATGTTTCTTATTTAGATCTTCCGGAGCCGTCTGATGCACCATGTCTTCCAGCCGCGTGTGTGTGTGTGTGTGTGTGTGTGTGTGTGTGTGTGTGTGTGTGTGTGTGTGTGTGTGTGTGTGTGGGTCAGAGCAGCCTCTCTAGGTTACACAGTATTTCCATTTGTCTTTCTCCACCAAACTATTATTCCTCTGGTTCTGTTGTGTGAGTCTAATTTCCTTCTAGGTGCTGTCATGCTCTGATCAGGGAACAAAGCCATCAACATACACCCCTCATTAACCAACTGCACCAATGCACCCAAAACTATCATAGACACACACACACACACACACACACACACACACACACACACCTGCTCTGCGGGATCAAACTGGAGGAGTGAAACTTCTCTAAAAGAAGTGATGGAGGCCGTAGTGAAGGATGGCATGGGCCAGGGGAAGTGCATAAACTCATTGATAAAGCAGGACAAGATGAAACAAAGTTAAGAGCCGAGATCGTCCCATTGTAAAGGAATGAAAACAGAGCAAGCACGAGGGAAAGTAAAGGATCAATGAAGACAACAACACACACAGACAAAGACAAGGAAAAAACGACAAGAAGAAGAAGCAGAAGAAGCGGAAGAAGAAGAAGCAGAAGCATTAAAAGGACAAAAAAGCAGAGAGAAAGCATCACCTACTGATTATGATAGCTGAGAGGGTCTGGGAGACACAGCTCGGAAATGTCCATCAGTCCCCTTGTAGCATTCCAGGACGGACAGGAAGAAGAAGAAGAAGAAGAAGAAGAAGAGACAGGAGGAAGAGGAAACGGATGAGAAAGCCCCTTCAGAGAACAGAGCCTCCAGTTGACACAGGTAGGATGCTGGTGGCGGATCACAACGCTGCCAGGACTGAGTGTGTGTACGTGAGCACGAGTGTGTCCAAGTGTGCCAAGAGCCAAAGGGAGCGCGAGAGAGAGAGAGCGGGAGTGAGTGTGATTGTGTCTATGTAAGTGTGTGTGTGTGTGTGTGTGTGTGTATAGGAAAGAAGAGAGGGAGGGAGAGAGAGAAAGAGAGGTGAAAGGAAAGTGAGTGAGAGAGAGAGAGAAGGAGAGCAGGGAGGCAGGCAGTAGTGGAGGATGGAGAGAGTGTGAGAGAGCGAGCGGCAGAGCGATAGAGAGGAGTGTTGGGAGAAGCTGCCGAGGGGAGGTGCTCTTTAAGACTGGAGGGCTTGATGCATTCACTGCTGTGGGCTGGCCCTGGTGGGTGGGGCTTAGAGACAGAGAGGGGCCGGGCTTGCAGCAGGAGGAGGGATCCACCACACACGCACACACACACACAGGCTAAACTACCGTCTATGAACCAGAACATGCATTCTATACAATTATAACTAAACTATATAATTAATAAAGTGTAAGACTGTGTAAGGATTTTGTTTTCTTTCCTTTACACCATTGAAAATGTAAATACATTTTAGAAATGTAATTTAATTTACACATATGAAGCAAATTATAAAAGGTGATGTTGAATAACGATAAAAACTGCCATTATTAAATTCTTAAAATTAATTTTTGGTTTTAAATATGCTTTATCTGAAGTGGTTATTTAATAGTTGTTTTGTTTTTATTTTATACAGTGCAAAATCATTTTAGGGACAAAATACTGCTGGCGAGATTAAATTCAACGAACACATCAGTTGACCTGTGACCTGTGACATGTGAGTGGCCATGGTACTAGAACCTCAAAAGGTAACAATACAATTATACTCTGAACCAAATTTAAAAACACTTTTGATCTTCACACAAGAGGTCTGTGCCGCGGGAGAAGCTAAAGCCCTATGGCCTAGCAGCCCTATGGCCTAGCAGCCCTATGGCCTAGCAGCCCTATGGCCTAGCAGCCCTATGCAGCCCTATCCTCTGAAGCGGCGTTCAGCCTCTCAGAGACACAGCGGTCACATTTACTGAATGTAACATTAGTGTCGGTAGCTCCATTTGCAGGTGTTACATGTGAGGAGGCCATTGTGAGGCCTGTCGCCACCTGTACGAGATGATCTCCAGTCATAAGTCAACCCCCCCCCCCCCTGCTAACCCCCCCCCTGGCTCCCAAACCTGCCTGTGCGTCCCTGCTGATCATTCCCAGGAAGAATGTGGGGAATGTAGATTCCGTTTCACAGTCAATGAGGGGCTCCGTGTCACTGTATCCCGTTTTCTAAGAGTGGAGCTTACCGAGGCTTCCCGGGGGCAGAGCGCTCCCACAGTGACTGACAGCGCTCCCACCCCGACCACAACCAGGACGGATCAGGAGCAAAGGCCTGTTAACACCCTGAGACGCTTCAAAGTCAGACTGGAAAGCAACCAGAATCATAAGAGGTCACCCACCCTGGCTGACTGTTAAACGCTCCACTTTAATAAATACTACATCGTTTTACACAGAATTGTGCGTTGTAATACTATTTATAACCAGTGGCTGAAGGAGAAGGGGAGGCCAGACTGACTGGCCCAGACTAATTGTGTCCTCACTGGGGCAGCCTGACACACCATCCCTCCCCCAGAACAGACTCACTGGAGCAGCCTGAAACAACCCCCCCCAGGACAGGCTCACTGGAGCAGCCTGACACACCATCCCCCCCCCCCAGGACAGACTCACTGGAGCAGCCTGAAACAACCCCCCCCCCAGGACAGACTCACTGGAGCAGCCTGAAACAACCCCCCCCAGGACAGACTCACTGGAGCAGCCTGAAACAACCCCCCCCAGGACAGGCTCACTGGAGCAGCCTGAAACAACCCCCCCCAGGACAGACTCACTGGAGCAGCCTGAAACAACCCCCCCCAGGACAGACTCACTGGAGCAGCCTGAAACACCACCACCCTCCCCCTGCCCCATGACAGGAACCCACTTCCATTCAGCGCCTCACGTTTCTATAATCAATGCAAAAACATCACGCTATGCTCATTGATCGTCCCAGGAACCATGGAACCATGGAACCATGGATGTGCTGCTGCAGATTCTTCCTTTAAAAACCTCCAGCTGAGCTCACTGGTTAGAAAGAGCTTCACAGTGCAAACCACTTCATAACTGAAATATTAGCATGGACTTAACTCAAATAACTAAAAGTCAAAGGAATCTGGTTGTTAGTACATTAGTATTCACACAATCAATGCATATCTGGGTTAAGTCACTAACAAAGAATATGCATAACTTAACATGAGTCCAGATTATGCATATATATTAAATCGTGTCCCAACAAATTGGTGATCAATGTCTTGGAAATTGAGAAACACTGTTATCTAATTTGCAAACATTGGATTTGAGGTCGTTTATTGAAACATTTTAATCTAACTGATTTAGCTGGTTGAGGGGAGAGACAGAGCCAATCCCTGTGGAATACTTATCAAGAGAACAAGGTCACAGCCACAGCCCTCTATTGAAAGAAAATAATAAGAAAAGAAAAAAAAATCTCATTCATTATTCTGCAGCAATGATGAACTGCTCACGGAATCTACTGGAATCCCTGTCAGATCCCATCACGGATAATCTGACCCCCAACAACAACAACAAAAATCCATGTTCTATTTTAAACGTTGCCAAAATCTATATTCAGGCAATAATTTCAGCACACCATATAACCACGACTACCCGTCCAATTGAAAACAGCCCAATCCTGTCCCCAGCATCCCCAGCCTTCAGGGTGTGTTATTCAGATTGATCAGGGATTCTCTGGATGAAGGATGCTGTTTGTAAATCTTTCCCTTGGCATTGTGTGTTCCAGACCTCTGTCAGCTCGACATGCCTCTTTGGATGCTATCAGCACCCGTTATCAATTGTGCCATGAAGACTCCTGTGATGGTGGCAGCTGATTTGACAGGCAGAAATGTGATCCAGAGGGGGAGGAATCGCCCCACAGCACTCAGAGGAGGACAGCGGCACGGTAGGCACTAACCATGCAACGTAATACCCACGGAGCAAGGAAATCACGTCCGCTCTGTTTTAGGCCTTATTCAGACGGCCTCAACTAAATCTGCAGGATGTCCACCGGGCTACACACCTCAGCATGTCAGTGCAATCAGGCTGACTGTGTGTGTGTTTGTGTGTATGTGTGTGTGTGTGTGTGTGTGTGTGTGTGTGTGTGTGTATGTGTGTACGTGTGTGTGTGTACGTGTGTGTGTGTGTGTGTGTGTGTGTGTGTGTGTACGTGTGTGTGTACGTGTGTGTGCGTGTGTGTGCGTGTGTGTGTGTGTGCTAGGAAGGCGGGGGGATTATAGATGATCATGTAAAGTTAATCAAGAGTTAAACAAATTTTTTTTACAATAATTTTAAATAATAACAATAAACTGCCTACAATGACCTTGCGAGCCTAAAATTAAATAGTTTGCTATTGGGATGTATGCGAAATACTGTAAAATAATTACTTGAACCCTCGTATCAATAAGATGCAGCAGGCCAGCTACTTAAACATAGGGCCTGTCCTGAAGTAACTGGAAAAACAAGGGTAGTGTTCACATTCTGACGGTTTAGCTGCGAGTCAGGTGCATGGAAAACTGAAAGACACAGAATTGTTCCTTGATCAAATATTCACCAAGAAACGGCATGGACTTAGCATTACTTTTTATTAATTTTTTATTACTGTTTTATTAATTAATTAATTTGATAATAACGTAATTAGGCCCGCCGGTGTCTGTTACAAAGCCTAACACAGGCAGGTCACACACAGGGCGGTGATTATGTTGACGGTTTGTGGGTTAACACGTTCTCGCGCCCATCACAATAAACATTCATAATAAACACTTGCGCTTATTATGCTCACGAGACGCGTGCGGCGCACTTCAAGATGATTTAAATTTCAGCTTGATTAACAGCGCTTCATTAAAAGCAGGAAAGCTTAATCATGGCACTCATGTTAAGCGTCACAATCAATAGGGCACTACTAGAAAATAAAAATAAATCGACTGGAATGGTTGTGACGCTTACAACATAAATAACATAAAATAATGTGACAAATAACTTTCTGTAGTTATATTGAGATCAATATTAGGCCCAAACAACAGCCACTAAAATAAAGCTTAATTTGTATATTTGGAAGTATTGGCAATAAAAAATAAGCATGTCAAAATTACCTTCTTTGCTGTTATTTACCAACTTGAAGAGAAACAATTTCTTGAACTTTTATTTTTATAAAACAAATAGTGCCCTTGCCTTGGCATGGATAGAAGGGCCTCGGCGCCACTAGAAGGCAGAGAGAGAGGGAGACAGAGAGAGAGAGAGACAAATAGTGTAGGTAGGTACCTTGCTCAGATAGGTCATATCAAATCCCCAAGGTGCAAGTGCGTAGGAGTGGAGTCCGCGGCTTGTAGTAGCAGCGCTGTGGTTCTGGATGTGGCTTTTCTGACATGCGACAGCAGGCACGGACTATCAACTCCTCCTCCGGCGCGCGCCCTCACTCACTCACTCCATCCCCTGCGGCTACACCAAATAGCCTCACAGCGCGAGGACACCTAGGTGCCTATGCAGCTGTTTGAATATATTACTGACCTTTGTCGCTGCCGTTACAGGGGGAAAAAGTCGAGGATAATTTGGATAACTGCCACTGAATATTCGTCCTTCTCTCCCTCTCCCTATTGTGTAGGGTGCATTAACAAATATACGCGGCCCTGTTCAGAATAAATCTTTCCCCAAAGAAAACCCAAGTGGCAGCTCACAGACACGAGGTGCAAATCTTGAATACCTGGGAGGGTAGAAACAGGTCGCTAACGGCTGGATTCCACTGTTGATGAATAAATAAAGAGGACAATAGTAACGTCGCGTCTAGCAGTGAGATCAGCAAGGCGCTGCGGTATCAAATAGCTACTGAGTAATAGTGACAGGTTCCTCTCTGGAAGTTTGTCCAAAGTGTGATGGGGATCACCGCCCGTGTTGTGACCCACCTGCCCTTATCAGCGACCTCCATTAACAGGCCCGCGTGTGTGTCCTATGCTGTGGAACACATGAGCGTTAGGTAAGAGTTGAAATATCGAAATAAAGATCATTCAGTCTATCAATAAAAGTTTTGAAAAAATACAACATAATAGACATGTTTGATGTTTATCTGTGAATCAGTTGATCAAATATCAATTCAGTATCAATAAATCAAATCAGAAATATAAAAATAAATAGCCGTGTTCTCTGGGGTGGAAAGCGGAAAAACAGCAAGGTGAAATAGTTGAGTAATCTGCCGCTAGAGGGCGCATTATCTCACAATAAGAAGATAAAGGCTACATATGTAGTTATTTATATGAAGGAACGCTCTCCAGTCCACAAGCTGGATGAGTGACAGACAGGAACCAGTCTACTGAAAGTCTCTCTCTCGATCTCTCTCTCTCTCTCTCTCTCTCTCTCTCTCTCTCTCTCTCTCTCTCTCTCTCTCTCTCTCTCTCTCTCTCTCTCTCTCTCTCTCTCTCTCTCTCTCTCTCTCTCTCTCTCTCTCTCTCTCTCTTAAGCCCCTTCGTACACTCCACAATATACCAGCCTATATCCATTACTTACGTGTAATTATTCCATAATAGATTAATTCATGTTGAAAGATAGAAGTGGGTTATGGGCTATTGATGTTATCATTTCACAGAGCAAATTAAGTGACATTAAAAGAATGATATTGTCAACGCGCAGAGTACCATTGATTCATTCTGAATGCAATTAACTGGACGTGGGGATGTGGCCCCGACACAGGCCTGCTCGGGAGTATTGGAAGATCACTTCATTTGAGTGAGATATAAAGATCAGATTATACCATCACGGGGGAAAATCTATAAATGTCATTTGTTAAAGGCACAGGCTTATGCCACTGAGGGATCCAGCCTGCGGGTCAGCTCAAGAAGAGAAGGCCTCTGACTTGATTACAGTTCTCAACAACTTCAAGAATGATGGGTTAAAGAACCAGAGGGAAACGCAACGATTTATTTATTTATTTGTTGCATGACAAATAATTCAAATTAGGATAGTGCCAACGATCTTGATTAACCATGGGTTTGCTTGAAAGTCAATGCACCTGTTTTTACATCTTTTTCACTTTACTCCTCTAGGATTCAGCACACATTATTTATGAATTCAACTTTAAGTGAGGGTTGAGCACGTTATGTCTGATTAACCTGTTTACATTTAAAATAAGTATTTTAATGTCTGATTAACCTGTTTACATTTAAAATAAGTATTTTATGTCTGATTAACCTGTTTACATTTAAAATAAGTATTTTAATGTCTGATTAACCTGTTTACATTTAAAATAAGTATTTTATGTCTGATTAACCTGTTTACATTTAAAATAAGTGTTTTATGTCTGATTAACCTGTTTACATTTAAAATAAGTATTTTAATGTCTGATTAACCTGTTTACATTTAAAATAAGTATTTTATGTCTTATTACCTTGTTTGCATTTAAAATAAGTATTTTATGTCTGATTAACCTGTTTACATTTAAAATAAGTATTTTATGTCTTATTACCTTGTTTACATTTAAAATAAGTATTTTATGTCTTATTACCCTGTTTACATTTAAAATAAGTATCTAGCTAAACACTTTGAATGCACTTAATGTACTTAAAATATGAATGATTAAACAGATATAACTTATTAACAAGGTATTTTAATTTGCCAAACCTTGCTGTTTATGGTCATGACATCACAGCAGGCAGAAGACTGACATCAGAGTTTAGTTTTTAAGTTATCTCTAGCTCAATCATCATCAGCTCACTAAGTAAAGACTCGCCGGTTGACATACAAGACATGGAGAAAAAGAAAGAAAGAAAGAAAGAAAGAAAGAAAGAAAGAAAGAAAGAAAGAACAAGAGAGAGAGAGAAAGAAAGAAAGAAAGAAAGAAAGAAAGAAAGAAAGAAAGAGAGAGAAAGAGAGAAAGAGAACTAGAGATAAACAAAGAGAGAGAGAATCCTGTAGTTGAGAGAGGTTAAGCTGATCTCAGAGCATCAATCTGATCTGACCACTGTAAAGTGCCTTGCATAGTTCAAGGCCCCAGATACCACAGCTTCAAAACTCAATCAGAGACCCACCCTCCTCTCTCTCTCTCTCTCTCTCTCTCCCTTTCTATCCCTCCCTCTCCCTTAATCCATGTACCTTCTGTCAGCCTCTCCTCCCTCTCTCCATCCCTTCTTCCATAAATTTCATTTGGAAGTCTTCTCTCCGGGCCCCCTCGCCCCTTCCTCCTCAGCCTACACTCAACCCCTCTCTGAATTCAGGGCAGCCTTGCCACCAGATTTACTTGCTTAACAAATATGGACAGGGGGCCTAAGTGGTTTTTGAAATCTTAGAATGGACTTCGGAGTGCCTGTGTTGTGCTCGGCTTTGTGGGTTGGTTGCAGTTGGTGCGTGTGTGTGTGTGTGTGTGTGTGTGTGTGCGTGTGTGTGTGTGTGTGTGTGTGTGTGTGTGTGTGTTTCTGTCTCCTCCCTCGTCAGTCTCCCAGTGAGTCTGGAGGCCCAGGTGGTAGGGGAGAGTGCGGCAGGACAGCCAGTCTGTAAATGAGATAAGGTTGTCTGATTCATGGAATCTGACAGGAAATCTATAGCGGGCTATGTTTATAATCCAGCCATTACTACGATCATCCAATCATTGAGTCGGTATTTACCTGAGGCAGATTACCCCTCTTAAAGGTGCAGTGTGTGGGGTGTCAGCCCATAGCCTCTGGTCTGTTACTGGAAGGGGAGGAAGGGAGGAGAGAAATGGAGGAGAGGAGAGAGTGAGGTATGAGAGGTCTGATGGTCAACAGAACTGGAGCCTGAAAAAACATCAACAAGAGTGTGGGATATTTCACTAAAGCAATATGAAATGCATCTATTTTAATATTAAATATTTTGCTCCATGTCTTGAACTAGTTCCTGCATTGTCCAGGCCTCCCTTTTCCCATCAGGACCAACAGAATATACAGAATTCACATCAAAAAGTATTTCTAAAAGCCGAACTTTATTATGTATTATGTATTATGTATTATGTATTATGTATACAGTGTTATTTTCTGAATAGAGTTCTCCGCATGTCAAAATGTCTGTGGTGAAGTATTAGTACCTGGGGGGGGGGGGGGGCATATCTGTGGTGAAGCGTTAGTACCTTGGGGGGGGGGCATATCTGTGGTGAAGTATTATTACCTGGGGGGGGGGGGGGGGGCATGTCTGTGGTGAAGCGTTAGTACCTGGGGGGGGGGGCATATCTGTGGTGAAGTGTTAGTACCTGGGGGGGGGGGGGGGGGGGCTACTTATCCCAGAGTCTTTGATGGACAGTAAGGGACTGTTTCTTGCGTGAACCAGGGGGGTGATGGAGGGAGGGAGGAAGGGAGGGAGGGGTGTGTGTGTGTGTGTGGGGGAGGGGGGGTTATCTTATTTGGGAAAGTGAAGGGGGCCTGGCCTTATCTGTCAATAGACAGCAATTAGATTTGGTGGCGGATAGCGTCGATTGGTTTCTAATCTAGCTGTCGCCCTAGACGTGTGTAATTAAAATCTTTGATTGATAAAAGGACAGCAACCCGGCCGTCCGTCGCCCCCCCCCCCCCCCCCCCCCCCAACACCCCCCCACCCCCCTGACCCCGTCAAAACAGTGGAGCAGAGATATGAGGAGGGGCCTGGGGAGGGATGGGGCCTGGGTATTGATCACCTCTATCTGCCTGCCTATCATTGGCCTTTCCTCACAATGAAGAAAGGGTCCATACGTACAACTCCAGCCCTAATCTCCAGGACAGTGATTTAAAATCTTAACTACTAAAAACACAAAGGGCCTCTGAAAACCAACCGCAACTCATCTAATGCTTTGTGTGGTAAGATGGGAAAGTGCAACTGAGATAAAAACAGAGTCCACATGCATTACCCTAGGTGTGTGTGTGTGTGTGTGTGTGTGTGTGTGTGTGTGTGTGTGTGTGTGTGTGTGCGTGTGTGTGTGTGTGTCATCTAAAGCATGTCACTAATGAGGAGACTGGTCCTGTGAATGTAGTGCAATCAAGCGAAGGCACCCCTGAGGCGATGAAAGGATGAAAAAGAGCAACACACCCTTTCATCTCCACTACTGATATGCCTCTGAACCCAGGGAAAAGGTCTGCACACACACACACACACACACACACACACACACACACACACAACCACACACACACACATAATAAAAGTAGTTCTTCAATAGTCTATTCATTCACAATTCTACATGTGCACTCACAGACAGTACTGTGGTGTCTGAGTGGAAAGACACTGACTGATACTGTCTGTCAGATCTGATCCAGACACTTAACAACATCTTCATCATCATCATCATCATCATCATATTTCAACTGATACTGTCTGTCAGATCAAATCCCTCCCAGACACTCAACATCATCATCATCATATTTAAACCATTTCATGTCTTCCTCTTTTTACAGAACTTCCTGCCTGTTGTTTACACAGCTAACACACACACACACACACACACACACACACACACACACACACACACACACACACACACACACACACACACACACACACACACTCCTTATATGGAGGTATATGAATGTATACAACACACTAAGGCAGGAAGTGCTCACACACACACACACACACACCGTGTGTTGACTAAACACATCTAACCGTAGAGGAAAATACCAGCTGCCCTCTTCGATCTGAGCTCTAGACAGAGAGACTACAGAACCCAGAATACCATGCAGGAAGAGACGACTTCCATTCTTAATAGCCCTTAATGTGTTAGACTGGGACTGGCTGGATGGGCCACCTCAGAGACAGCTTAAACACACTGACTAGAACTTCTGCATGACCCAGTGCTAAACATTTCAGCAGCACACACACACACAGAGACCCACACACAGAGACCCACACACGCACACACGCACACACACACAAAGACACACACACACTCACATAAAGACACACATACACAGATACACACACACACACGTGGGAAAGAACAAGATCTGACTCCTTCCCGTATCCAGACTGTCTCTAAAGGGTTAATGGCGTGCTGTATGTATTGAAGCCCCTGGACTGAACTGTTTTCCCTCAACAAATAGCAGCTGGACTGTAGTTTTGGACAAACATTGTAACAGTAGACCCACATAGTGAGTCACCTGGAACCGGGACTGACCCGCACACACTCCCTCCACCCTCACACACACACACACACACAATGCCCACAGTACACATATAGAGTACACACACACACACACACACACACACACACACACACACACACACACAATGCCCACAGTACACACATAGAGTACACACACAGAACACACACACTCACACACACACACACACACACACACACACACACACACACACACACACACACACACACACACAGACACACACACACACACAGAGTACACTCAGCTCCGTCTCACCAGTGTGCCAATCCTTGCTACCTCAACAAGAACATAATAAATCACAAATTAAAAGTGCGGGCGTGTGTTTAGTGGGGGGTAGGGAGAAATCATTGGTCCAGCTACTTAATTTGATTCTTAATGGAAAGTAAAATTTCCAAAGGAAAACTTCCATTGGGCACAAAATGACAATCCTTTGTTTCAATTTCCTTAGCTGCAAGCGAGATTGAGATTGATAAATGTTGGCAGCACCAGCCCAGACCTGTTGCCTTTCGTTTAGCTGGTCTGAATAATCTCCTCACTAGTTAGGGGTTGGGGGTTGGGGGTTAGGGTTGGGGGTTAGGGTTAGGGTTGGGGTTAGGGTGGGGGTGGGGGTTGGGGGTTGGGGTTAGGGTTGGGGTTAGGGTTAGGTGTTGGGGGTTGGGGTGGGGGTTGGGTTAAGGTTGGGTTAGGGTTAGGGGTTAGGGGTTAAGGTTAGGTTAAGGTTAAGGTTAGGTTAAGGTTAAGGTTAGGTTAAGGTAGGGTTAGGGTTAGGGGGACTGAACGGGCTGGGGGCGTGTCCACGATGACACCTGGTCCAATGAGGAGGAGGGATGATGCTTAATGACTCCTGGTCCAATGAGGAGGAGGGATGATGCTTAATGACTCCTGGTCCAATGAGGAGGAGGGATGATACTTAATGACTCCTGGTCCAATGAGGAGGAGGGATGATGCTTAATGACTCCTGGTCCAATGAAGAGAATCACTAAGCCAATAAGAACAACCACTTCTTTTTAAAGAAAACGTCATCGACCAATTATTGCTTTCAAGCTAATCTTCCGATCAGTAAACATAAAGGTACTTCCAGTCGTGGCATAAGGCAGACAGTCAGACCCAGAGCCCACATGGAGGAGGACAGCAATCAGACAAAGGCTGCCCCCCCCCCCCCCCCTCCTCTGATTAAAGATGTGTGGTGCTCTGCACGCAGCAGCCCGTGGTTTGGAGGAGCTGGTTAATATGCAGGCCCATGTCTGGGTAATGTCTCCCAGTGATAAACAGCAGAGCTGCGATTGTTCTTCACAGGCAGTCAGGGAGCGCCACCATGACGACGGCACCAAGGGGGGGGGTCCTCTCCTAGCCCCTCATCCATCCACTCACAGACACCACAACATTAACTAGGGCTGTGGAGGGGGCTCCACTCCGGTCAGAGTGGGCAGCAAGGCAGACAGACAGGTAGATAGACAGGTAGACAGATAGATAGACAGACATGCAGGCAGACAGACATACAGGAAGGCTGGCAGGCAAGCAGCCAGACAGACAGACGGACTGATGGACAGACAGACAGACAGACAGACAGGGAGCCAGGCAGACAGGCACATAGTCAGACATGCAGGCAGACAGACATACAGGAAGGCTGGCAGGCAAGCAGCCAGACAGACAGCCAGCCAGACAGCCAGCCAGCCAGCCAGACAGACAGACAGACAGACAGACAGACAGACAGACAGACAGACAGACAGACAGACAGAGACAGACAGACAGACAGACAGGCGGGGAGCTAGTGCAGTGGATGAGCGTTTTAAGATCAAAAGTTCAAACTGAATTGCATTTATGTAAAGCCTTGCAGGTATGAAGGCAGCCTAATGTGCTTTGGGTTTTTGAAAAGCGCTATATAAATGAAATTAATGATTATTGTTATTATTATTAATGCCTAGTCCTCTCCCTCAGTGGACTGATATATATAGAAGACAGAGTCTTCCTATGGGGAGAACAAAACACAAAACAAACTAATTAACAAAGATGTTATTGTTTTATCATTGTTTTGTATTATTGTTTACCATACTGTAAATTTGAGAAAAGCTCCACAAAACAGCTCTAAACAATGATGTGTGTTGTCCCTTACCATACTGTAAACCTACAGGAGAAATACTGTCCAGAAATGTATGTCAGTGTGATAGGATTCACGTCCACGTCATTGAACCAACAGTAATCTGTACTAACAGGGTTCCTTGGTGTAATACACCCCAAGAGAGACTATTATTATGGCTGATAATGAATATTTCCCAGGCAGCCATATTTTTGCTTGAGTGGGTGATGTAAAAAATAATCCTCAAGAAAATGTAGGAAGGGTCCTTGGGGAGGCATATCATTACAGCGTAGAAATAGAGAATGAACACAGAGCTACTCCACGACACATAAGAGCAGACCATACAGTCTGGTCTAGGTATAATAGATCTATTTTAATATAGAAATTCCAATTGACAGAATAGGTTTTCCAACTTTACTCATCAATTGTCCCAATGTATCAAAAGAGTTTTGAAAAATGTGATAATGAAGATCTAAGAATATTTCATCTCGGAATGTTCCGCCATCTTGATTGAAGTGTGTTCTGTCTAATCTAATGAGCTAGTAATCCAGTGCAGCATAAGAGCAGGCCATTCCCTTCTAGCAGAGTCCACTTTGGCAAGCCATCTCTGCCTTTCCCTCTAAGTATAGCTATGGAGGACAAGGTGAGCCCAGCCTTCGGAACTTTAACGTTTCCCACCCAATGTTGGCAGTTTGAATGTCAAAGAGGAAGGTGGTCTGATTTGGGTTTCCGTGCCAACCATGCGGTCCTATAGTATTTATAACCATTAAGGGGCGTGCAGGTGTCATAGAAGAGAGCCGCTGGCCCACTTCCTCTTTCCTCGCGTTACTTTGCCTGCCCCCCCCCCCTACACACACACACACACACACACACACAAGGTCCTTTCCTCTCTGTTGGGGACAAGACAGATCCAACAAATGAAAGTTGAGAAACCAGAACGTGGTGTTAAAGAAAGTCACCATCACTATTTGATGCATCCATCATGGTTCCACCTAGAGGGCTTTCTTCAGAAGACTGGGCTGTGATTCAACCTCCATTTATTCCGGCTGCGCTTTGTCCTGAAAGATGTCTGTGTTCTACCCCCAACCCAATCAGCCAAAGATGGCTCTACTTTTTAATTTGGGATGAGAATTGGATTGGAGGCTCTCATCTGAATGAACAGTCCTCTCCTCTCCTCTCCTCTCCTCTCCTCTCCTCTCCTCTCCTCTCCTCTCCTCTCCTCTCCTCTCCTCTCCTCTCCTCTCCTCTCCTCTCCTCTCCTCTCCTCTCCTCTCCTCTCCTCTCCTCATTTCAGGAGCCAACGTATTGGGCCTGCAAAGACTCACATAGTCTAACACAGTGTTGAGGAACAGTAGTGTGCTGCACACACACACACACACACACACACACACACACACACACACACACACTCCCGTAAGTTTACATCCTTCCATTTCTTGTCATGTCTCTATCATGCTTGCTGTGCTGACTTGGTAGACGTCTGTTGCTCCATATCTGTCCCCGTGTGCTGAGGGAGGGGCCATGGCCCCCACAGCCGCGGCGGGAGGGATCCTAATTAACAGCCCCATTCATTAGAGTGGAGCAGAGGCCTTTTGCTTTCTGAGCACTTGTTTTATGGCGGCGCAGCGGAGCTCTGTCCTGGGATTCTGAGGGGGATAATTGCCTTTGCCGCAGGCTGCAGTAATCTGGTCGGCTAATTCATTATTTTAATAAGTTAGCTTCTCCTCCAGGGTGGTGCGGGGAGCAGCCTGCACCTCCTTCTCCTCCAGGGTGGTGCGGGGAGCAGACCGCACCTCCTTCTCCTACAACCTTACTGCTGCTTCTCTTTACGCCAGCGCCCGCACGGGGTTAATAGCAGTGATTAGCCTCTCTCCGCAGCCTGTCATTTCTCGTTTAACTGGGGCGATTCCAACGAAACCTTTCAGGAGCGACTCGTAATCAAGCGCTGTGAAGCCGAGGTGATCCCTGTAAAGAGGTCTGGATGGAGGAGAGCAGCCATGAAAGCAGAGCCCCGATCATTAGCAGCCCCTGATGTGGCCTGCCTGTGGACTCTCTGGTTGTTTTTATAAATGTTCATTTGGGAAGAGACGGTCTTCGCCTGGAGCTGGGGAATAGCTCAGGTTTATACTGTTACACACACATAGGATGATCGTTAGGTTTGCCTAACTAATGACTTCATTTGGAACATAATCTTCGATCTCTTTAATAGGCCGTGCAGTCAAAGAGAGAGAGAGAGAGAGAGAGAGAGAGAGAGAGAGAGAGAGAGAGAGAGAGAGAGAGAGAGAGAGAGAGAGAAAGAGAGCGAAAGAGAGAGAGAGAGAGAGAGAGAGATAGAGAGAGAGGGAGAGACACAGAGAGATAGAGATAGTGAGAGAGAGAGAAAGAAAGAGAGAGAGTGTATACAGGTTTAATGAGAGAAATTCTGTCTGATTTTTTGTGCATCGGCTGATAGAAAAGTTTGTCATTTTTAGAGGATGAATACAAACAGAGAACCTCCCTCTATAAACGTATTAAAGTATTAAAGTGGAGGTATAAGACAAAAATCAAGATGCTGACTTGCTGCTTACTATGAGGTCTGGAATCCCATCACACAGTCAGCATCAGCCAGTGCTTCAATATTTGGTTGTTTTTTCAATGTGTGTATTATTTTACTTACAGACATATGAAACCCAATAAAAATATCCCATTTGAAAACACAATCCTACCAAGTGTCTGTACATGTGCCAGCTGCTGATATATATAGCTCTGCCTGTAGCTGCAGAAGGCCACAGCCACAACATAAGGCTAGTTTGAAGCATAATGGCTAGAGGCAGGCCACATCACCATCTGTTCTACACTCCAACTTCACTTTCATTACTATGGCTACAACTAATGATCAGATCACCACGGCAACGCTGTTGCCAGGACACACCAACACACACACACTCACTCCAATCAACCAGACGTACATTTACATTCACTGTTTTCAGCACCGAGCACAACCTAGCCTTACACTTCCCCCCCCCCCCCCCCCCCCCCCCCCCCCACACACACACACACACACACACACACACACACACGCACACACACACACGCACACACACACACACACACACACACACAGCACCCCCACCCCCCAGCACAGGCCGGCCTTACACCCCCCAGCACAGGCCGGCCTTACACCCCCAGCACAGGCCAGCCTTACACCCCCCAGCACAGGCCGGCCTTACACCCCCCAGCACAGGCCGGCCTTACACCCCCAGCACAGGCCAGCCTTACACCCCCCAGCACAGGCCAGCCTTACACCCCCCAGCACAGGCCAGCCTTACACCCCCCAGCACAGGCCAGCCTTACACCCCCCAGCACAGGCCAGCCTTACACCCCTTCTTAAGCACCGATCACAGCCCAGTCTGGCGTCCATATTCTGGGGTCGTGCTCCGTGCTGTATGCTGGCTTGTCTGTCTGTCATCACCCTCCTGTTTGCTGGCGTCTATGTAAAGGGGGGCTGGATATTAAAACATGGCTGTCTTATCTCTTCATCTAAGCTCCTGAGTGAAGTGTCACGTGGCCAAGGGAAAGAACCGCACCAAAGACAAAGTTAGAAAATAGGATGTCGTTGGTCAAAGAGTGAGGAGATATTTTAAAATATATTTTCAAACTAATAAGCCGAGATTGAACGTTGGGACCAGTAGGGACCACAGTGTTTGGACGAATAGGATCTCCATAAAAGGTATTGAACGAGGTAACATTTCAAATGAATATTATCTATCAGAAAATGAAACAGGTTGCTGCCATCCTACACACACACACACACTTTGAACACACCCTTATCCGGCCTCAAGTGAAACTAAACTTCCTGGAATAAAGTCAGGGATGAGTTTCCCTTTAACAGGCTGAATGGAAGGATCACGTGAATAAAGCATTCTGGGATCTTTCCAGATCAGAGCTAGCATGTGTTCCATTGAGTAACATGTGACCATAACGCCTACTCATAACCCCGAGCTGCAGCCATTAAAACAATGTTTACTCAGCCAGCGTGAGGGCCTGAATGGGTTCTTGTATTGGCTGGCTATCGGCACATGCACGGCTGCTGTGTACACAACAGTGGAAGCGTTGGTCGTTGAGCTCCATAAAGTAGGCACGAGATACCAGCCCGACCGCCTAATGACTCGTTGGCTATTAACTCACCATCAGAACCAAATCTCACACATTCAGTGTTCCCTCCAGGCTGTCTGGCCACATCGCACAGAGATGCTAAGTGGAGCGGACTGAGACAATGGGTGGGGAAACAGGAGCCCTTTAAGATGGCACACAGAGTCACTAGGACGTAGGGGGGTTATGGCTGCTAACAGTTACCAATGGGTGGGGAAACAGGAGCCCTTTAAGATGGCACACAGAGTCACTAGGACGTAGGGGGGTTATGGCTGCTAACAGTTACCAATGGGTGGGGAAACAGGAGCCCTTTAAGATTGCACACAGAGTCACTAGGACGTAGGGGGGTTATGGCTGCTAACAGTTACCAATGGGTGGGGAAACAGGAGCCCTTTAAGATGGCACACAGAGTCACTAGGACGTAGGGGGGTTATGGCTGCTAACAGTTACCAATGGGTGGGGAAACAGAAGCCCTTTAAGATGGCACACAGAGTCACTAGGACGTGGGGGGGTTATGGCTGCTAACAGTTAACAGGGGAAACAGGAGCCCTTTAAGATGGCACACAGAGTCACTAGGACGTAGGGGGGTTATGGCTGCTAACAGTTACCATTGGGTGGGGAAACAGAAGCCCTTTAAGATGGCACACAGAGTCACTAGGACGTGGGGGGTTATGGCTGCTAACAGTTAACAGGGAAAACAGGAGCCCTTTAAGATGGCACACAGAGTCCCCAGGACGTAGCAGGGTTATGGCTGCTAACAGTTACCAATGGTTGTTACCAGTTACAGACGTTTACCAAACCACACAATCCAAACAAAACGATCCAACCTGAGAGAGTTGCAGTCAGCTCGTTTCCTTGGAAACCCCAGAGTGTGTATGAGGGAGCAGCAGTCCGCCTGGATCAGGACTCTCTCTACATTCTACTCCCTCTAGCTCCATGGCCACTAGGTGGAGGCTGGGTTGACGGTCCAGGCCCCTCCAGGGGGGCGGGTGTCGGGGGGTATGGCTGGGCTGGTTGGCCCAGAGCAGCCCCAGGCTGGTTCAGGGCTGTGTGCGTTTCCACGTCCACGACACCATCTGCCAGGGCTGCCGGTCTCCACGGTGACCAGGTGGCTGTCTGTTTCAGCGAGGTGTCACGCATGCAGATGCTTCCTGGACCACTCTGGTGGAAACCCACTGTGGGAGGGGACGGCTGTGTGGTCTGTTCAGCATTGAAAACAGCAGTCACTAGAGGTAGCACTGTTGGTGGGAACTAGTTGGTGACTTTGGGTGTGTAAGTAGACCATGTAGGTGTTGTGGTAGATCACAGCAGTCATCACACTCACTGGATACACATCGCAGTAAATACAACCTTCCATAACTTTTTATGAAATAATGCTATGGATGCACATGGTATATGATATCTAGGCGTAACACTAGACATTTAGACTGATCCTAATCTTCCAAACAGAACTACGCTATGTGACAGACAAATGATAATAAAAGGTCTGTTTGTAAGACTTCAGTTTATAAGACTTTAGTTTATAAGACTATAGTTTGTAGACTTTGGTTTGTAAGACTTTAGTTTATAAGACTATAGTTTATAAGACTTCAGTTTATAAGACTATAGTTTATAAGACTTTAGTTTATAAGACTATAGTTTGTAGACTTTGGTTTCTAAGACTTTAGTTTATAAGACTATAGTTTATAAGACTTCAGTTTATAAGACTTTAGTTTATAAGACTTTATTTTGTAGACTTTGGTTTATAAGACTTCAGTTTATAAGACTTTAGTTTATAAGACTTTAGTTTATTAGACCATAGTTTGTAGACTTTGGTTTATAAGACTTCAGTTTATAAGACTTCAGTTTATAAGACTTTAGTTTATAAGACTTTATTTTGTAGACTTTGGTTTATAAGACTTCAGTTTATAAGACTTTAGTTTATAAGACTTTAGTTTATACCTTTAGTTTAGCTTGAGTTTGGATAACCAGGTGATTATTTAATGCGGGTAAGCGTCAGGATATTCAAACCTGCTGATGTGCAAGGACCAGCCCAGCCCAGCTCAGCTCAGCCTAGCACAGTCTCTCCTGGGCCAGCCCAGCATGACTGAGTGCTACTGACTGGTCCCTCCTCTCCTAACACAAACCCCCAGTTCCCTCCCTCCCTCCCTCCCTCCCTTACGCATTCATCAATTCTCATTAGAGAAAATCATTATGTGGAATACCAACTTTTTGGCCAATATTCATCACTGTCAGTCCACACTGCACAGCAGAACGGCTGACAGAAACAGGGGGTGCTGGGTGATGGTGAGGGGGGTACCAGAGGCACGGGGTGCTGGGTGGTGGTGAGGGGGGTACCAGAGGCATGGGGTGCTGGGTGGTGGTGAGGGGGGTACCAGAGGCACGGGGTGCTGGGTGGTGGTGAGGGGGGTACCAGAGGCACGGGGTGCTGGGTGGTGGTGAGGGGGGTACCAGAGGCATGGGGTGCTGGGTGGTGGTGAGGGGGGTACCAGAGGCATGGGGTGCTGGGTGGTGGTGAGGGGGGTACCAGAGGCAGGGGGTGCTGGGTGGTGGTGAGGGGGGTACCAGAGGCATGGGGTGCTGGGTGGTGGTGAGGGGGGTACCAGAGGCATGGGGTGCTGGGTGGTGGTGAGGGGGGTACCAGAAGCACGGGGTACCAGAGGGGGTAGATGTCCTGAGGAGCCCCACTGGAGGGAGATCTCTTTTCCCCTCCCCTCCCCTCCCCTCCCCTCCCTACACAGCAGTTCGCAGCGGCCCACACTACCAGTCTGCCAGCCATTCCTTAAGCGTTTAGCTATTGTGCAACAAATAGGTGGAATCAACTTCCAGAGGGTCTGAGACTCACTCCAAGCCTGAGTACTTTTAAATCCAGATTCAAAACAGACATGCTCCTTATAGGTCCTGCTTAGCCATTCTGTACCTCGTATTATGTCATTATATATTAAAATATGTTATTTTTACACACACACACACACACACACACACACACACACTATGTATGAAGGAGTGTCTCACTTCCTGCTGCTGCTGGAGGTTCTCCTAAAAGCACTGAGAGATCAATACCTTGGTTCTCCTTTACTGTGTGTGTCTCTGGACAATAGACCTACACACACACACACACACACAAACAACACATACACACACACATACCCACTCAGGACAGCGCTGCAGAAGGTAGCCTCCTGCCTCGTCAGCTATTCACAGCTCTGCCGCTTCAGTTGTCCGTAGCAACCCTCGGCTGGCCTGTCCTGTCCGCCAGCCTAACTACAGCTTAAAGCCTCATCCCAGCCGAAACCTAGCCTAAGCCCAGCCTAACCTTAGCCTAATGGTAGCTTGGTCTAAGTTCTATTGTGTTTGGGTCTGTAATTAGATGGTAGCTTGGTCTAGCTTCTATTGTGTTTGGGTCTTTAATTAGATGGTAGCTTGGTCTAGCTTCTATTGTCTTTGGGTCTGTAATTAGATGGTAGCTTGGTCTAGCTTCTATTGTCTTTGGGTCTGTAATTAGATGGTAGCTTGGTCTAGCTTCTATTGTCTTTGGGTCTATGCTCTTGGTCTTGTACAGAGAAAAGAAGTTCAAAGCCTTGCCATGTTGTGCTGCCTTTAAGATAACAGCCTGAAACCCTCGACCAGGAGTGGGGTTTCCATCAAGTCTCTGAGTGCTTCTTACCACCAGTCTTAATGTGCTAACGTCTGTCTCACACTCTCAGTGGTGCAGTGTTCTAGATGGCCCTCTAGATATCCATCACAGCCAACCATCTTCATTACACACAAATTACTTCAGATATACTATATTATCAACACATCCAATAGATTTATTATGTTTAATTTCCTATCACTGCAACGATAAATTCCTAGTGGTGGATGACACACACACACACGGGGAGATGGATGCGCACACACACACACACACACACACACACACACACACACACACACACACGGGGAGATGGATGCGCACACACACACACACACACACACACACACACACAGGGAGATGGATGCGCACACACACACACACACACAGGGAGATGGATGTGCACACACACACACACACAGGGAGATGGATGTGCACACACACACACCAACACTTGGGGAGGTGGATGCAGATTGGGGTAGAGAGCCTTAGAGGGCAACATATGATGCCCTGCGGCAGGGCTCTGTGGAAGAGCCATCAGTCCTCTCCCTATAGACAGACACACGCACACACACACGCATACACGCACACACGCACACACGCACACAGACACACACACACACACACACACACACACACACAGACACACACACACACACACACACACACACACACACACACACACACACACACACACACACAAACTGAGTTTCACTGTGCAGGCTTTACCACTACAAAACTATCCACAACACAATGTATCATAATTAAATGCAATAGAGAAGCATTTAGAAAGAATATATTTTTAAAAGGAACAAAATAATTTATAGTTGTAAGCATACATTAGAACCTGTTGAAATGTGTCAGTCACTCACAGTCACTCACAGTAGCGCAATGGGTGTGTGTTTGCGATGCTTATAAAAGGCATCTAGTTATTATCCAGCATTAAACTATGGGTCTTTCACTCCCACCATAGAGCCCCCTCAGCAGGACCACTGTGACATAATAGAGCCTTAGCAGGACCGCTGTGACATCATAGAGCCTCAGCAGGACCAATATGACGTTATAGAGCCTAAGCAGGACCAATGTGATGTCATAGAGCCCCTCAGCAGGACCAATGTGACATCATAGTCCCTCAGCAAGACCACTGTGACATCATAGAGCCTCAGCAGGACCACTGTGACATCATAGAGCCTCAGCAGGACCACTGTGACATCGTGGAGCCTCCTCAGCAGGACCACTGTGAAATCATAGTGCCTCAGCAGGACCACTGCAACATCATATTGCCTCAGCAGGACCACTGTGACATCATAGTGCCCCCTCAGCAGGACCACTGTGACATCATAGTACCTCAGCAGGACCACTGTGACATCATAGTGCCCCCTCAGCAGGACCACTGTGATATCATAGAGCCTCAGCAGGACCCCCATGACCTCACCGTAATACATAAGCAGTCAGCTGGCCTGAAGGTGTGAGGCAGCTCCCCCCCGCCCCCCCCCCCCCCCCCCCCCCCCCCCCCCACTCATCTGCATTCTCCAGCTCCACCCTGCTGTGATTGCATCTCCATTCTTATCAGGGGTTTATGGTCATATCCTGTTTGCTGATTAGAGATTTGGAGAAAGACTCCGAGTCATTAACTACCACTGAACCATCACGCATAATAATCCTTGAAACGAGAAAAAACAAACATTGGGGGGAAAAACGGATTTAAATGAGACACTATTATCTCACTTGACTTGTTGAATTGTTCGTTTGTTTAGCCATAATGTGTATTTCTGAGGTACGTGTAATTGTTTCAATGATTTAACATACAAACAGTTGTTAAAACTGTGGCAGATTATTCCAGAGGGCATAGTTTTTGTAATTAAATAAACATTGTCTTGAAGCTAATGATAATTCCTGTCTCATTTCAACACAACTCATACCACTAAACTAGAGCCATTCTGTAGCCGTGCTAAATGGGAGCAGGGAGGTTTCTCTGTAGTCTGTACTGCCAGGTCCAGCCAGCCCCTCTACTGCATGTTTAAATTCTCGTCCTGCTTGCCCAGAGGGACTTTAACCCTTTCTGCTGGCTCTCATTTCAATCTGATGCTTTTTGTTAAATGTTTAACTTAAATTGGTAGCCTCATAAATATTCCAAATCACTCGCGCTATGTTTGATGAGGAAATGAGCCTAGCACCCACAGTGGCTCCCCAGGCTACGCTGAGACACAGACAGACAGAGAGAGAAAGAGAGAGAGAGAGAGAGAGAGAGAGAGAGAGAGAGAGAGAGAGAGAGAGAGAGAGAGAGAGAGAGAGAGAAACCTTCAACTTGACTCTTAGAACTAGCCCTGCACCGCACTCTGGCAGCCTGCATCAGCGAGCAGCAAATAGTTTTAACAATGTGCAGGCTGCCAGGCTGGGTGCTGATGCTATCTATGGCACTACACGCTACAGAGGTAGCGGCAGTGAGGACCTGTTTCTGCCCGCTCTCCTGTGAGAGAGCCGTTTATAGTGTAAATACACGACAGCTGAATGTGAATGTGGAATCAGACGCGTGCGGGGATCAGCAGGGTGTTCTCTGATTGGCCCGTATGTTGTAGTGGGTCACCGGGGAGAGTTTGATTTCTGTCCAATTAGATTCACCGGGATCATCAGCACTAAAGGACTCTGGGAACTTAAGGCTCTTAACAGCAGCGATTTCAAATGAAAAACATGGTGGATTTTTGAATGATACTTTGACAGAATCTGAAACTCTTCCAGTGAAGTCCAGTCCACATAAGTAAGAACACATTTAGACATCTTTAAGAAACTACATCTACAGGAACCTGTGATTGACACATACCTTCCATCTAATCACCTAGACTCAATATGTCACTCGTATTGATTTCATAAGCAGTCCAAACCAAAACATGGCCTCCTAGGACAGCATCAGACCAAGCCAAAGTTTCCACACATCTTTCTCCCTGAAGGTTATAGGTAGAGGAAAGAAGAAATAGGATTGCCTTATTGTTTGCCTTTCTGTCCATCTCTGTCTTAACTGTTGTACTCTAGTGTGTTGCTCTCTGTCTGAGCATTAATGTCTTATTCTTTTTCTGTAAAGCGTCTTTGGGTCTTAGAAAAGCGCTATATAAATAAAATGTATTATTATTATTATTAATTAGAAAAAGGCACATTATGCTCCCATTTAGAAATGACAAGATATATTTTTTGGTCACCCATTACCAAAATATTAACAAATTAAAATATTCATAAATTAAAAATGTACTGTACATGCTTTACTATTCTTATACACAGAAATAATATGCATGTTAATTTCTTTATATAATATCGAATTCATAATGCAAGTCCCAGATAAGTCTCACTGACATTATATACTTTAGAAGTGTGGTGTGTGTGTGTGTGTGTGTGTGCGTGTTGGTGCGTGTGTGTGTGTGTGTGTGTGTGTGTGTGTGTGTGGTGGCTGGTTCCAGACCATGTCTCCGTAAGCAGGTGACTTTTAGTGTGTCTCTCCTTCTCTCCTCTCCCTCCATCGCTGTTCCTCTCCTCTCCTCTCCTCCTCCTCTTCCTCCTCCCTCCATCTGGAGGTGACTTCCTGTGTATTGCAGCCACAGCAGTCACATTGAGCTACAATGCAGACAGATTGCTTAGAATAACCATCAGGGACGTCTCCATTCTCCCTGTCAGCAATTTGCAGGATAATTTTGGCACCCTTTTAAAGATCCAACTCTGGTAAGAAGAGGATCAAACTAAACGTGCTAGTTGTTATTGCACTTTATTAGGAAGGCTAATCCTATCTGCAAGGCGAAGTGCACTCTGGTCAATACACTCAAACCAACGCACTGAGGCACTTTTCACGATTTGTAAGAACAGGAAGTGACAGCACACGCAGCTTTTGGAGCAGCAGGTCGGCTAACGGGATAAAATGTCTCTCTGTAAATTTCATTACCAAAGACTTACGGAGAAAGGAGGGATGCTGATTCTCGTGCTCTAGACAGGATTGGACCTTTATTTTGGGGGTTTGATAGTGACCACACCGATAAGTAACTGAGTTAAAAAACTATTTTCAGCTGCTATTCTGAGTGTTTTAAAACCAGGGTTGTATTCCGGCAGATATGAAGAGCTTTGATTTTTTGTCAGTTGGATGTAGAAAAATCAAGGTGTATTTTCCAGACAGTTAGTTGGGGGCGGGAGTTGTTGGAAGCTTGCCTAAAATCTGATGTCCTTAAAGCCTGCGTTGATGTCCATAGCGTCTGATCTCAGCAGTGAGCGTCTTGTATTTAATCAGTTTCTCTGAGGAGGTTTGGGGTCCAACACAAATTTTACTTCCAAGACTAGAAACAACACACATTCTACTTCTAAGACTAGAAACTTCCCTTCCTTATCTTTCAGAGACAACTTCAGGACTGTATCATTCACGGAGAAGGAAGTCATTGATACAGTTACACAACATTATTATTATTATTTACAAAATAGACTTTCCATGGGAATAGCTTCATAACCAAAGATGGCATCCAAGCTTGAATGATTGCCTTTCTGATGGGACACCAGAGCAGAGTTGCCTTGAGGCAGAGCCTCGCTGTGTGAAAGGAAATCCATGCGTCATTCCTTCAGTATTTACCTCTCCCATGCTCTCCTGCTCTGTGCTGCTCATATTTATAATTTACCGCTGGCCAGGAGAACTGACACTAGCCGCCATAAATTCTCCTCTAATTCCAAATAATTCCGATTACATGGACGAGTAGTTTTCAATCAGAAAGATAATCTGGGTGATAGATGGATGGATAATTGGCTGTCTCTGCCACGTAAATATTGTGTCGTTCTATTAATCTTGCCGAATGAGGTGTCAAGCTGTCACTCATTCGTCAAACTGAATTAGGAAATATAACGAATAAATAAATGCATGCCCGGGTGGAAGCACCAGTGTGTGTGTATGTGTGCGTGTGTGTGTGTGTGTGTGTGTGTGTGTGTGTGTGTGTGTTTGTGTGTGTGTGTGTGTGTGTGTTTGTCTGTGTGTGTGTGTGTGTGTGTGTGTGTGTGTGTGTGTGTGTGTGTGTGTGTGTGTGTGTGTGTGTGTGTGTGTTCGCAATGGAATGAAATGGAGCAGTCAGGACAAGGAGTGATGGTCCTGAGTGAGAAAGAAAGGGGGAGAGAGAGAGAGAGAGAGAGAGAGAAAGGGGGAGAAGGGACCAAAAGGAAAGTGATGTGTGTGTGTGTGTGTGTGTGTGTGTGGCCTGATCTGTGTGTGTATGTTTGTGTGTGTGTGTGTGTGTGTGTATGTAGCCTGATGTGTGTGCATGTGTGTGGCCTGATGTGTGTGTGTGTGTGTGTGTGTGTGTGTGTGTGTGTGTGTGTGTGTGTGTGCACAATGGCATACTGTTAGTCAAAGTGTATGTGAGCCTTCTCTCCATCTAGGGTTGATGATAGCGTCTGATGTGGCACAGTCTTCCATTTCGTTCTTCAGACAGTAGGAACCTTTCATGTTTTCTAAATTCCAGGGGGACAGTACACAATGGTTACACCTCACCCAGGCAGGAAGTTATTGGTATAAACCCAATATCCTGTACGTTTTAAAACATACACTAACCACACCCATATGCTTAATCACACCAAGGGCATGTTTACCACCAAATAACCATGAAGCAGGTTGCTGTATTTTCTGAAGCAGGATTCAGAACTGTCGCATATGAAGTCATTCTTACAGCTAGCCCTAGACGGTGGATTTATGAGCACATATAAGACTATATGCAACACCACAGAATTTATTACATTATAACATTACGATACCGTAATTTATTAAATTATAACTTTACGATACCATTTACAGAGTTGGTCACCCACCTATCCACCTACCTCTATAGAATTCATGTAATACACACATAATGATCTTCATCTTCATCTTCCTCATCAAATTCACCAGGACCTTTACCATTCAGCGGCTGTCTTCAGGAGAACCTGTCTCACCATGGGGACCCCTCGCCACCAGGATAGGAATGACGTTTTCATTGAATTCTGAATTAAATCTCAAATATCAGTCATTTGAAGGAAAAGGTCAGTACTAATAGAGCCTCCATGGTTTTTAATATCTCATAATTCTCTTTAAGTGGATCTCTACCTGCTTGGGCATAAGACCTGCTAATTACAGACGATTCATTAACTCAGCGATCAGGTGTTTGTAAAGGCAAACAAAGAGCTAGCTTCTCCTAAATCATGGCCGGCCTTCCACATGGTCATTAACCACGGCTGGGGTCCTGGCGCGTGACAGATTGGATCTCCTCCCAGGCAGGGCTGCCCGTTTATCTGCCGGATGATAAAGTCAGTGTCGCCCTCCGTTTTCAATCAGAGAGAAAGTTATTAGACTGACGAGGGAATGATGAGCCCAAACACTCTAAAGATATTGTATGAAAAAATAAAAATAAACTATTTCCGTATTATATGAGCATTGCTTGGTTTTGTTTATGGCTCTCAGAGGCCCCCCTGTTAAAGCAGCCAGCATGGTGTGGGTCCAAATAATCCCACAGAGGCCCAGGCATGTCTATTCACTTCACTGCTATTCTCATACCTTCATACCTCAGACCCACATTTACAATACTCTGCCCCTCCCCCCTGGCTGTCCCTGACACGCAGACCAAGCATCCCCAGAGCTCATAAAGCTGACATCTTCACTAAACTATGCTAACAAGGCTGGGCTGATTTGTACATGCAGCACTCGCTGGCACGTGGTACTGTGTGGCGGAGACCATCAAAGAAAAGCCATACCGCAAGGGTCATAAAGAAACACACACTCCGCAACACACACACACACACACACACACACACACACACACACTGCAACACAGGCATGCTAACACACACACACTCTGCAACACAGGCATGCTAACACACACACACTCTGCAATCCAGGCAAGCGAACACACAGATAAAACAAAAGGCGCACACACACACACACACACACACACACACACACACACACACACACTGGGTAAAGCATGCAGACAGGAAAAAGTACCCCAGGGGTCTGTTGTTGGGCCTTTGTTCATAGCAGCACTAGGATTTATAGAGCTGTCTCACCTAACTCTATCTGAACGGCAGCTGCAGCAACAAGAGAATGGAAATAGTTCAACCACCTGCAGAGTGTCCATTTAGCTCCTACCAATAAAACAGTGAATGAGAGTGGGTCAGTCAGTCAGCCAGTCAGTCAGCCAGTAAGCCAGCCAGTCAGTCAGCCAGTAAGCCAGCAAGCCAGCAAGTCAGCCAGTCTGTCAGCCAGCCAGTCAGCCAGTCAACCAGTCAGTCTGCCAGCCAGTAAGCCAGTCAGCCAGCCAGCCAGCCTGCCAGCCGGCCAGTCAATCAGCCAGCCAGCCAGTCAGTCAGCCAACTAGCATGGACAGTGACCTGTCGGCTGCTTGCTAGCGTGTGATTGAGAGCCTAGCCTGCTCTTTAACCCAACGACGGACAGGTGAGGCTTATTTGAGGCCTTAGGTGGGAGCGGTCATGACCCTGGGCACTGCTAATTTGAGAGCCTCCTAGTTAAAAGTATATTACACTTCATTAAAATGACACTCAGCTTTGGCATTCAGTAAAAGCTTTGTTAATAAGATCACCTCTCTGGAAAGAGACTCCCTGCATCTAGTTATAACAGTAAAACCTGGGCCCAAAAAATAAATCAATGATTCAGAGCAGTTTAAATATCTAGCAGAACACCAAGCCCTCTGGCTGTGCTGGACAGGGCTAGCAGCCCAGCCCTTAGCGTCTACCTGGCAGCGTTGGGTTACCAGGGGCCCTTACTGTGGCCCTCTGTCCTCCTCTCTGCCACGTGGGCCCCATGTCAATGGGTCCTTTGATGGCTCTGGGGCCTATCAGCGCCCCTCGCCCTGTCCCGTAGAGGGGGGGGGGGGGTGACCGAACACCTGGCTCAGGTAACACACCAACCACGTGCCACCGTCCAACGCCCAAAACAAAACCCCCTCTGTCAGGCCCTTAACTGGCTTCTCACTTCCCCTCTGCTCTCCTTCATATTAACTCAGAGAGGGGTGACAGGAAGTGGTTTGACAGGAAGCGGTTTGACAGGAATTGGTTTGACAGGAAGTGGGTCGACAGGAAGTGGGTCGACAGGAAGTGGTTTGACAGGAAGTGGGTCGACAGGAAGTGGTTTGACAGGAAGTGGGTCGACAGGAAGTGGGTCGACAGGAAGTGGGTTGACAGGAAGTGGTTTGACAGGAAGTGAACACACGAAAAGGAGATATGAGGGGAAAGGACTCGCTGGATCATTATTCTGTGTATCCATGGCGATGACTGAGCTAATCGTTATCCTGTGTATCCGTGGCGATGACTGAGCTAATCGTTCTGCTTCCTATCCATGGCTAACAGCTGATCTGCTCTGAGACGCACTCCAGAACGCGTTCAGAACGGGTTTTACTGTTAGTTCACAATGTTTGTTCTAGTATAAGGGCAAGTCAGCTTCATGTTCTCACAGGTAATTAGTAATTAGTTATTCAGTAAATTATGATAAAAAAAAAAAAAAATGCAATTTTAAATCGGCTTTTAAAAACCTCCCCAGTTACCTCAGGCTCTCCTAAGCTAGCTAAAATGGATGGGGAGCACACCTGTGCCCCCCCCCCCCTCACCTGTACCTCACCTGTACCTGAGCTCATCCTCTTCCTCCACTATCAAGGAACCTTCAAAGGCCGCTGAGTGAGTTATCTTTGGAGGGTCAGAGAGACAGGATGCTGCTGACGACACACTGCTCTGCTCCCAGACTCAACTCAGAGAGAGAAGAAAGAGAGAGAGAGAGAGACACTGAAAGAAGAAAGAGAGAGTGTGTGTGTGTGTGTGTGGGGGGGGGGGGGGGTGTCACTTGATAGTGGATGAGAGGAGCAGAGCGGAAATCAGGGTCTCGGGTTAGAACAGCAACAGACAGCGCTTGACTGAGGTGTTGAGAGAGGAGGAGGAGGGCAGAGAGAAAGGGGCAGAGACAGAGAGAGAGAGAAAGAAAAAAAGAGAAAGAATAGAAAAAAGGAGGAAAGGTAAAGAGCAGGAGAATAAACAGGATGTTCCTGATTATAAATCTGGATTAAGCCAGCACACCTGCTCATCAAAGCCTCTTCTCCTCCTATAGAGTACATTCTATAATACATACCTTACATAGTTACCTCCTCCTATAGAGTACATTCTATAATACATACCTTACATAGTTACCTCCTCCTATAGAGTACATTCTATAATACATACCTTGCATAGTTACCCCCTCCTATAGAGTATATTCTATAATACATACCTTACATAGTTACCCCCTCCTATAGAGTACATTCTATAATACATACCTTACATAGTTACCTCCTCCTATAGAGTACATTCTATAATACATACCTTACATAGTTACCTCCTCCTATAGAGTACATTCTATAATACATACCTTACATAGTTACCTCCTCCTATAGAGTCAATTCTATAATATATACCTTACATAGTTACCTCCTCCTATAGAGTACATTCTATAATACATACCTTACAGTTACCTCCTCCTATAGAGTACATTCTATAATACATACCTTACATAGTTACCTCCTCCTATAGAGTATATTCTATAATACATACCTTACATAGTTACCTCCTCCTATAGAGTACATTCTATAATACATACCTTACATAGTTACCTCCTCCTATAGAGTACATTCTATAATACATACCTTACATAGTTACCTCCTCCTATAGAGTATATTCTATAATACATACCTTACATAGTTACCTCCTCCTATAGAGTATATTCTATAATACATACCTTACATAGTTACCTCCTCCTATAGAGTATATTCTATAATACATACCTTACATAGTTACCTCCTCCTATAGAGTATATTCTATAATACATACCTTACATAGTTACCTCCTCCTATAGAGTATATTCTATAATACATACCTTACATAGTTACCTCCTCCTATAGAGTATATTCTATAATACATACCTTACATAGTTACCTCCTCCTATAGAGTACATTCTATAATACATACCTTACATAGTTACCTCCTCCTATAGAGTACATTGTATAATACATACCTTACATATTTACCTCCTCCTATAGAGTACATTCTATAATACATACCTTACATAGTTACCTCCTCCTATAGAGTATATTCTATAATACATACCTTACATAGTTACCTCCTCCTATAGAGTACATTCTATAATACATACCTTACATAGTTACCTCCTCCTATAGAGTACATTGTATAATACATACCTTACATATTTACCTCCTCCTATAGAGTACATTCTATAATACATACCTTACATAGTTACCTCCTCCTATAGAGTATATTCTATAATACATACCTTACATAGTTACCTCCTCCTATAGAGTACATTCTATAATACATACCTTACATAGTTACCTCCTCCTATAGAGTACATTCTATAATACATACCTTACATAGTTACCTCCTCCTATAGAGTACATTCTATAATACATACCTTACATAGTTACCTCCTCCTATAGAGTATATTCTATAATACATACCTTACATAGTTACCTCCTCCTATAGAGTACATTCTATAATACATACCTTACATAGTTACCTCCTCCTATAGAGTACATTCTATAATACATACCTTACATAGTTACCTCCTCCTATAGAGTACATTCTATAATACATACCTTACATAGTTACCTCCTCCTATAGAGTACATTCTATAATACATACCTTACATAGTTACCTCCTCCTATAGAGTATATTCTATAATACATACCTTACATAGTTACCTCCTCCTATAGAGTATATTCTATAATACATACCTTACATAGTTACCTCCTCCTATAGAGTACATTCTATAATACATACCGTACATAGTTACCTCCTCCTATAGAGTACATTCTATAATACATACCTTACATAGTTTATCCCTCCTATAGAGTATATTCTATAATACATACCTTACATAGTTACCTCCTCCTATAGAGTACATTCTATAATACATACCTTACATAGTTACCTCCTCCTATAGAGTATATTCTATAATACATACCTTACATAGTTACCTCCTCCTATAGGGTACATTCTATAATACATACCTTACATAGTTACCTCCTCCTATAGAGTATATTCTATAATACATACCTTACATAGTTACCTCCTCCTATAGAGTACATTCTATAATACATACCTTACATAGTTACCTCCTCCTATAGAGTACATTCTATAATACATACCTTACATAGTTACCTCCTCCTATAGGGTACATTCTATAATACATACCTTACATAGTTACCTCCTCCTATAGAGTACATTCTATAATACATACCTTACATAGTTACCTCCTCCTATAGAGTACATTCTATAATACATACCTTACATAGTTACCTCCTCCTATAGAGTATATTCTATAATACATACCTTACATAGTTACATCAAAGCCTTTACTCCTATAGAGTAGATTCTATAATACATATCTTACATAGTTACATCAAAGCCTTTACTCCTATAGAGTAGATTCTATAATACATATCTTACATAGTTACATCAAAGCCTTTACTCCTATAGAGTAGATTCTATAATACATATCTTACATAGTTACATCAAAGCCTTTACTCCTATAGAGTAGATTCTATAATACATATCTTACATAGTTACATCAAAGCCTTTACTCCTATAGAGTAGATTCTATAATACATATCTTACATAGTTACATCAAAGCCTTTACTCCTATAGAGTAGATTCTATAATACATATCTTACATAGTTACATCAAAGCCTTTACTCCTATAGAGTAGATTCTATAATACATATCTTACATAGTTACATCAAAGCCTTTACTCCTATAGAGTAGATTCTATAATACATATCTTACATAGTTACATCAAAGCCTTTACTCCTATAGAGTAGATTCTATAATACATATCTTACATAGTTACATCAAAGCCTTTATCCTATAGAGTAGATTCTATAATACATATCTTACAAAGTTACATCAAAGCCTTTACTCCTATAGAGTAGATTCTATAATACATATCTTACATAGTTACTCTGTTAGCTCTGCAGGGTGAGAGCATCATTCACTATTTCCCCATGGATATTTGTTTTGTTATGTTTCTAAAAAGATGTCTTTAATAATAACGACCAACCACAGTGAGTCTGAGAGTATGAAACTTCCATCCTCCTCCTCCTCATCTGATGAAGGTAGACCTCCCCCCGTCCTCCTCCTCTTCCTCCTCATCTTCCCTCCTCCTCCTCATTCTGTGAAGGTAGACCTCCCCTTGTTCACCTCCTCCTCTTCCTCCTCATCGTCCCTCCTCCTCCTCATTCTGTGAAGGTAGACCTCCCCTTGTTCACCTCCTCCTCTTCCTCCTCATCGTCCCTCCTCCTCCTCATTCTGTGAAGGTAGACCTCCCCTTGTTCACCTCCTCCTCTTCCTCCTCATCGTCCCTCCTCCTCCTCATTCTGTGAAGGTAGACCTCCCCCCGTCCTCCTCCTCTTCCTCCTCATTCTGTGAAGGTAGTTCACCTCCTCCTCTTCCTCCTCCTCTTTCCTCGTCGTCGGTCAGAGAGCTGCTCCGTCTCCACCCACACAAGGTCACCCTCCATCCCATCAGCACATTCCAATTAAGGAGACGGATGGACACTGCTAATTGGTGGGATTTATAGGGCTCTTCTGTTCTCCTTTTAAGGGCATTAGTCCTGTCTATGCCTCAGGGCAGGAAGTAGCTCAGACTGGAACCTTTCCTCCATACAGGTCCAGTACGACATCGCCTTCCAATCCTAGACAAGTCCAGCGTTTAACCCCCCCCCCCCCCCCCCCGCTGAGTTAGATACATATCCAACTACAAGCAAACGATAACAATAAGGTTTGCAATTAAGGATTAAATATGACCAGATTGAGATGCACACACCATCATAATATGATGGAATCATTTCTGCAGACAGGTTTTATTATTTTATATTAGGTTTTATATCAGAGGTTACTCTGCAGCTGTTTTGGAATTTACTGTAAAGTGAGTTGATGAAAATAAAGTGAATTTATATTATAATATAATGTACAGATTGATAAGACTAGGGGCACACTGAGGACTAGTGAGACAGACAGACAGACAGACAGACAGACAGACAGACAGGTTGGGTTAGTGGTGGGGGTAGTGGGGTTGGTGGGGTGGGTGGAGTTAGTGGTGGGGGTAGTGGGGTTGGTGGGGTGGGTGGAGTTAGTGGTGGGGGTAGTGGGGTTGGTGGGGTGGGTGGAGTTAGTGGTGGGGGTAGTGGGGTTGGTCGGGTTGGTGGGGTTAGGGGTGGGGGTAGTTATTGATTGCAGTGTGTGTGCGTGTGTGTGTATGTGTGTGTATGCTGCTGACCAGAGGCAGGAAGGTCCCAGTCCATCTGTGGACAATGCAGTCAGTTCCAGCTCAGTGACCAGACTTATAGGAGAGCACGATTGATGTCACCATGACGACTGAACTCTGACTAACACTCAGCGAGGCCCACCCCACACACACGCACATGCACACGCACACGCACACGCACACACACACACACACACACACACACACACACACACAAACACACTATCACACACAGACACAGACACAGACACAGACACACACACACACACACACACACAGACAGACACACTCTCTATCACACACACACACACACACTCTCTCTATCGCAAACTCACACACACACACACACACACACACACTCTCTCTCTCTCTCTCTCTCTCTCTCTATCACACACTCATACTCACACACTCAAAGATATCCATATAGACACACACACACCTACATAAGACTCACATCCATGCAAATCGTATAAAATTACTTAAACATTTCTGCATACACACACACACACGCGCGCGCACACACACACACACACACACACACACACACACTCACACACTGCTTGAAGACCGTGGGAAAACTCTACAATTATTATCAGATGGTTTCTCCAAACAAGATTCATTCCTGTGATTCTCTGAGGTTTTCTTTGATGCAGGACTCAAAATCAATTTCATCCCAATTATATGGCGCTCAGTTTTCATTACGAAGCCTCATTGGCTGATAGAGTCATTCTGACGAGAGGATTTCCAATGAACTCACTTTAAGCACAAGCTGTTAGTGTCAAACAGAGCCTGGTGCGCACACACACACTCACTCTCTCTCTCTCTCTCTCTCTCTCTCTCTCTCTCTCTCTCTCTCTCTCTCTCTCTCTCTCTCTCTCTCTCTCTCTCTCTCTCTCTCTCTCTCTCTCTCTCTCTCTCTCTCTCTCTCTCTCTCTCTCTCTCTCTCTCTCTCTCTCTCTCTCTCTCTCTCTCTCTCTCTCTCTCTCTCTCTCTCTCTCTCTCTCTCTCTCTCTCTCTCTCTCTCTCTCTCTCTCTCTCACGCACAGTACCAGCTCAGATCCATACAACAGGAGCTTCCACGCACAGAGTAGGCCTTTTTTAACAGCACATGTAAGTAAGAAACAGATAATAATTGACAATAATTGAGGCAGAAACAGACATGTGCAGAGCCGTTTCTTACTATATGCGGACTATGAGGTTGCATAGGGCCCCAGAAGCAACCAGGGCCCCCAAGCTGTCATTTCAGCCTTTTTTTTTCTCTAGAAAGGAATATGTCCGGTCTATATTTGTAACCATCCACCCTTGTGTGCTGAGTGAAAACAATTACAGTATATGCATATATTTTCCATGGATCTCTTAAAAGTGCACCAGGTTGATGAATGTTAAATGCCTGCCCCTGGACCACCTTAGAGGGTTTGGAATTCCCCTACAATAGTTTCACAAAATAGGGGCACAGTGAGTGCAGTGTTATTGATCCATTCTGGCTGGGTAAGGCAATGCTAATGGTCCATTCTTGCTGGGTAGGACAATGCTATTGGTCCAGTCTCGTCTGGGTAAGCCAATGCTATTGGTCCATTCTGACTGGGTAAGCCAATGCTATTGGTCCATTCTGACTGGGTAAGCCAATGCTATTGGTTCATTCTGGCTGGGTAAAACAATACCCACTAACGGAGTGAGATTGACAGCTCCTCTCTAATCGGGTTGAATGACCCACTCTGCTTACAATCATGTCTAAATGTGCCGCTGGTTAAAGGAAAACCTGCTTTAGACAGAAGCCCCACAGCAGACTGGCAGACGGGCAGGCAGCAGCGATTACTCCTGTGCAGCCAGCCAAAACACAAAAATCAATAAACAATCTCAACGTTTTTCTGAGGGGGCTGCGGTCTGACCTAATAAATGTCTCAATTCACTGTTAGGACTTCATTCTGCTTTAACGTCTTCTTCATGTGCATCGTTTGCCGATCAATTAGGGAATGGAGTGCCCTCCTGTCACGACACCTGCCCTCGCCACACACACACACACACACACACACACACACACACACACACACACACACACACACACACAGACACACACACAGACACACACACACACACAGACACACACACACACACACACACACACACACACACACACACACACACACACACACTCACAGCGTCACACTCCAGAGCTCTAAAGAGAATGTCTATTTTTTATTTGCACTATTAGTTATCATTGTCAGGTCTCAGGAGAACCACAAATAATAACTGCGTTCTATTGATACCAGGCGTTTGTATTTCCTGGTATGTAAATGCTTATCACTTCAGATAATAAGACTGTGTTCTATTGATAAAGGAGAAACTCTGTTGAGACCAGGCGTTTGTTTTAATGGTGCAGCCAGTATGTAAATGTTTATCACTTCAGATGGGAGCTTACCAGTGCACTGGATTCTTTCAGCACGTAATTCACTGCAGACTGAAGCAGTACTGGTCCAGTTCTGGTGAGCCATCGCTGGCACTAGGCCCCATGTCCGCACTCTGCAGGGACTGTCAGCAAACCCCTCCTGAGACAAAAAACGACACCTGAAAAGCTAAAGGTGTGAGCCTTGTGTGGCTGTCAGTGCTTTGCCCAGTCCCCCCAGACATATCCCAGTGTGCATTGTAACACGATCAGTAGTGATAGAAGAAGAGAATAGAGACACTCTCTCTCCATCACTGGGATTTCTCCTTCCTTCCTTTTCTCTCTCTTCCTGCCACTTACTCTTCTTCACTCTCTTTCTTTTATCCTGGCCTGTCCCTTTTCTCTTCTCCTCTTCCTTCTCTCTCTCTCTCTCTCTCTCTCTATCTGTAATCCTGGCAGAGCAGTGCCCTGACAGCTGAGCGGAGCCCGGACCCGGTGGTCTGTGACCGAGGACTCCGGGAGAAGCTCCCACGCACGGCCCTCTCTTGTCTGCCATCGATCCTGTCGCTTCCTATTACCGTCAATCAAGGAAGAACTGCTGCTCCACACCCGGAAATGAGACTGACTGAGAGGAGAGGAGAGGAGAGGAGAGGAGAGGAGAGGAGAGGAGAGGAGAGGAGAGGAGAGGAGAGGAGAGGAGAGGAGAGGAGAGGAGAGGAGAGGAGAGGAGAGGAGAGCAAAGGAAAGGAGAGGAGAGGAACAGAGCAGAGAGGAGAGGAGAGGAGAGGAGAGGAGAGGAGAGGAGAGGAGAGGAGAGGAGAGGAGAGGAGAGGAGAGGAACAGGGCAGAACGGAGAGGAGAGGAGAGGAGAGGAGAGGAGAGGAATAGAGCAGAGCAGAGGAGAGGAGAGGAGAGGAGAGGAACAGAGCAGAACGGACAGGAGAGGAGAGGAGAGGAGGAGAGGAGAGGAACAGAGCAGAGAGGAGAGGAGAGGGGAGGAGGGGAGAGGAGAGGAGAGACTATGTCCTGCCTGAGCCCTCGCCAGCAGAGACGCTGCTCTCTGAAGGGGCTAAAGGAACCACAGAGGCCCTACCAGATCCCTCCTCACCCCCTCACAGCCAGGTGGCCCCTCCCAGATCCCTCCTCACCCCCTCACAGCCAGGTGGCCCCTCCCAGATCCCTCCTGACCCCCTCACAGCCAGGTGGCCCCTCCCAGATCCCTCCTCACCCCCCCACGGCCCCTCACCGCGCGGTAACCACTATCCACCACGGCCTCAGAGGCTGAGCTGTCAGAGGGAAACATTACTGCTTGCTCAGTCGTGACTGCCTTGTTAGAAAGATGACATAATAACAACGGCAGGAGTAATGGAACAGCCGTGAGACGACATGCCACAGGAGGGGGGGGGGGGGGGGGGGGGGGGGGGGCGCTTCAGAGGAGGGAGGGACAGGGGGGGGAGAGACCGCTTCAGAAGAGGGAGGGAGAAGGGGGGGGAGAGACCGCTTCAGAAGAGGGAGGGAGAGGGGGTTAGGAGAGGCCGAGGAGGGGTTGTGGTGGGGGGTGAGAGGGGAGTGAGGTGGAGGTGAGAGGGGAGTGAGGTAGAGGTGAGAGGGGAGTGAGGTGGAGGTTAGAGGGGAGTGAGGCAGAGGGTGAGAGGGGAGTGAGGCAGAGGGTGAGAGGGGAGTGAGGTAGAGGTGAGAGGGGAGTGAGGCAGAGGGTGAGAGGGGAGTGAGGTAGAGGTGAGAGGGGAGTGAGGCAGAGGGTGAGAGGGGAGTGAGGTAGAGGTGAGAGGGGAGTGAGGTAGAGGTGAGAGGGGAGTGAGGCAGAGGTGAGAGGGGAGTGAGGTAGAGGTGAGAGGGGAGTGAGGCAGAGGGTGAGTGGGGAGTGGGGTAGAGGTGAAAGGGGAGTGAGGTAAAGGTGAGAGGGGAGTGAGGCAGAGGGTGAGAGGGGAGTGAGGCAGAGGGTGAGAGGGGAGTGAGGTAGAGGTGAGAGGGGAGTGAGGTAGAAGGTGAAGACGAGGATGGGCACGTCCCTGAACAACCTCTGACACGGCGTGGTGCAGAGTGAGCGTTCTGGTTGGTTAATGGCAGTGTGCAGCCGCCATAAGCCCCTTGGTAGATTGATGCGTGCGCTGTCCGACCCACCCCCCCCACTCCCCCCCCCCACCCGCACCGTAAAAGATTATCCGCTCGCCCGCTGGAAACAAAGCTGTGATGGAAATTCGTCTCGCATCATCAGCAGCAAAATATCTACACGGTGGATCTGGAGTCTCTCATTTTTCATGGGCTGTATATTCAATGAAAGCAGGGGCCTGCTGGGTAGGGGTGCAGGGCAGCCTGTCTGAGGGATAGTGCTGGTTAGCCCTGTTTTAAATGGCCCACTTGAATGGGGGAGATTATCAGGTTTTTATTGGCTGTCAGAAAAGACAACTTTGAGCGTTCCTCAGGCAGTGGAGCCTCTGAAGGCTCTGATTACAATGCCAGCAGCAATGAGAAGGAATGGCACTGCTGCCCCCCCCCCCCCCCCCCCTCCCACACACACACACACACACACACACACACACACACAGAGGGAAAAGGAGTAGGACTGAATGGTCTAGTCCCAGCCTGTAGATACAATATCAATACACTAAGGTTGGTGTGAAACCAGGCACAGCCACTGTCATTCCACAGCAGTCATACATGGGACAGATCATTGAAAATATAGAGTACTATCCAGCCATCCTAACATCCAGCCAGCCAGCCAACCATCCAGCCAACCAACCATCCAGCCAGCCAACCATCCAGCCAACCAACCATCCAGCCAGCCAACCATCCAGCCAGCTAACCAGTCAGCCAGCCAGCCAGCCATCCAGCCAGCCATGTGATGATCACAGAGAAGCGGTCTAGTCTTGGGATCCACACTGAAACACTCACTCACCTCAGCAACATCCGGCTAATCACAGAGCATGGAGTCTCTGGCCAGGGGCGGCCATTGATTTAGTCTCCACTGAGCCATCAATCTGAGACCTAGAGGAGGAGAGGAGAGGAGAGGAGAGGAGAGGAGAGGAGAGGAGAGGAGAGGAGAGGAGAGGAGAGGCCGCTTGTCCTGCCTACTGTAGATATATAAACCTTTTATTAGGAGGTCATGTTTGTACAAACATATGATTCATTGCTAATTTAAACATGGTAATGATCTGTCAAATCCGTTACTGAACTGCTATGCTGCCATCTAGTTTGTGATGTTAAACTAAGACACCTTATTTAACTTTATCTACGTGGGGGAAAACAAAAACACAAGAAAACACATTGTGAGTGCATTTATTGAGCACTAATTCATTCACAGACTTTGTAATACATATTGTACCTAATGCTACAGAAATCTACCGGAGACATTCCAAATGTTCCAACATTATATTAATTACGAAACATAAAATGGGCATAAAAATATCACGTTTAGTACCACAACAATTAATGTTTGGGCAGGTATTCAAATCAAACCCTTTCCAAACCCTCTAATAGAACCCGATGGTAGACATTGGCATGACATGAAAACTACCATCTATAGTTTAGTATGGTATGGGAAAGTCATTTTATTTGAATGCTATATTTGATATAATAAAATCCATGGCTTAAGATATATTTACTGATACTAATAATCGTAGCTGATGTTATTTGACATTTTGATTGACTAATATTCCCAGCTCCTGCATAGGCATGGCCGTGTGTTTTGGAATTACTGGGGCCCATTGTAGCTGCTATCCAGCATCTACCATCACCAGGCAGGCTTTCCCAGAAAGACTAATCCTCTCTAGATCGTTTGCAAACCAATTAGGCATGCTTCCATCTACAGCTATTAAACATAACGGTAAGCGCTCCAGGGAGATAAGATGCTATTTATGCTACATGTCAAACAGGACAGCTGCTTAAGAACCCTGATGCTGAGGCAGATACTGTCCCAGCGTAATGAAATTAACAAAGTATGATAAACACATCTGAAGTGTAACCTTACAGATATTATGACGAATTATTTGAATATTGACCCAGTTTCTATTGTTGGACATGCCTACTACATTATGGCATACATTGTGCGTTACAGTTACACAGAATAATGAACATCACATTTAAAAGCTGAGTATCTACAGGACAAAGAGGGGACAGAGTATTCACTGAGTATCTACAGGACAAAGAGGGGACAGAGTATTCACTGAGTATCTACAGGACAAAGAGGAGACAGAGTATTTACTGAGTATCTACAGGACAAAGAGGAGACAGAGTATTTACTGAGTATCTACAGGACAAAGAGGGGACAGAGTATTCACTGAGTATCTACAGGACAAAGAGGGGACAGAGTATTTACTGAGTATCTACAGGACAAAGAGGGGACAGAGTATTCACTGAGTATCTACAGGACAAAGAGGAGACAGAGTATTTACTGAGTATCTACAGGACAAAGAGGAGACAGAGTATTTACTGAGTATCTACAGGACAAAGAGGAGACAGAGTATTCACTGAGTTCACAGGATGAACAAAAGCCACGTTTCGACCACAGGAACTTTCCCTAGGAACTAGGAACCTTTGGTGGAACTCCAGGGTCTAAATTTAGTTCCTCGGACATTATTTCACCCAGAAAGTCCCTCCTGGGGAGATAGTGCTTTTCTAAAGTACAAGAACTTTGGGGGTGGGGCTTGCAGCGCTGAATATTTCTGATTGGTTGGAGTATTCAGATCCTTTTATTTCAGCCGCCATTTTGAAAAACCTACTTTGCATCGTCTTTGCGGTTCTTTAGACTGCGGTGGAAACACAGACAACAAGGGGCTGCAGGAACCTTCTAGTTCCTTGAAAAGTAGTTCCTGGGACTAAAAGTTAAGGGGACCCTCGGTCCAAACGCGCCTAATGAGGGCACAGAGTATTTACACTGACCCTGCCGTGTCACCATGGAGACACAGAGCCAATCAACACGTCTTCAGCTGAAACACCTGACCAATGATGAGCCTGGCACCGAGAACTCAAGATACTCAATCCATGAGTATAATAACATCACAGCATTTAAATAGAATATGAAAAGTGGTAAGTAAGAGAAAAAGCCTTCTAGGTCTCTAAGCATGGAGGTGGTTGGTGCTTTAAACTTCTAGGCATGGAGAACAGGCTAGGACCATTTGCTCCCCATCTCTCAGCCTGACATGTATTTCCTTACAGCTCCTATCTTCCTACCTCCTCTCTCCTACCATCCTGTCCTCTCTCCTCCTCTCCTCTCTCCTCTTCTCTTCTCTTCTCCTTTCCTACCTTCTACCATCCTCTCCTCTCTCCTCCTCTCCTCTCTCCTCCTCTTCTCTCCTCTCTCCTACCTCCTCTCCTCCTCTCTCCTACCTCCTCCCCCCTCTCCTCTCCTCTCCTCTCCTCTCCTCTCCTCTCCTCTCCTCTCCTCTCCTCTCCTCTCCTCTCTCTCCTCTCCTCTCCTCTCCTCTCCTCCCCCTCTCCTCCTCTCTCCTCTCCTCTCCTCTCCTCTCCTCTCCTCTCCTCTCCTCTCCTCTCCTCTCCTCTCCTCTCCTCCCCTCTCCTCTCCTCTCCTCTCCTCTCCTCTCCTCTCTCCTCCTTTCCGTTCTCCTTCCTCTCCTCTCCTATTAGTGGGCCATGGAAGGCCCAGCTCCAACACAGCTGGAGGAGACAGCCCAGACATCCGTCATTCCCTGGCCTCCTAGGTGCCTTTGTCAGGTGATTGCTGCCGGAAAAAGGAAAACCGATCAATACATCTCCTGTGGGCTTGACAGGTAATCTTTAGCTGCACTGAAATATGAGTGGGCCCTGCCCGGGCAGCTAACAGCTGCTACCGCGGGACGCCTGAGAGGGGGGGGGGGTCGGGGGGGTCGGACTGGCTGCTACCCTGAACAGTGAGCGGGGGGGGGGTCGGACTGGCAACTACCCTGAACAGTGAGGGGGGTCACAACTGGCTGCTACCCTGAAAACCTTGGAGTACATTGTGGTCCAGCAAATATGTCACCATGGTGACCACTAAGTGTGCCGACACCAATAGGCAAAGCTTGAAACCAACTCTATCTCTATGGGGGATACCACATGGAATTATAATAACTAGAATGAACTTGTCTGGAGTGGCAGTCCGCGGTGTTCCACTAATTCTCCCTGTGGGAGACAAGCTATGCACGACTGCTACATAGAAATATACTGACTAGAATGAACATGTATTTGATGGCCTTCTGCGGTGTTCCACTAATTAAACCCTGTAGGTCCCTCAGCACCATCACCCTGCTTGTTCCTCACACAGGCTGCCCTCAATCTGTGTGTGTGTGTGTGTGTGTGTGTGTGTGTGTGTGTGTTTTGAGAGGGGGTCTTGAGGAGCCTCTTGAAGATGATGTCCCTCAGACTAGAGAGGCTAGGATAGTGCTGATTAATGGGTGGTGATTGCATTAACATTTCCCATCCTTTGAAGCCAGGCAGCCCTTGATGTTGATTTACACAGTAACACAGAGAGTCTGCCGTTAAGTCTTTCAGTCAGAGTTCACGGTCTCCAGCTTTCTGGTCCTCTATGTCTCAGATTGTCTCTCTCCCTGTTCCTTCTCGCTCGCCAGCTCTCTGGTCCTCAGTCTGTCTCTCCCAGGTCGTCATGGACGTAGAGCTTTGGGGTCCGTGAGGTGCTCCCGGGTCCCCCTGAGGCCCCTCCAGACTCCAGCCGTGAGG
>CM030181.1:795874-800874 GCA_017639675.1 Aplochiton taeniatus | reverse complement strand
ACTGCCCTCATGTGTAAACAAGACCATTTACAGGTTAAATAAATGATCAAGATAAACGTCTTTCACGGCTGTATGTTGAGCTTATAGTCAATAAATATTTCCTCACAGTAACAGCAATCGATAATCGAACAAACCTTAGTTTGATATGACGGAGAAGAGGAGAGACAAATTAAACAGGTTTGAAAGAGAGATCCTTCATCATTCATCAGCTCCTCAAACATAAGGCATTTTACACACTATACCTTCAGATATTATTGTTATGATACGATCGACAAAGAAATGTCAGTAAAATAACTTAAGGGTATATAAGTCACATTTAATTAAAACAATCCCCCCATTAAATAAGTCATTTTTATTTTAGTTCTTTTTTTTCGAATTGAATTTGACATCATTTCTAATGGCCCAATCCCCCAACAGTTCCTTTAATTGTTCAAACCACAGCGTGCTAACAGAGCTTCTCCAGTGATTTGTGCCTCTGGGGGAGACACAGAAGCCCCCCCCCCCCCCCCCGGGGGGACGCGCTCCAACAGAGGGCCCCCCCAGAGCGGGGTTCAGGGGTGAATCTTTCTGCACTTTTATGGGAAGTGGCAGTGTGGTGGTGGGGTGAAGGACACACTCTCTCCATCACTCACACAACCAATAAATGGATGCAATCTGTATCCCCCTAAAGCAGAGGCTGTTTTTAAATTCCACCTCTTTTATCCAAATGAATGATGGTTGGCAGTACACAGCCCGGCACTGTAATATTAATATACATCAGAGGCCAGCGCCCCGTACTAAATCACACACACAATATGAAATGACAAACAGCAGAGGGACCTGGGGAGAGGCTGGACAAACCACTTCAGACTACTACCCAGACTACAGTTCACTACAGGACAGCAGCCAACAACTACAGACTACAACTACCAGACTCCAATCCACTATACAGGACAGCAGACTACAACTATACAGTTCACTGGGGGGAGAGGATCTGACAGACAGACAGACAGACAGACAGACAGACAGACAGACAGACAGACAGACAGACAGACAGACAGACAGACAGACAGACAGACAGACAGACAGACAGACAGACAGACAGACAGACAGACAGACAGACAGGTAGGTATGTACCTGGAGTGGAGGTGGGGAGGCTGGAGATCTTCTTCCTCCTCTTGATGTCTCCTGCACAAAGCAGGCCCAGGTGAACGTTGGTCTGCCTGGAGGTAAAAGACTGTTAATCACAGAGAAGCAGGAGGCTACCACACACACACACACACACACACACACACACACACACACACACACACACACACACACACACAGGATGAGGTTGTCTTTGTGCTCTCATTGTCATTTGAAACCCTGTTTAGGCATATGAATACACATAAAGCACCCAAAACATGAACAGATCTACAGCCTGAGAGCTCCTTTAGACAGGCCCTTCACCTTAGTGAGCGCCCATAGAACTACAGAGCTCTGCTCCTAGAGCCAAAAGAACTACAGAACCCATAGAACTACAGAGCTCCGCCCCTAGAGCCCCAATCAGGCCCTAACCCTAACCCTACAGAGTTCTGCTTCCTGGGGCCCCCCTATTGGCCCAACACAGTCCTCTCCTGCAGTCCTATTGGCCCAACAGTCCTCTCCTGCAGTCCTATTGGCCCAGCACAGTTCTCTCCTGCAGTCCTATTGGCCCAGCACAGTCCTCTCCTGCAGTCCTATTGGCCCAGCACAGTCCTCTCCTGCAGTCCTATTGGCCCAGCACAGTCAGAGTCCCAATATGTCACGAAGCACACCCGCTGCATTAAACGTGAAACCATACTGACTTTGGTGTAAATGCGGGGAGGGGTCCATCCCTCCATCCCTCCATCCCTCCATCCCTCTCTTAATTACACATAGATCCAGGTCTCTGAGAGCCCCTAAAGCCAGGGAGAGAGACCCTGTCTGGAAGCCTGGCCTGGAGAGTGTGTGTGTCTGGGCAGGACGATGTAGACTGCAGCCTGGAGAGTGTGTGTGTGTGTGTGTGTGTGTGTCTGGGCAGGACGTTGTAGACTGCAGCCTGGCCTGGAGAGTGTGTGTGTGTGTGTGTGTGTCTGGGCAGGATGTTGTAGACTGCAGTTTGGCCTGGAGAGTGTGTGTGTGGGTGTCATCGCATGAAGCCTAAGTCTTATAATGTCTTCATTTATTTTTTTTTATTATGTAATTGGTATGGTCAATTTGAGTGTAAAAATCTGTCGTAGTTTGACTTGATAGTTTTGTACTGAGCAAGAAGTAAAACCAGAACCAACGTCAACCTTTACAGCAACAAAGGTGCTGAGGAAGGCGAGGGTGAGATGGATTTCTTTTGAACAGGTCGTACAAGTCACACAAACACTCTGAATTCACAGCAGAACGCCTCTGACCCAGGGTCAATTAACACCCCCCAAAAACAAGATATATCAATTAAAACGAAGGAATCAGATGAAAGCCAGAGACGCAGCATTTTGCTTTAGTAAACTGGCCATCTGTTAGTGTTAGTGGAGACATTGCTGTATGTGTGAGCAGGATCTCAAGATGAATAGAAAGGATCAGGGTCCCCTGGGAGGTTGATCAATAGCTCCTAAATCAATGATCAATAGGCCAGCCACACCAATAGGGAACTGCTGACACTGGAATCTCACAATTAAAATGAAACTTGGGAGAGGAGTGGCAGAAGACCATGATTTATCTGGCGGCACAAACACCATTTAGAGAGGAATGAGTGAATATATGGGGGCTGGGCCGGCAAAGGCCCCCCCCCCCTACTCCTCCTCTGTCCAGACTAAGGCCCCCCCCCCTACTCCTCCTCTGTCCCGACTAAGGCCCCCCCCCCCCCTACTCCTCCTCTGTCCAGACCAAGGCCCCCCCCCCCTCCTCCTTCTCCTCCTCTGTCCAGACTAAGGCCCCCCCCCCCTCCTCCTTCTCCTCCTCTCCTCCTCTGTCCAGACTAAGGCCCCCCCCCTCCTCCTTCTCCTCCTCTGTCCAGACTAAGGCCCCCCCCCTACTCCTCCTCTGTCCAGACTAAGCCCCCCCCCCCTCCTCCTTCTCCTCCTCTCCTCCTCTGTCCAGACTAAGGCCCCCCCCCCTCCTCCTTCTCCTACTCTGTCCAGACTAAGGCCCCCCCCCTACTCCTCCTCTGTCCAGACTAAGGCCCCCCCCCCCTCCTCCTTCTCCTCCTCTGTCCAGACTAAGGCCCCCCCCCCCCCTCCTCTCCTCCTCTGTCCAGACTAAGGCCCCCCCCACCCCCCCCCCCCCCCCTACTCCTCCTCTGTCCAGACTAAGGCCCCCCCCCCCCCTCCTCCTTCTCCTCCTCTCCTCATCTGTCTGGGCTAAGAACCCCCCCCCCCCCTCTTCCTCCCCTGTCTGTTAGGGGTGAACTAAGGGGATGCATGGGTGGGGGGGGTCTGTGCATTTTAACGTGTTCACCCCTCCTCCCCCCATCCTCTGTCTGTGAGGGGTGCATGTAAACACACACACACACACACACACACACACACACACACACACACACACACACACACACACACACACACACACACACACCAGGAGCAGGATAAATAGCATGTAAACCTGCCAACCCACTGTCCTTATCACTCAGTATCACATCTCTGATCTGGAGCGTCAAATCTCACTAAAGCAGGAGATGACAGCTGTTATTAATGCAGCATCATTTGGAGCTGTGAGGGGAAAGATACAAGATTAATGTTTCTACTTTCCCCACTGAGAAAACACTCTCATCTCTCAAGGGTGTTTGGAAATCAAGAAAAGTCAGATATATGGGAGTGCACCGTGAAAAATCGATCATGTGAATAAGTTGTTTGAAAGAAATGAAAATATACTGCAAGGCAATTGTGGCAATTTTCAAGTTTGAAGCAAGCGAACATGACTAATATTAAATAGAGCTATAGATTTATTAGACTTAGGCTAGGATGTATGTAGTGTGTGTGTGTGTGTGTGTGTGTGTGTGTGTAGGCTAGGATGTATGTAGCGACGCACTTACACACAACACACCTAATATTGAACTGCGTCAAAGTATGTATGTGTGTGTGTGTGTGTGTGTGTGTGTGTGTGTGTGTGTGTGTGTGTGAGCATACCTACACATGTGCAGCATAGGTCTTTGATGAGAATGTTTTAAGCATAAATAAAACCGTGCGAGTGTGTGCAGTGAATGCGTGTTTTATATGGAGTGTGTGCAGTGTGTGTGTGTGTGTGTGTGTGTGTGTGTGTCGGGATCTGTCGTCTGGGCCAGGGAGCCCCTCCCCACTAGAGACAGAGGATTGGAGGAATAGCTTGGGGACACATCCAAAGCCCCCTGGTCGTCCATACCACCAACCCCCCCCCCCCCCCCCCCCAACCACAGCCCCCCCCCCCCCCCCCCCCCCCCCCTCTCCCTGCCCCCTCTCCCCCCTCTTCATTTGGGAGTATGATTTCCACTTTTTGAAGTGAGGGGTCTTGAATCTCCTCTATAAAGGAATTAGGAGGCCTCCCCTGAGCCCTTAGCATTTAAATGAGAGCATGGCTTTTTAATAGACATAAATTAGTATTCACAATGCCTCCAAACGCAATCTGAAGGAACCTTTCAGGTGGGGAAGAAAGGGCCAGTTTAGAGAGAGAAAGCCGCCTTAAGAAGTGAGAGGTCTTTAAAATGTTTCGCGGGCCGTTTAGTGTTTCATCATGGCTGCGTTGGGCGCTCTCTGAACTGCCCGGGGGGAGATACTGCCCCCCCCCCCCCCCCAGCTCGGAACCACAAATTAAGAATGCAACGCTGTAAAGAGGCAGGCTGGAAAACAATAGGTAGGCCAGGAGAGAGGAGCTTTCCCTTACCGGAGGGGGTAGCTCCACTCTCATCACCCCCCCACGCCCTCACCAACACCCAGCATCCCCCTGGTGCCCCTCAGACATCCAACAGCAGCAGGCAGGACGACTGTCAGCCACAGAACGAGTCAAACATCTCAGAGATAGAAAAACCTCTTCATGTTTATCTTTTGTGCCTTGTGCAT
>CM030181.1:763374-790874 GCA_017639675.1 Aplochiton taeniatus | reverse complement strand
ATCTGGTAAAAAGTGTATGTGATGTTCTTCCATGTTCCTGTGTGTGCCTGGAGTTCTAGATCAGTGAGGCTGGTTGTATTACCTTGTCTGCCCTCATCGTTGGTAAAGAGGCCTGGGTCACTGCTGCCCACACTGCTGCTTTCTCTGGCAGGAGGAGAGAGCACACACACCCTGGGTCACACACTATCACATACAGCTACTGCTCACACACACACCCTGGGTCACACACTATCACATACAGCTACTGCTCACACACTTCCCCTCACACAACCCAGACTGTTCAGAGCGGAGAGAGATGATGTCTAGTTTTTAAATTGGGTGGGATGAAAGGTCAAACCAAGGTTACGCGTTTTGAAAAGCAAAACGAGACAGATCAAAAATGAACAAGCCCCAGAAACGTTAACGTTTAACATTTAATAACAACATAATAAACCAGTGTGGAACTAGAGGTCGACATAAATGAAAATGACACAGGAACAGGAAGTACCCCCCACCCCAGACCCCCGTCCCCCCCACCCTGCCAGCCACAGAGCGGGAGTCACTGACTGACGTGCACAATCTAATTAAACATCCTCTGCTGTCAGCTCCAATCTAATCTGGCCTGCGTCGCCGTGGACAACAGGGACAGGGGAGCGCTCCATTCCTCTGCCAGCCCCTCCCGCCAGGGGGGGACCCAACCGTGCGACCCAGGAAACATCCCCTCTCCCTCCCTCCCTCCCTCCCTTCATCTCTCTACCTCTCTTAACCTTCCTCTTTCCCTCCATCCCCTCTCCCTCCCTCCCTCCCTTCATCTCTCTACCTCTCTTAACCTCCCTCCCTCCCTCCATCCCCTCTCCCCCCCTCCCTCCCTCCCTCCCTCCCTCCATCTCTCTCCCTGCCCCGCTGTACACAACAGCTGGCCTCCTCCTCCGTTCTCCTCTAGGGCGTGCGGGCAGCACCCTGCTCCTCCTCCTGCTCCCCCAGCTGGCCCTGGTCCTCCCTGCGCCTCCTCACACCTCAACCACCTTGGGAAGGCCGCCGGGGGGCTCCAAGGTCGAAGAGAAGCAACGGGAGGAGGAGGAGGAGGAGGAGGAGGAGGAGGAGGAGGAGGAGGAGGAGGAGGAGGAGGAGGAATGGTGAGGAGGAAGAGGAGGAATGGAGAACAGGAAGATTTTATATTTTCTTTTCTTTGTGTAAGTCTCTATTTAATCTACATCTACCCACATTGAGGAGGTACAGGCCCACTTCCTGACTGATCCTTCACATCATTCCTGCCCCACAGGGACAGCAGCCTGGGATCCTATACCTGCAATTCACACGGGGCCTCCAAAAACCCTAGCTAATCAGTTCTATGGCGTAGATGTACGGTGTCTGGATGTCAGGGTGCTGTGCTGTCTGGATGTTAGGGTGCTGTGCTGTCTGGATGTCAGGGTGCTGTGCTGTCTGGATGTCAGGGTGCTGTGCTGTCTGGATGTTAGGGTGCTGTGCTGTCTGGATGTTAGGGTGCTGTGCTGTCTGGATGTCAGGGTGCTGTGCTGTGTGGATGTTGTCCAGTGTTGACCTTCACAGACCAGGAGGTAGTCTGTGCCTTCCAGGGTCAGATACAGGCTGATAAGCTGTTTTGCCACATGGCAGATACTGTGGGTGGTGTGTGTGTGTGTGTGTGTGTGTGTGTGTGTGTGTGCCCGCGCCTGGAGGATCAAACCAGACCGAGGGCCTGTCCAGACCCTGCACATCTTCCCAGCCAGATGGTCCAACAGCATCTCCTCTCCCTGCTTCCTCAAACCTGAGACAGATGTGTTGAGAGGGACCAGGTCTCTCCAGGGAGCACCCGTGTCCCCAGGCTGCTACTCAGCAACCCCCCCCCCCCCCTCCGCACCCCCACCCCCATCTGGAGGTCCCCTGCCTCCAACATCAGCAGGTCCAGCTCGTCCTTCTGGAGGTGAAAAGGAGAGAAGCACCAACTGGAGCTGGGTGACCTTTCAGGCTTCCTGCTTTGTTCCACAGGCGGCCTGTCAGTTAAGCTGCTCTGCCTCTATGCCCTCCTCCTGTGCCCCAGACCACCACACTCACTGGCTCCGAAATCAGTTCAATTATTACTATACTATTATATATAATGGCCTGTCCCCCAGACCACCACACTGACTGGCTCCGAAATCAGTTCAATTATTACTATACTATTATATATAATGGCCTAAATCAGTTCAATTATTACTATATTATTATATATAATGGCCTAAATCAGTTCAATTATTACTATACTATTATATATAATGGCCTGTCCCCCAGACTACCACACTGACTGGCTCCGAAATCAGTTCAATTATTACTATACTATTATATATAATGGCCTGTCCCCCAGACCACCACACTCACTGGCTCCGAAATCAGTTCAATTATTACTATACTATTATATATAATGGCCTGTCCCCCAGACCACCACACTCACTGGCTCCGAAATCAGTTCAATTATTACTATACTATTATATATAATGGCCTAAATCAGTTCAATTATTACTATATTATTATATATAATGGCCTGTCCCCCAGACCACCACACTCACTGGCTCCGAAATCAGTTCAATTATTACTATACTATTATATATAATGGCCTGTCCCCCAGACCACCACACTCACTGGCTCCGAAATCAGTTCAATTATTACTATACTATTATATATAATGGCCTAAATCAGTTCAATTATTACTATATTATTATATATAATGGCCTGTCCCCCAGACCACCACACTCACTGGCTCCGAAATCAGTTCAATTATTACTATACTATTATATATAATGGCCTAAATCAGTTCAATTATTACTATATTATTATATATAATGGCCTGTCCCCCAGACTACCACACTGACTGGCTGCTTCCCTGCTCCTAAAGAAAATCAGTTCAATTATTACTATATTATTATATATAATGGCCTGTCCCCCAGACATTCACACTGACTGGCTGCTTCCCTGCTCCTAAAGAAAATCAGTTCAATTATTACTATATTATTATATATAATGGCCTGTCCCCCAGACATTCACACTGACTGGCTGCTTCCCTGCTCCTAAAGAAAATCAGTTCAATTATTACTATATTATTATATATAATGGCCTGTCCCCCAGACATTCACACTGACTGGCTGCTTCCCTGCTCCTAAAGAAAATCAGTTCAATTATTACTATATTATTATATATAATGGCCTGTCCCCCAGACATTCACACTGACTGGCTCCTAAATCAGTTCAATTATTACTATATTATTATATATAATGGCCTGTCCCCCAGACTACCACACTGACTGGCTGCTTCCCTGCTCCTAAAGAAAATCAGTTCAATTATTACTATATTATTATATATAATGGCCTGTCCCCCAGACATTCACACTGACTGGCTGCTTCCCTGCTCCTAAAGAAAATCAGTTCAATTATTACTATATTATTATATATAATGGCCTGTCCCCCAGACATTCACACTGACTGGCTGCTTCCCTGCTCCTAAAGAGAATCTGTAAAATTATTATTATTTTATTATATATAATGGCGTGTCCCCCAGACATTCACACTGACTGGCTGCTTCTCTGCTCCTAAAGAGAATCTGTAAAATTATTACTATATTATTATATATAATGGCCTGTCCCCCAGACATTCACACTGACTGGCTCCTAAATCAGTTCAATTATTACTATATTATTATATATAATGGCCTGTCCCCCAGACTACCACACTGACTGGCTGCTTCCCTGCTCCTAAAGAAAATCAGTTCAATTATTACTATATTATTATATATAATGGCCTGTCCCCCAGACATTCACACTGACTGGCTGCTTCCCTGCTCCTAAAGAAAATCAGTTCAATTATTACTATATTATTATATATAATGGCCTGTCCCCCAGACATTCACACTGACTGGCTGCTTCCCTGCTCCTAAAGAGAATCTGTAAAATTATTATTATTTTATTATATATAATGGCGTGTCCCCCAGACATTCACACTGACTGGCTGCTTCCCTGCTCCTAAAGAGAATCTGTAAAATTATTACTATATTATTATATATAATGGCCTGTCCCCCAGACATTCACACTGACTGGCTGCTTCCCTGCTCCTAAAGAAAATCAGTTCAATTATTTTTATATTATTATATATAATGGCCTGTACCCCAGACTACCACACTGACTGGCTGCTTCCCTGCTCCTAAAGAAAATCAGTAAAATTATTATTATTTTATTATATATAATGGCGTGTCCCCCAGACATTCACACTGACTGGCTGCTTCCCTGCTCCTAAAGAAAATCAGTAAAATTATTATTATTTTATTATATATAATGGCCTGTCCCCCAGACATTCACACTGACTGGCTGCTTCCCTGCTCCTAAAGAAAATCAGTTCAATTATTTTTATATTATTATATATAATGGCCTGTACCCCAGACTACCACACTGACTGGCTGCTTCCCTGCTCCTAAAGAAAATCAGTAAAATTATTATTATTTTATTATATATAATGGCGTGTCCCCCAGACATTCACACTGACTGGCTGCTTCCCTGCTCCTAAAGAAAATCAGTAAAATTATTATTATTTTATTATATATAATGGCGTGTCCCCCAGACATTCACACTGACTGGCTGCTTCCCTGCTCCTAAAGAAAATCAGTTCAATTATTACTATATTATTATATATAATGGCGTGTCCCCCAGACATTCACACTGACTGGCTGCTTCCCTGCTCCTAAAGAAAATCAGTAAAATTATTATTATTTTATTATATATAATGGCGTGTCCCCCAGACATTCACACTGACTGGCTGCTTCCCTGCTCCTAAAGAGAATCAGTAAAATTATTATTATATTATTATATATAATGGCGTGTCCCCCAGACATTCACACTGACTGGCTGCTTCCCTGCTCCTAAAGAGAATCAGTAAAATTATTATTATTTTATTATATATAATGGCGTGTCCCCCAGACATTCACACTGACTGGCTGCTTCCCTGCTCCTAAAGAAAATCAGTAAAATGATTATTATTTTATTATATATAATGGCGTGTCCCCCAGACATTCACACTGACTGGCTGCTTCCCTGCTCCTAAAGAAAATAAGTAAAATTATTATTATTTTATTATATATAATGGCGTGTCCCCCAGACATTCACACTGACTGGCTGCTTCCCTGCTCCTAAAGAGAATCAGTAAAATTATTATTATAATTATATCTAACTTTATTCGGGGGGTGGAAATAATAAAAGAAATATTTATAAATATATTATTTATAAATCTGTGTTTGGTATTTTTTTAGAGCTTGCTTGGAAAGTGATTTTTCTACATTATAAATAAAACAATTCAATCCATCATTAAAAGAGGGTGAGGGCTGTATTTAAGGAGAATGTCCAGACTCTTAGCTCTTAATACTCTGGCTTCATCCGTTTCCTTGATCTTAATATGTATTTTAATTTAAATATGCTAATATGAATGTCTGTTTTCCTCTACTTTAAACCCAATCAGCAGGCTACTTCTCATTGAGGGGGAATTAGTATTAGTCCAAAGTTTCGAAAAAGAATCACAGTTTTAAAAGATTCATTAGTAACAGCCATTAAGTATTTATCTGTATTCAAAGTGTAAGGTGATGGGCCAGAGCAGTAGTAGGTGATGTGACACTGTGTCCATTAAGCTGTCTAATGAATGGCATCCATTACTGAAGGCCACCAGGAGACCACTCCTTTCTCTTTGACCTTCCTTCACTAAAGTTGACAAACAAAACTTAGATCGCGTTTCCCTCAAAAGGAGAGAGAGAGGGGGGGGGGGGGGGGGGGGGGTAACGTTTGTTTAATCCGATCGATAAAGAAATCCACACTTGACTTGTTTTCCTTTCTCTCCCAAAGACAAAGAGTACGTCTTAATCACCACGAGGTACCATAGCAACAAACGAGGCCTAATGAGCTAATAACCTGTGGGTTGGCAGCGCCAGCCAGACAAGGGCAGAGTATGGAGGGGCATTCCTGTGTTTTGGGGGGGCTGAACTAATGGGCCCCCCCACACTGTGGCATTGTTTCCCTGCTTCCAGGCGTGCAGGTTCAGCAGCCAGAGCACTAATCATTAGGCCCCTAATCCCCTCCCTCCTGGGGGCCACGGGACACTTTGGCCCCAGATTGCAGTCTGGGTGCCATCCACCGTGCCCGGGATCCCTCCACAGGGGGGGGGGGGGGGGGCAGGGCCCTGGTGACAATGGATCCAATGGATCTGTGGACTCTTCAAACACGCTGCTATTCCAAAGCCAAATCCATGGGCTCTTCCTCAGCCAGATTAGAAGGTTATACCCCCCCCCCCCCCCCCGCCCCCCAAACCCCCACAATAATTGGATTAGTCTCAGAGATTTATGAAAATGAACTTCAGCATTAATGGAACAGCGCCTTTTTAAAACTCTCTGACTCGAAATGACAAAGAGCTGAAGAGGATGCCTGGGATCACAGTGCACACACACACACACACACACACACACACACACACACACACACACACACACACACACACACACACACTCATTCATCCATCCATCAATCCAGTTAGCCATCCAGCCAGCCAGCCAGCCATCCAGTCAGTCAGTCAGTCAGTCAGTCAGTCAGTCAGCCAGCCAGTCAGCCATCCAGTCAACCAGCCAGTCAGCCAGTCAGTCAGTCAGCCAGTCAGCCATCCAGTCAGTCAGTCAGTCAGTCAGTCAACCAGCCAGCCAGCCAGCCAGTCAGTCAACCAGCCAGCCAGCCAGCCAGCCAGTCAGTCAGCCAGTCAGTCAGTCAGTCAGGGTGGTGGGTGGACCCACAGCCAGGAGGCCAGGACGAGGACTAATCAAGGATGGCCAGCCCAGCTGGAGCTGCCAACATCTGCTCCCTCCCTCTCTCTGGCCCTCTCTCCCTCCCTATCTACCTCCCTCTCTCTCTCCCCCTCCCTCCCTCGCTCTCGCTCTCTCTCTCTCTCTCTCTCTCTCTCTCTCTCTCTCTCTCTCTCTCTCTCTCTCTCTCTCTCTCTCTCTCTCTCTCTCTCTCTCTCTCTCTCTCTCTCTCTCTCTCTCTCCCTCTCTCTCACCCTCTCCCTCCCCCTTCTCTCCCTATCATTTTACCCCCCCCTCTCTCTCTCTCCCTCTCCCTTTCTCTCTCTCTCCCCCCTGTCATCCAGCATGGTGGCTGAGGGCTAACGGCAGTGCCTTCCATGAGTAGTGACCTTGAGCCAAGGGGCGTTTAGCTGCACCAGGGCATGCCAATACAAACATCTGGATTCTTATTCCACATTTCCACAGTGAGGTTTGTTTGTGTCTAAGATCAGACATATGTACTGTGTACACACACATGTCCTAGAGCCTTTCACAGGCCAGGAAGGCCTACATCTTCCTACCAATGGTTACCAATGGTTACCAATGGTGGTTAATAGGTGTTTGTACTATTTAACACCACAAAGGGACAACCCCTCCTCTGCCAGCCTGGCTAGAGTATTTACTGCAGCTTGTCCTGGTGCTTTGAAGTGACCGTTACGCCACTGTCCACTTATCCTCCATAAACCGCTGGACAGCTAGCCTCCATTTCTCCTCAGGCTCCTCCAGGACGGCAGCAATTAAAAGGCGGAGTCCCAGAGCGGCCCGCACCAATCAACAGCGGCCCGGCGTGGAAGGGCCGATGATTGACAGCGCTGCCCCCATTCCTTTGTTCTCCGAAGGTGTTTTCTGTCAGGAGGAGTATTGATTTTTCCATGAAGTAAGAAAACAAGTAACGTTGAGGGGCCGAGGGAGGTCAGCACAAATTAAACCCCTGCTCGATGTTTTCATGGTTGCCACAAGTGTGTTCACAGCGAGTCTTTACTGGCTGACACAAAATGACATCAGCTGGATAGAATACACCCAGACACGCTGTCCGTCACAGCCAGAGGGCGGGACAATGGGAAGGAGGGACCAATCAGGCCTTCCCTGTAGTGGTTGCTGAGTGAGGTCAGGAGCTCACTTGATTTCTGACAAATAAAACCTTAAAAACCTCTAAGCCTCTGTCAGACACACATCAACTCATGGTGTCTGGGCCAATAACAAAGAGCCTGTTTCAAAAACAAACTGTAGGTTCTATCAACTGCTCCAAAGTCACTTACCACTACTTAAAACTACGGTTACAGAGCCCAGTGCATCCTGGGACGCCGTGGGCAGCAGACACTCAACTCTAATTAACCCAGACCGAAAAACAAAATGAATCTCTAAAGCCAATCAATACCACACAGAGAAACGTAGTTATTTTTTACAATATTTCTCAAACACTATAATGAGCTAGCAGATAGCTGGAGGCCAAGGCATCCTGGCTGCCTCCCCTGTGATCACTCCACTGAGAGCCCAGAGGAGCGACAGTGGGACTATATCATTCATATTTAATGCCAATCCAGTGCTTGAAGCTTGAGACAGAGAGGCATCACTATGTTTTAGATATGGACATGTTGAATATTGACTCCCATTAAAGTCAGACAGGTGGGATAGATCATTTTAAATGTCGCCTTGTTTAATTGCTTTTGTCACAAAGCAGTTATGAACGTGACTTTTATATTATGGCTTTAAGTGCCTGCATAACTTTCCCACACAAAGGGTAAAAAGGGCATGATGAATGAGCTTTACTTTCTATTAAAAGTTACAAAACAAAAAAGAGTGTATGTTTATTATAAAACAAAAATCATTTTTTAAATGTAGAAGTAGTTGTGGCGTATTTACCCCTCGGACATGTTTTCATCTGAAGCCTCTCTCTGCTCCATGGCTCCGCGAGAGGAGCTCCTCTCCTTCCTCCTTCCGCCTCCAGACTTCCTGTTGGCACCGGTCCAGCTTGCTGCGGCCCCTTTCCTGACCCGGGCCGATCTGTAGCTCCTCTCCCGCTCCTCCCCCCCCGACACCCTCAGCATGTGCTGCAGGCTGACCGTCACGTCCTCTGAGGTCATGCGTCTGACCTTCCGTCTCCTGCGGAGTGGAGGAGGCCGTCCTCCCCCAGGGATGGAGTCGGCCTCGGGCCACAGACGCCCCCGGGTCCTCAGGGTGCTGCCGGTGGTTCCGGTGTGGCCTCCTGAGATGGACCAGGGCCAGCGGCGGGTGGCCACCATGTCGTCAGAGTCGGAGTGGGACATGGCGGTGCTGCTGGCTAAGCGAGCCAGGGCGCTGTGCTCCCTGTTAGCAGCCTCATCCAGACTGTGCTCCCTGTTAGCAGCCTCATCCAGACTGGACTCAGACGCTTGGCAGAGGCAGCCACGGGGGCCGACAGGGTGATGGTGATGGTGATGATGATGGTGAGGGTGAGGGTGATGATGATGATGATGATGATGATGATGAGCCACCAGAGAGACGTCGGCACAGCGTCGTTTCCGTCCACGGCGGCGGCGGACCTGGCGTCTCTGTCGCAGCGGGTTCAGAACCATCTCCTCCCAGAGCTGGTCCAGCTTGGTCTGCTCAGAACTCTGATCCAGGGCAGAGGCCAGGTCCTGTACCAGCTCCTCCATTACAATGCTGAGAGAGAGAGAGAGAGAGAGAGAGAGAGAGAGAGAGAGAGAGAGAGAGAGAGAGAGAGAGAGAGAGAGAGAGAGAGAAAGAGAAAGAGAGAGACAGATACAGAGAGTCCAACAGTGACTATAGTCTTAGAAACATAATTAGGATGAATAAAATAACTAAAATCATGCTCTTGTAAACAAACTAATTTGATGACGTTGATATCGCGCTCTGAAGAAATATTTGAACTGTAAATGCAAACTAACTCTGAATAACTCATTTGCTTTCTGGCGGTAGCTAAAACAAAACATAAAAAACATAACAATATTCTAATGGCAGAGATGGCGACAAATAAAGGCCAAACTTCCTCTCCATTTTCAGCATGGTAATTGTATTCCACATGTCTAAATGCATGCTAGAATGATGCCTCTATCTATTCATCACGTGTGTTGTCACTTCCCTCTGCTTAAGAAGGATGTCTCTGGGATAGGACTCAATGTCATCTTCACTGTCGGGCCTGATTCAGTTTGAATATCAGTGGGCAGGGTCATTCTAAAGCCCCTAGTCATACTGCCCTAGTCATACTGCCCTAGTCAAACGGCCCTAGTCATACTGCCCTAGTCAAACGGCCCTAGTCATACTGCCCTAGTCATACTGCCCTAGTCATACTGCCCTAGTCATACTGCCCTAGTCATACTGCCCTAGTCAAACGGCCCTAGTCATACTGCCCTAGTCATACTGCCCTAGTCATACTGCCCTAGTCATACTGCCCTAGTCAAACGGCCCTAGTCATACTGCCCTAGTCATACTGCCCTAGTCATACTGCCCTAGTCATACTGCCCTAGTCAAACGGCCCTAGTCATACTGCCCTAGTCATACTGCCCTAGTCATACTGCCCTAGTCATACGGCCCTAGTCATACTGCCCTAGTCATACTGCCCTAGTCATACTGCCCTAGTCATACTGCCCTAGTCAAACGGCCCTTGCCATATCCCTCATCCTGTCCGTAGCCACCAGCCTCTCAGAAGTAGAGATGATGAAGTTGTCACTACACCACACTGCTATACAGTAGGATGCTGTGTAGTACGACATACACTAAGCTACAACCTGACTGCCTATTTCCTGCCACTCCATCAGTCAGTCAAAACATTGAAAGGTAAACATATGAGGCCAGTACCAACTTCACTAGGGAGATGAGAGATGTCACAACAGTTAATCAAATCGTTCATAAGATACATCCAGTCATTCAAGAGTCTTTTTTTGTGAATAGGTACCTTTTGAATAGGAACCATGAATAGGTAGATATTTTGTATTAATTTACACAGACAGCACCGTGGTGACGTAGCTAACGTCTATAAGCCGCTGATGCTACGTTGCGATCAGACATTAGCGCTTGACTTAAAAAAATACAAGTGGTTCTCTGTAATGCGGGTCATCATGAACAGAGATAACCCATCTCCTGGATAGCGTTACATGGCTGATCCCGCAGATGTTTTGAGAGATTTAAGTGCCTGATGTTGCAAGTATTTCTCCTTCGTTTTCGTGACAGCTAGGCTACATCGCGTCATTGCTCCGGTTTCAGTGCACACTATAGAACACATTGTAGGTTATATGGATAAATCTAGGATGGTTACGATCTGCAGTTAAAGTGCAAACTAAACGTTCTGCAGATCATGTTTTATAACGCGTGCTGTATTAATGAACAACAGCTTGCGACACGTGAGCACATTGACAGCAAAGACAAGAGCAGCAGTCACACAAACATGCGCACTGGCTTGCATTCCGCTGCGATATATCTTGCTCGAAATGTGATGTAAAGGCATATTTAAATGGAAACGATATGGGTTTTATATATTGACTACATACGTAACGGGTATACTGTTGATGTTTCCAATACTCACCAGCAGCAGGCTCCAGTTTTTGTTTTGCTTTTACAGCTGTAAACATGAGACGCACTTCCGCTGAGCCCCAGACCTGCCCGAAATCAAACCGATGAAGTAATTTCCGCTCAGCTGTTATTTGCACCCACCAGCCCAGCAACAAAAATGTCACAATTAAAGCTTCTCATTTATTCTATCGTATAGTTTTGTCTTATCTATTTCCCTGCAAATAATACCAAGACCCTAAAGGTTTAATTCGTTGTGTAATGTGAGCATATTTGGTGAATAGTTAGCCTATTAGATAAATAGCGATAGTAGCCCTAGTTTAAGAGACATGATTCAATATGATAGAAATCTTGTACGAAATAATATGATTGTGAGCTCATTCATTTGTTGATTAATTCAAAGGTACAATATCATAAGTGTTTCTATGTTCAGCCAATGCTATGTAATAGATTATATGTCTATTAGATGGTCATACCTTTTTAAAATGATAGTAATAAGTGTTAAATGATGTGTGACACAACTCCCAATTATAGAAGGTTTTCTTCGAGCCAATGTGTGTGTGTGTGAATAAAATAGAAAAGTAATTTACCACTTCTTTCATCTCTAAGATGAAGCCAGCCTAAATAGTAAAAAAAAAAACGGTGAAAATGAGTACAAAAGCCATTTAATCTCTCTCATCTTCCTCTTAATAACTGCAAATTTCCCCCATGGCCCCCGGGACAGGGCCTCTCCCTGGCGCTGCCCCCTTATCTGTCCCCTCCATATTTCAGGCTGTCGCTCTGCTCCCTCCGTACTGAGCCCCCGGTCTCCTCTTGCCAGGGCCTCAGGGAGCCAGGGGCTCCTGGGTCCACCATTGTTCTGGTCCACCAGGCTGTCCGGGGAGAGCAGGGAAAACCGGAGAGGGGGAATTACAAAAAGAGAGAGAGAGAGACAGAGAGAGAAAGCCTTCCACCACTGCTTCATTAAGTGTGTGCCTTTCACAAGCAAACATATCAGAAGCAGTCCCCTTTCAGAAGCAGTAATTAGCCATTTGGAAACCTTTCCCCTCAGGGTATACAGTTTCAATTTAGTCAGCAGCTTTGGATTCCAAGGCAGTTAATATTCATTGTTTCTCCCATCTTCCCCAATTTCTCAACGTGCATTGTCTAGTCTTTCACTGGTGATAAACGGTTTTATCTGTCGTGTAATTCTCCCTTTGAATGAGCCCTCTGCTAGAGAAGTTAATTTTTATAAATAATTTTCAAAGGGATTTGCTTAAGGATGTGCGGAACATGGTACCAAAGTGCTCTTCAAGAAGCCTGTTATTCTACACAGAGCTGTGCTCGCTGGCTTAGAACAGGAAGTAAAGAGAGACCAAACTTCCTGTGGGCTACCAGGAAGTTTTACATGGACAACAAAACTTTATGTCTGTACTGTAAACTATACGGAAGATACAACAGTATGTGCAAGGATGTTCAACTCAATGACCAACACTCTTTCTATGTTCCTGCTTGTCCTATGTAAAGCACATTCAATTGCCTGTGTATGAAATGTGCTTTACAAACAAATGGGACTTGAATTGACGTGACACAGGCAGACACTGTCAAATTCACTTCACATTAGTCAGCTTCACAAGCAAGTGCTGCCGTAACTCCACTTGTGAGTTGGTGAATCGTGACTTGTCTGACTGGTTTTATGAGAAGGTATTTTTGGGCACTTGTGACTGTCATGGTATACTTTGTCTGCATTTGCCTCCGGCATTAGAGGCCAGCCTCTTTTGAATGGAGGGGAGAGTGTTGTCTGTGTGCTTAATCAGCCAAGCAGCATGTCCGACCTCAGGGGGCTAGAGTAACACTTATCTTGGCCTCCGCCAAGCCTTTGTTTGAAAATGCTGCCACCTCCATTCATTTGCAATCAGCTTTGTCTAATAGAAATAATTGATTTTTGCCGTTTCCCACAAATTAAGAAAGAATCAAAAAAGATTGTGATTAAACATTTTGTCTAAAAAAGAAATTCAAATTCCACGATTTTCATCAAGACTTAACAAAAATAGGCAACTCGTTCCAAAAAAAAAAAAGAGGGGTCCGATTGCCGATGTGAGCGAAGGACTAGGTAATGAAATAATGAATGTAGTGAGCTATCTGTCCCTGGCAGAATGCCACTGGGGATGGCAGCAGAGACGAGCTACCTATCTATTAAAGGAGGCGACGCTGCGTTCTATTGGACCTGGCCCTCCTATCATGGTATAAGAAGATGTCAGAGTGTTCTGCTCGTCCTGCTCTAAGCCTTTATCAACCCCGGGAAGCTGTCCCGGCATATTTAAATGCCTTTCAGGGAGCAAAACACTAAAGAAGAAGTGCGCGGCGATAAAGGAAGGTTTGTTAAATAGCTCTGTCTGTTTGTATGGTAATAATGATGTTTTAAACACTCTGGGCTGTGGAAACACATCTGTATGTATGCTGTTGCTGCCTTATCAACACGCTCTCAACGACCTTGTGAAACTTTCACCCGGTAAAAAATGAGGTGGATTCCTTTGTTTTTATTCCTTAGTATAAAACGTTTCCTTATTTTCCCCCTGCCCCCGACTGAGAGGAGAAGAAAGGTAGTCTCACACTGGAGAAGGTCTCCCCACTAAATACAAGAGACAGCTGATTTGATTTGTTGCGACACTTGGCAACAATTAAATTAATACAATTTTTGAGACCTTGCCTTCACATGGTATTCATATGGTTTTCTGTTCCAAACCGGTAAATACATTTCCCAGTCAACTGTTCCTTAATTATCCCTATTAATTCATGTTTAAACAAACTTAAATTAACTCTGAGAACTACTGGCTTAGTAGGTGTCCGGATCAGCAGTAGCCATTAGAACTTCAAATACAAACCTGCTGATTTAACTGGTTCAGATTCTGAAGGTTCAGGCCTGGCCCTCCAAATGCCAAAGATGATACAGCCTTTTAACACAACAATCACAAGAGGCAGTCTCTGCTCCCCCCCAGAGCATGGTTTTTGTTACAAGGCAGGTGAAACGTGTGTTTGTTTTGTTGTGTTGTTGTTGTGAGGGAGGCAGGTACAGCGTGTGTTTGGTCCTGTTGTGTTCTGTTGTGGTGTAGTTGTTGTTGTGTTGTTGTCTTGTTGCCGTGCTCACTGGGTCCCATGGAGACATTCCATTGTTGTCTTGTTGCCGTGCTCACTGGGTCCCATGGAGACATTCCATTGTTCCTAATCTCCAAAGCATGGTGGCGTGCCGCTGCAGCCAGTGATGTCAGCGGGTCGGACACAAGGCAGTGTTGATGTTTCAATATGGCAGTGGTGGGCTAGAGGAGGGGGGGGGGGGCACTTCACTTTGCACATTTGATCCTCTCTCAGCTTTGTGTGCGGGTAAGCAGAGCATCACATAGGCAGTTAGCTGGAACACAGCCAGGCCCTGGTGATGAGGTCTGTCAGGGAGGGAGGGTGGGAAAGGTGATGAACATGATGGATTGCTTCTTTAGGCACATGAGCAGATGAGAGAGACTTCTCCAGGATACAGCCGTGATAACAGCACCTGATTGAAAAGCCTCTGTCTCTGTGTGTGTCTCCAGCTGGTGTGTGGGGTAATCCCACAGGCCAGGCCACACATAAATAAACATTTGTGACATCAATAAAAACGGATTTCTCGCAGGGCATTTTCCTCTTTGTCCAGTAATGTGTATTTGGATAAATCCGATTTTAAATTGTATGTATAATAATGTCATTTCATGTATTATTAGATGATATGCATGTGTGTGTATGTACTGTAAGCTATGTGTGTGTGTATGTGCGTGTGTGCGTGTGAATGTGTATGTGTGTGTGTGTGTGTGTGTGTGTGTGTGTGTGTGAGTGTATGTACTGTAAGCTATGTGTGTGTGTGTGTGTGTGTGTGTGTGTGTGTGTGTGTGTGTATAATGGTTTTGTTTGTTTTGAATGAAATAAAAAAGCGTTAATGGCTTAATAAAAATTATAGATATATGCTGTAGTATTATGTATGAGTCATGTTGTATTATAGATATGTACGGTAATATTACGTCCCACCAGGTATCTGAGCCTGTCTGTAATGGCAGGAGAGAGCTCCCTGACTTTATTGGGAGAAATGAGGGTGTGAGCGTTAGGGGTTAGGGTTAGGGAACTCATTCCTCTGATCTCAGCAGCCAGCTAGCTGCCCCAGTGACCAGGTGATGTTACTGCAGACCCCCCCCCCCCCTCCTTCTCTACACCTCCCTCCCCCCCTCTCCAAACCCCTCTCCCTTCTCCCCCCCCCCCCTCTCCCTCCTCCTCCTCCACCCCCCCATCCCCTCCTCCTCCTCCTCCTCTCTGGTCAAACCCTGAGCCCATTTATCTGTGGGGATAACTATAGAGACCTGTCAGGAGTCAGGGGAGAGTCCCCGTGCCCCAGCCGGCCTGCCAGATTGAGCTCCCGCCCAGTAATGTCCAAGTCGGTTTTTATTATTCTAGCTGGGGGAGCCCTATTTCATCAGACGGCACCATCCCACCACGGAGACCAGAGCGCTCCACGCGCGCTATATTTCTCCCAATCAAACATTCCAAGGGGGAAAAATGAGTGTGTGCCATCAAATCCCATCCCAGAATAATGCTGCCAGGTTTTATGTAAAAAGGAGGAGTGATGGACAAACAGAGGGGGGTTTAATGATGTGTGTTCAAGAGCGGAGATTGGAAAAGTGACAGAAAAGCAGCCTCTTTGGAGGAATGGAAAGTGTTGTGCGCTGTAAAAAGGCTTTTATCTGGAGTGAATATGGGGCGTGGTGCTGGGGTCAGGGTTAAGTCATTTTCTCCGGCAAGTTAAGCGAATAATGAAGGCGAGTGGTGGTGAGGAGGGAGCGCTGCTCAGGCCAGTTTGTCTTCATTTATTATGCCAAATCTCAGGACTTTGGCGTCGGCTCAGTGGGTGCTCTGGGGCGCACGGCTGGACGACATATCGCTTAATTTACACTAGGTAATGAAAGCAGGGAATGGGAGGACAAAACAATTTACCTGCTGACACGCCAAGAAGTGATTTGCGAACATGGGGGTGAGCAGAGGAGCAGACGGAGGGCCAGGGGAGGGGGAGAGGAGGAGAGAGGGATGGAGAGATGAGAGGAGAGGAGAGGAGAGAGGGATGGGGGAGAGGAGGGGAGGAAAGAACAATAGGAACTAGAGCGGGCCTGGGGAGGGGAGTAGTGTGTGTGTGTGTGTGTGTGTGGGGGGGGGGGGGGGGGGGGGGGGGGCTCTTAGCCGTGGGGATGGGGAGGGGAGTAGTGTGTGTGTGTGTGTGTGTGTGTGGGGGGGGGGGGGCTCTTAGCCGTGGGGATGGGGAGGGGAGTAGTGTGTGTGTGTGTGTGTGTGTGTGTGTGTGTGTGTGTGTGTAGGGGGGGGGTCTTAGCCGTGGGGATGGGGAGGGGAGTAGTATGTGTGTGTATGTATGTGTGTGTGTGTGTGTGTGTGTGTGTGTAGGGGGGGGGTCTTAGCCGTGGGGATGGCTCGATTGGACGAGGGGTAAACTCTACAGCACACTGGCCGACACACACACACACACACACACACACACACACACACACACACACACACACACACACACAGGCACAGGCACATTAATCTCTCTCTTTACACGTACACAAATATATACACACAAATATATATATATATATATATATATATATATATATATATATATATATATATATATGTAACACACACACACAAACACACAGACACACACATACACACACACACACGTATAAACACACGCACACACGTGTAAACACACACACACCAAACATATACGTAGACGTGCAATCAAGTCGTAATTGGCTTCAAATCTGATGAAGTAGCTGTGTTGACAAGGGCCTTTTTTGACTCCACCTTCCCTCCCAATTGTAATCACTTAACACAGAGCCACTCGTATGAAGGGGGAACCAGGCTCCAGTAATCACACGGGCTGGCCAGCCTGCTGGGGGTTCAGCACCATGAGTCTATGCTTCAGACGGAAACTAACCTGCTGGTCAAACTAACTTGGTTGTTTAAGGGTTAAAATAACCTGCTGGGTCATTGAACTGGCCTGGTTGCTAAATTAATCCAGTTGGTCATCGTTTAACTGGCCTGGTTGCTAAATGAATCCAGTTGGTTATCGTTTAACTGGCCTGGTTGCTAAATTAATCCAGTTGGTCATCGTTTAACTGGCCTGGTGGTGTAATTGTTATTATAATGAATGTGAAGGACTGTACTTTGTGAACTTTTCATTTGTTAATTTAAGGAACTAATATCCTACAGGATGTTTTAATCATGTATTAAAAAGGTTGTCTCCTTTAAACAGGTGTCGTCATGCAGACTGCCTGCTTCAGGGTACCAGTGGTCGCCATGGAAGCCTGGAGAGCACCAGGGAACGTAGGCGGGCCAATCACTCCACAGTATTGATGGCTATCCATTCAGCTTCAGTGCTGTCATTACCCAATCAGAGGCCCTTCAGGGCAAGCCTGCTGCTGAGGACTGTTGGATCACTTCCTGTGAGAGGAGCACACTCTGTCCGTCCGTCTGTCCGTCTGACTGCCTCTCTACCTGCCTGTCACTCTGGAGGGAGGGATGGAGAGATGGGGTGGAGGGATGGAGAGAGATGAAGAGAGAGATGAGAGAGGATGGAGAGAGATGAGGGATGGAGAGAGAGGATGGAGAGAGATGAAGGATGGAGAGAGAGAGAGAGAGAGAGAGAGAGGATGGAGAGAGATGAGGGATGGAGAGAGAGAGAGAGAGAGAGAGAGAGAGAGAGAGAGAGAGAGAGAATGGAGAGAGATGAGGGATGGAGAGAGAGAGAGAGAGAGAGAGAGAGAGAGAGGATGGAGAGAGAGAGAGAGAGGGAGAGAGAGAGAGGATGGAGAGAGATGAGGGATGGAGAGAGAGAGAGAGAGAGAGAGAGAGAGAGGATGGAGAGAGATGAAGGATGGAGAGAGAGAGAGAGAGAGAGACAGAGAGAGGTGGAGATAGAGAGAGAGAGAGAGAGAGAGATAGATAGAGAGAGAGGGAGACACAGAAAGAGAGGAAGACAGAGAGAGAGAGAGAGAGAGAGAGAGAGAGAGAGAGAGAGGATGTGGTTCCTGTCTGCTGGTGGAGGATAAACGTCTAGACAGCGTTCTGCTGGCGTTCTGTTGGCATGGCGATACACAACCCCACGCAGAGAGGAAGTGTCACTCCCCACAGGCCTGCTGCTCCAACCTGGACTCCGCTAGGTCCTGCTGGGCCTCACAGCTAAACACACACACACACACACACACACACACACACACACACACACAGAGGGGGAGTCCCCCTCCTCAAACTGCCCTCAAATCACACAGTTAGCTGTGGTGTCTGCCGTCTGGAGGAATCTGTTTTTGGCAAACAGCCGTCATCACAAATACATGAAGTATTGTATCAATGAATGAATGATGTTCATAACTACAAACTACCCAAAAATAAACAGACATATAGACAAAATGTACTCCAGTTGAAATGAATAATCTCCAGTTCACCTGCAGAGTAAATGTCTAATTGCCTTTAAAGACTCAGTAGTGTTAAGAGAAAGAAGTCTATGTTCAGGATCAGACTTACAGTATAGAAGTAACCAATGAGAGAAAATCAATAAAGACCTATATGCACACTTTGCTTTTAAGACAACTAGTTGAGGGAACGCAGACACACACACACACACACACACAAACACACACACACACACACACACACACACACACACACACACACACACACACACACACAGGCTAAGCCTGCTGCTATGTTTCTGGTCATATAGTCCAATTGTGTATCTGGCAACCCTAACTATCTGGCAACCCTAGCTCTGTCCTGACTCCACAATGTGAACTCCTCAGTGTGAATAACATCCTCTGGCTCAGTCATCACACCAACACACACACACACACACACACACACACACACTCACATCTGCCCTGTGACAACAGAACACTACACTCAACAACAAACTGTTGTCTCATTTCAGCCCTTTAAAAATGTTGTCTGGACAAATCAGCCATGCAGGGAAATCTCACTGGCTCTTTGTAGCCATGCAGGGAGATCTCACTAGCCCTCTGTAGCCATGCAGGGAGATCTCACTGGCTCTCTGTAGCCATGCAGGGAGATCTCACTGGCTCTATGTAGCCATGCAGGGAGATCTCACTAGCCCTCTGTAGCCATGCAGGGAAATCTCACTAGCCCTCTGTAGCCATGCAAGGAGATCTCACTGGCTCTCTGTAGCCATGCAGGGAGATCTCACTGGCCCTCTCTGTAGCCTGCTGGGTGAAATACCCTCTGGATCAGATGTTCCCGGGCCCCTCTTAGGGCTCGGCCCAAGGTCAAAGAGGTCACCCGGTGTTGCTCCAGGTCGGGTTGTGTTACTGTCCGCTGTACGTTCTGAGACGTCTCTGTTCCTCAGTAACTCCACGGTGTGCGTTCACACCTCAGAACGCAGAACTCAGCTGAACCAGACCAGACCAGGTCAGCGTGGCGCCCTCACAGGACACTTCAGAACTGCTGTGGTCCCTGTTGGTGCTTAATGGGCCCCATAATGCTCTTCCTCTCCTGCATGATCAGCACTGTGTCACCTGTCAGGTAATGGACCAATAGGGAGAGGGGGAGGGAGGCAGAGACAGTGATAGGCCAGGATCATCCAAACCCATCATGACTTATCCAATCAGGAGGGTTCACCTGTTGGCTGGCCAATGAGAGGGCCTAACCCGGCCACAGGATGAGGGCCCGCAGCATAAACCTTCTCCCTCCTCAGATTGCTGCCACCGCATAATTATGACTTATACCAGCACGGTCCGGCAAGCTGGCTGAAGTCAGCTCGTCATAAATTTTAATGATCACTTAGACGATACAGCTTCCACCGCATTAAGAGGGGAATATGGACGGCATCACCACCAAAGACCTGGGGGAGGGGGGGGGGGGGGGTCAGAGGAAGTAGGAAGAGACAGGAAGTATCAAAGAAGTGAACAGGCCAAGCAGATGGAGAGGGTGCTGTGATTTAAACTATCTGAGGAACACAGACCAGGAGAGACTACAGGTAGACCAGGAGAGAATACAGTTAGACCAGGAGAGAATACAGTTAGACCAGGAGAGAATACAGTTAGACCAGGAGAGAATACAGTTAGAACAGGAGAGAATACAGTTAGACCAGTACCAGGAGAGAATACAGTTAGACTAGGAGAGAATACAGTTAGACCAGTGTCAGTTAGACCAGTGTCAGTTAGACCAGCGTCAGTTAGACCAACTTCAGTTTCACCATTGTCCATCTTTACAGAGCCTCTCCACATTGACCAGTGTCCATCTTTACGGAGGCCCCCTACATTGACCAGTGTCCATCTTTACGGAGGCCCCCTACATTGACCAGTGTCCATCTTTACGGAGGCCCCCTACATTGACCAGTGTCCATCTTTACGGAGGCCCCCTACATTGACCAGTGTCCATCTTTACAGAGGCCCCTCCACATTGACCAGTGTCCATCTTTACAGAGGCCCCCTACATTGACCAGTGTCCATCTTTACGGAGGCCCCCTACATTGACCAGTGTCCATCTTTACAGAGGCCCCTCCACATTGACCAGTGTCCATCTTTACAGAGGCCCCCTACATTGACCAGTGTCCATCTTTACAGAGGCCCCTCCACATTGACCAGTGTCCATCTTTACGGAGGCCCCCTACATTGACCAGTGTCCATCTTTACAGAGCCCCTCTACATTGACCAGTGTCCATCTTTACAGAGGCCCCCTACATTGCAGAGATCAGTTTTAATAAGTAGGGTGTTGCTCTGTGCTGCCTGGGAGTCTAACAAGAAGAAAACAACAGCTGGAACACGACTGCTGCTGACCTCAAAGGAGACATAATCATCTGATAAAAACCATCAAACACACATATAAATACTTAGCATATATAAACAACATACAATATAAACTTTAAATACTACAATTTGAATGTAATATAAGAAACAGAGAGAGGAGAGAGAGAAGGGCGAGGGAGAGAGAGAGAGAGAGAGAGAGGGAGAGAGAGAGAGAGAGAGAGAGAGAGAGAGAGCGAGAGGGAGGGAGGGAGGGAGAGAGAGAGAGAGAGAGAGAGAGAGAGAGAGAGAGAGGGTGGGAGAGATCATGTGAAAAGATAGAGGACCTGTCTTTCAGAGTTAATATTTATTATTTAATGTTTGTTTTGAGGCGCTCCTGTTTCAGGGGGACCAGGCCTCTGAGACAGTGACACAGAGAGAGAGAAAGAGAGACAGGGAGAGAAGGAGACGGGTAGACAAACAGAGAGACAGGGAGAGAGAGAGACAGGTAGACATGCAGAGAGACAGGGAGAAAGAGAGAGACAGGTAGGCAAAGGGAGGGAGGACACAGTACTCAGGGAACCTACAAGACAATCCAATAACAAATCTGTCACACTTAACGTTAGTGTGTCATGATTTATACACATATAGAAAAGTCAAATATTTGTCCAATATGAAGATTGCATCCTCTGGAGTCTGGATTATGAACACCCAGGAAGTGCATGAAAACGTAGATAAATAAATATAAATGGAGAAATTGGCCCCTTCAAACACAGCCATAGCAGGTTCATAAAAACAGCCCAGTTGTCCTGAAGGGAGGATACCTTTGAAGGAAATAATCTCACACCCCAATCCCTCATCTCTCCTCTCCTCTCCTCTCCTCTCCTCTCCTCTCCTCTCCTCTCCTCTCCTCTCCTCTCCTCTCCTCTCCTCTCCCTAGATTAGATTGGAGGTTGAGCTGTCAGTCTTGTCAGAGAGGGTGGGACTCATCAGCTCCAATGCATCCTGGGTCTCTCTGGAAGCCGCACACACCATCACCATCACCACTATCACCACCACACCACCACCACCACCGCCAGGCACCAGCAGGGGGTGATTGATAACATCCTCCAGCTCCCCGCTGCTTGACTAACAATCAATGAGTGGGGTGGAGCAAGTTGACAGAGAACTAGGTTAAATAGAACAGATCACGGAGGCAATCAGGATGGGAAACAAGATGGCCGACATGCAGTGTCCTGACTAGTGGGTCACAGAGGATAGACTAGAGGAGAATAGTTACTAACCCATTAAACAACGTGTGGTAACTAAATCAGTTCTACTAATTGTGCCAACCACAGAGGAAGTGACATCACCATCAGATAGCCATCAGATTGCCCCGCCTCCTTGCCCCTCACATGACAGACATGCTCAGAGGGTCTACAGGAAGTGACACTGTGACAGACATGCTCAGAGGGTCTCCAGGAAGTGACATGGTGACAGGCATGCTCAGAGGGTCTCTCTCCTCCAGGAAGTGACACGGTGACAGACATGCTCAGAGGGTCTCCAGGAAGTGACACGGTGACAGACATGCTCAGAGGGTCTCTCTCCTCCAGGAAGTGACACGGTGACAGACATGCTCAGAGGGTCTCTCTCCTCCAGGAAGTGACACGGTGACAGACATGCTCAGAGGGTCTCTCTCCTCCAGGAAGTGACACGGTGACAGACATGCTCAGAGGGTCTCTCTCCTCCAGGAAGTGACACGGTGACAGACATGCTCAGAGGGTCTCTCTCCTTCAGGAAGTGACACGGTGACAGACATGCTCAGAGGGTCTCTCTCCTCCAGGAAGTGACACGGTGACAGACATGCTCAGAGGGTCTCTCTCCTCCAGGAAGTGACACGGTGACAGACATGCTCAGAGGGTCTCTCTCCTCCAGGAAGTGACACGGTGACAGACATGCTCAGAGGGTCTCTCTCCTCCAGGAAGTGACACGGTGACAGACGTTGATGAATCGCTCTAAGCCCACACTGAGGCGAGTAGTTTACCATCACAGCCAGCCCTCTCTGCCCTTCCAGGAAAAGCAATCCTGCTACCACAGTGACATCATTACATTTATTTACCCTATAACAGCCCAAGTCCTCACCGAGGAGAATCCTTCAAGACAAAGTCTGGAGTTTGAGTAGGAATATTAAATATTCAAATAAATAGTGGTGTGAAGAAAACTTCTCAGGCTTCCCTTCACGAAATTCTGACCTGCACAATAGTCTAACAGTTATTATTGTTTACAATATACACAAAGGCCTACACATTTATGTTTTATTTTATTATTATTTAGTGTACAACACATAGGCCTACACATTGATGTTTCATATTAATATTATTTACTGTGCTAGACATTGATGTTTAATTATATTATTATTTACTGTACTACACATTCATGTTTTATTTATTAATTTCCACTCTCAGGGATGTCCGACTGAAGCTGAGGTCTTTCTTTAAGGCGAGCCGAGAGGGAAAATTATTCGAGAGGAAGTGAAACATCATTTAGAACAAATGGATGACTGCTTGTTGATCTGAGACCAGAACTCATCCTCGTTCTGATCAGTTAATCCTAGTTATTACTGCAGCCATCAGTGTAATCTATCTCCCGGGCCGACATGATTTCCATACACATTGTTTTGTTGTGTGGATACGTTTCCATAGAACCCACTGTCGGTCTCTTGTCCAATCAGCACCTAATGCTGTCTTCATGATAGAACCTCTCTCCCTCTGTCCCTCTCTCTCTCTGTCTTTCTCTTTCTCTCTCTCTCTCTCTCTCTCTCTCTCTCTCTCTCTCTCCCTCCTTCGTAGTGACAGGGGCTTTATGTCAGGGGGAGGAATGATTATAATGTTTCTAATCTTGTTACATTGAACACACAGAATGGGGCCTTGTTAATGATGCTCTGTCCCTCTCTCTGGCCTGACGAGATGCTTACTTTCAATTTGTGTCCTGTCATCTCCCCACGCTGCTCCGTGGAATTGATGCGCCCTCTTTGCTTTAATTCAATCAAAACCAGGGGGGGTTTAGCGGCCATACACACCAGACACCCCCACACACACTAAACCAAAACACACCAAACACCAAACAATGCACCCCACACACACACCAACAGCAAAAAGCGCACCTGGCCCAGACACACACACACACACGGACAGTAAAAAGCAACGAAAAAACACATCATGCACGCCGACACACACACACACACACACACACACACACACACACACACACACAGCTAAAACACACACCCTGACACACACACCATACACCCTGACACACACAGAGCTAAAACACACACCATACACTCTGAGACACACACACACACACACACACACACACCATACACCCTGACACACACACCGAGCTAAAACACACACCATACACCCTGACCCACACACACACACACACACACACACACATCATACATCCTGACGCATACACCAAGCTAAACACACACCATACACCGGGACACACACAGAGCTAAAACACACACCACACACCCTGAAACACACACACCAAGCAAAAACACACTCCATACACCCTGACAACCACGCTACTTACAGGACACACCATACACCAGGCCGAAACACACACCATAAAACTCAAAACACTATGTCAAACCAAACAGCCCGTGCCGAAAAAAAGAGCACCTTGCTATTTTAGTTCCCTGTTCTCTGCTGCTATCTCTGTTTGGTCTGAGAACTAAGGAGTCTCGAACACTGACAGCTGAACAGCCTAACCACAGCTTCCAGGAAACACTTTCAGGAAGACCGGAAATATCAAGGGGAATTACGCACCTATTTTTACAAAAAAAAAATACCTTTTTACAAACCAATTGTCCCTAACATTTAGAACCTGTCTAATCTAATGAAAAAGCAGTCGGTTAAATACTTAAACGTGAGTTACTTAGATAATGAATGTTCCAATCTGAAACGAGTAGTTGTATGACTCCATGTCCCGTTCCTCAGTTCATTCAGGCAGCTGCAACATATCCCCAGGTGAAACAGGAGCCAAAGTCCTGAGAAATAACACCGTAAAGATTCCCACACATTAGAAGCAGGGTAATTGGATTCCCTGTGACCTGTGTGGTGGGGGGTGGGCGGGGCGCCCCCCAGCAGCTGTGACATTATCAAGGTAACATAACCTGAAGGCTGCGTGGCGGCATCGCGAGCCCCTCCAGGCCAGCCCGCGCGTTCCATCTCGCTGCCTGCTTGGCCATTCATGCTGCGGCCTCTGAAAATGAAATTAGAGGAGGAAAGGCAAAGGACGTTCTCTGGGAATTAATCCCATTTCTGCCTAAACCCACTTCGGATTTTTATAGTGAGGCCAGTTTGTAGATGTAAGGCACATCTACAATTAGACAATGTATTGCTTTGGGAGGATTGGACAAAACAAAACGAAAAAAGACTGGGACTGGGTGTGTCTGCCCAGCAACTTCTGACTGAAGCTTAGCGGTATTCAAAGCATAAAAAAAAACATTTAAATTCATATTTCTAATGCTATATTGTATTTCAAAGAATTGGGCTACTGGATTTATATTGCATTTGTCTATATTTTAAATTATACATTTCCGCTATAATTTTAACCTTTCTCTGGAGTACCACAAGTTGGAAAGAAAAACTACAGTATATCGTTAAATACTTACCCGGGACATTTCCAGTTTCTGAATAATAATAATTTTTAAAAAATGGCCATAGCTTAGACTTAGGTTTTCCTAAAACTGTCCATCGCCAATTTTCGGTTTAGCAAGCAAACCTTTGTTAAAACTTCTGAGCTCAAATTTGAGCATTATAAAATTCTAAATAGCCTATGTATCTTATAAATGCTAACACCATAACATTTTGCCTAAAATGCAATAATACATATTTATAATTTATGTTTTTAGCAAGCAATTGTACCAGGGTTCAATGTTTAGATTAAGTTTTTAAATAAGAAATGCTTATTCTTATTCTATAAGCTGTGCGGTCGTTGTCAGGCCACCTTCTTTAACAGTAAATCAGGACCTGTCTCGGTGATTTGTTCTAAAATATTAATGTTTCCTAATTCTCTTTGATTTTAAACACGCACTATAAGTGTCCAGACCGAATGTTAAATATATCATAATTCACAATAAACTACAAATATCACAATGTTTATATTTTAAACGTAAACAATACGCCTGTACAGTTGGCCTGTTCAATACGGGCCGCCTGTATGGTAAGCAAAATTAGACGCGGCTTGGATTTACACAAACCGACCCTAGACAGCAGCCTGAGGCCTCGACTATTCTTCTTTCAACTGGCTCCAGGCTAAAGCGGACCTCTCGTCTATTGTAAGCTGTTCCAACTGTAGAACTTCGTATCGCAACACAACACGATATTCTGATAGTAAACACTTTAAGTGTATTCCTAAAGCGGTAACATTCACCTCTTTACCGTGACTGGTGAATGTGGCAAAGCTCTGCAGATAGACGCTGCCCCCTAGTGGTAGATAAAGAATGCATGGTTTCCGAACTCGAGTGTCCCTTTCCTACCTCACACACATCTTAGCCCGTTTTTGGATAGCCTACTTGAACGCATCTGAAGGGGAATATCGACTTTTTGACCCAAATATATTGTGTAAAATAAAAAAGTACCTCTGAAGAAACTGTGTGGTGGTCATGAAACGATTTTACAAGGAAAAAGTCTGAAATGTGCAACATATGAAACTTATAGAACAATTTCTAACTAAAGTCGAATTATTTGTCAAAGCCAATGAGTCCAGTGACTCTTCCATTCGAACTGAGGAATTATGTTTCAACTGGAGTTCCACCTTCAGATTCAAAAGAAGAGATTTATTAGATTCATAATGGTGACTCAGTGGGCAAATGGTGTACAGGTATTAGTTTAAAATATTGATGAAGGCTTTTTAATAATAGTATGTAGTATCCCTTTGTAAAGGCATTCTGTGTAAAACAATTATTTCAAAAGATAACAATAGAAAAATCATATTTTTTGCTCTTGCATACAAACCCCGCCCCCCCCCCCTCCACACACACACACACACACTCACAGTAACAACACAAAACAACATCACAACAATGCAAGCAAATGCACACATCAACACACAAGCAAGCTCGCAGCAGAACAAACAAAAATCAACCCAACATAAAAACTCACAGAAGCATTCACACACCCAGGAGACACACACACACACACACACACACACACACACACATGATGTCCCATGTTATACACACACACACACACTCCGTGGATGTCCCCTGTTCCAGACACACACGCACACACACACACACACACTGTGGATGTCCCCTGTTCCAGACACACACACACACCGTGGATGTCCCCTGTTCCACACACACACACACACCCATCTGTG
>CM030181.1:753374-758374 GCA_017639675.1 Aplochiton taeniatus | reverse complement strand
ACTGGCTGGCTGGCTGGCTGACTAAATAACTGACTGGCTGGCTGGTCAGGGTCAGTGACAGGCTAACCTGTGGCGGGTGTGTGGCGTGTGTCGACGGCACCCCGTCCTAATATCCCCTGAGCCCGTCTGTCCTCACATCCCACTCTGTGTCCCAGGAGGCTATCTCCACATCGCCTTATTGTCCTAACACTTTAATTACACATCAGCATATTGCTTTTAGGCCATGTGGAAGGCCGATATTGAGCGCAGATAAGATGTATAAAGTTCTGTCAACACCACGACATATTAGGAAGGAGTTGGAGGCACATGATCTGCAGTGCTCTTTCCAATTAGCTCCCAGGATCAGAATACACAGAGCCTTCATCAGACACTCAGCGCAGGAAGAGAGGCCTCTATGAGAGATTTGGGTCTGCTCTGATCAACAAAGTTAAAGCTAGGGTTAGGGTTAGGGTTAGAAGAGAGACCATAGAGCTGCTCTGATTAACAGGGTTAGGGTTAGGGTTAGCATAGGAAGAGAGGCCTCTATGAGAGACCATGGGGCTGCTCTGATTAACAGGGTTAGTGTTAGGGTTAGGGTTGGAGTAGGAAGAGACCATAGAGCTGCTCTGATTAACAGGGTTAGGGTTAGGGTTAGCGTAGGAAGAGACCATAGAGCTGCTCTGCTTAACAGGCCAGTAAAGTCCCACCAAGCGCATCTCAAATGTATATATTTTTTTTATAAAATATCATATTAAACATGGAATATGAGTGATAATACATAAGATTATAGATTATCATTACAATTTCAACACAGGATATTTCCAGAACGAGAGCGTTATCTTTCCAGGCTAACAATGCAGAGTGAAGGTTTACCTCGGTCTGAGCCCTCCACCATCCCACCCAGCGGGACAGGAGCCAGCAGCCCGTGGAGGGCCCTACGCTGGGGCTGCTAGCAGGAGATTGAATTCTCTGCACCTGGCTCTGTTACTGAGAGGTCATTGAAGACCCTGCTGCAGCATCCGGTCGCATGGAGACCGAAACAGAGGGATGACAAGGAGGAGGGGGAGGAGGAGAGATGAGAGAGGAGAGAGGTCACTTTGAAAAGCTGGATGCAGTCACATGCCAACCAGTGCTTGTGATGCATCTCTCCCTCTCACTAATCCGTCCTGTGATCCACGAGCAGTGCAGCCCTGCGAGCCGGGCCGCAACCTGTGATGAAGGGCTCCTAATCTGGGTTGTGGGCCCAGTCAGGCCAGCCAGCGGAACTGGCGCCAGCAGAGGGGTGTTGGGTCAGTGGGCTGGCCGTCTCCACGGAGACAGCTAGAGGTTGTCTCAACATGGATGGTCACTTCACAGCTCGACGGGGGACAGGGGAAGGGGCAACGCAGCAGCTGCTCGGGGCATATGGGTAGAATTCATTAAGGCCGGCTAAATAAGCCAATCACAGACGGGATTGACTGGAGACCGTGGAGGTATGTGTGTGTGTGTGTGTGTGTGTGTGTGTTGCTAAAAGAGAAAGATATAAAGAGAAGTGCATTTACAGTCTGTGTGTGTCTGAATGCCTGACAGAATTCTGCCGTGTATGAGGGAAAGTACGTGTGTGTGTGTGTGTGTGCGTGAGACAGTGAAAGTCAGTGAGGTGAGAGACCACACTAGCCTGCTACTGATGACCAGTACGTAGCAAACCTCTCGTGTTTGTGGTGGTCTGTAATTGAGCTGTGAGATGCATAGGTGGTAGCTCCTCTGGGGCTTCACTGTGTATCTCCCTGCACACCAGAGACCGCTGTCCAGCCTCCCAAACCAACCTCATCAGCGTCTGTAAATGTTAACGCTGTTTCCCCAGCAGAACCACAGGCTATGGTCTTTATTCACACCCATGAACCAAAAGCAATGCTGAATGTTAATCCAAACCGGATTACTCTCTGGAGGAAACCACTCGCTGATCTGTAGGACAGAACCAACTCCAGATATTTATATTTACAACGTAGCTTAAAAAAGAGCCATTATTCCACTAGTTAAATGCCCTGATATCACATTGGCCGTTCAGGGTGTTTGTCTGTGAGGAGTGTTTCCTTGTTGAGTCTGTGCAGGGCCCACCTGCTGGCTGGCGGCCATCTTGGGCCAGCCTTGGATCCAGACCTTGTTATCCAGTAAAATGCTGTAATGTATGCTAATCCCCTTGTGTGTCAATACAAACTCTGTTCAATTCTTCTGAGATAATAGAGAAAGAAGTGTCTGCTCCTATCGAAAGGCTGCAAGATAAAGTCAATGGAACGTTCAATAACAATAAGGTTCAGGGCTTTAATGAGGAATGTTAATTTGAAGACAATCAAGTGGATTTCAGCTTAGCCCCCATCAACCTTGGACTTGTATCTGTGGTTCCAGGATGCTGACGGGGGACCTCTTTATCAGCAGGACTCCTAAACTTCACAGAGCGGCTCTTCCTAGCTGGTCAGGAAAGTTCAGCTTGGAATTCAGGAGAGACGTCCTCAACAACTTCAAGAGCAATCAGGGGAAAAAGCATTTATCTAATATTTATTTATAAATATCAATCAATCAGCAATCAAGTATCTAAATAAACAAAAGCAATGATTTGGAGCAACGTTTTATTTTTATTTTTTTACTTTATTTTAAAAAGCAATAAATACATACATTTTATATACAACATTTTAGAGTAAATAATAAAAAAAATGGAAGTATTTATTCCTGAGTCTGCTGATCTCCTGATAAGTCTTTAGAGTTTGATGTACCTCTCCAACGTCTAAAGGCTTGTTGTAGACACTGAGGCTGGGTCCCCAGGGGCCCCCTGGTCCCTCTCAGGCCGTAGACACTGAGGCTGGGTCCTCAGGGGCCCCCTGGTCCCTCTCAGGCCGTAGACACTGAGGCTGGGTCCTCAGGGGCCCCCCTGGTCCCTCTCAGGCCGTAGACACTGAGGCTGGGTCCTCAGGGCCCCCCTGGTCCCTCTCAGGCCGTAGACACTGAGGCTGGGTCCTCAGGGCCCCCCCTGGTCCCACTCAGGCTGTAGACACTGAGGCTGGGTCCTCAGGGCCCCCCTGGTCCCACTCAGACTGCAGCTCAGAGGAAACCTCTGTGAACAGATGGTCCCAGTCCCAACACACATCCTCCTGAGTCAAAACGTGAGGGGGCAGGAGAAACCCCAAGGAGAGAATGAGGAAGAGGAGGGGGAGAGATGGAGAGAATGAGGAAGAGGAGGGGGAGAGATGGAGGGAATGAGGAAGAGGAGGGGGAGAGATGGAGGGAATGAGGAAAAGGAGGGGGAGAGATGGAGAGAATGAGGAAGAGGAGGGGGAGAGATGGAGGGAATGAGGAAGAGGAGGGGGAGAGATGGAGGGAACAGGGGATGAGAAAAGCTGGACTTGGGCCTTCGGAGGAACACACTCACACGGCCTCACACACACACTCTCACACACACACACACACACTCTCACACTCTCTCACACACACACACACACACTCTCACACTCTCTCACACACACACACACATGGACTGGCTTACCTCACGGACTTCGTGTTCTGGAGCTAAGACCTTGGTCAGTAGCTTTAAGTCAATCTCACCGTCCTACAGGAGAAGGAGGAGAAGGAGGAGAAGGAGAGCACCTGATGAGCCTGCACCAAGCCCTCTGTCCACACAGACCACCAGAGACCAGAGACCCACCAGAGACCAGAGACCCACCAGAGACCCACCAGAGACCCACCAGAGACCCACCAGAGACCAGAGACCCACCAGAGACCCACCAGAGACCCACCAGAGACCCACCAGAGACCAGAGACCCACCAGAGACCCACCAGAGACCAGAGACCCACCAGAGACCAGAGACCCACCAGAGACCTACCAGAGACCAGAGACCCACCAGAGACCAGAGACCCACCAGAGACCCACCAGAGACCAGAGACCCACCAGAGACCCACCAGAGACCAGAGACCCACCAGAGACCAGAGACCCACCAGAGACCAGAGACCAGAGACCCACCAGAGACCAGAGACCCACCAGAGACCCACCAGAGACCCACCAGAGACCAGAGACCAGAGACCCACCAGAGACCAGAGACCCAACAGAGACCAGAGACCCACCAGAGACCAGAGACCCACCAGAGACCAGAGACCAGAGACCCACCAGAGACCAGAGACCCACCAGAGACCCACCAGAGACCCACCAGAGACCAGAGACCAGAGACCCACCAGAGACCAGAGACCCAACAGAGACCAGAGACCCACCAGAGACCAGAGACCCACCAGAGACTGGAGCTGTGTCAGTGTGTTGGTGTGTTAGTGGGAAGGGTTTACAACTCACCAGGGTCTGGAAAGCAGAGTACTTCATCAAGTCATTGTCCAGGTCTCTATACGTCATCACCCGGTTCACCTGGACACTACAGGACGATAAAATAAACACACAAAAATGGTCTAGGGGTGAGGTGGAGGTGGTCTGGGGGTGAGGTGGGGGTGGTCTGGGGGTGAGGTGGGGGTGGTCTGGGGTTGAGGTGGGGGTGAGGTGGGGGTGGTCTGGGGTGGTCTGGGGGTGAGGTGGGGGTGGCCTGGGGGTGAGGTGGGGGTGGCCTGGGGGTGAGGTGGGGGTGGTCTGGGGGTGAGGTGGGGGTGGTCTGGGGTGGTCTGGGGGTGAGGTGGGGGTGGTCTGGGGGTGAGGTGGGGGTGGTCTGGGGGTGGTCTGAGGGTGAGGTGGGGGTGAGTTGGGGGTGAGGTGAGGGTCACTTATGGCCTGTGCCACACCTGCTCTCTGCACACGACACACTCCACTGCCCTGCAATGAGCTGGACATTATCTGGCACACGCCAGGGCCTAATAACCTCCTCCTCCTCCTCCTCCTCCTCCTCCTCCTCCTGCACAGGTCTCTCCCTGTCCTGTAAATCAAGAGGCCTCCAGGCCCCTGAGAGTTGGACTGAGCTCTAGGAGACCTGACGTTCCCTTTTATACAGGGTGGAGGGTAGGGTGTGTGTTGGTAGTGCTGTGTATGTGTGTGTGTGTGTGTGTGTGTGTGTGTGTGT
>CM030181.1:705874-745874 GCA_017639675.1 Aplochiton taeniatus | reverse complement strand
CATCAAGGCGTGCTACGCCCACACCCTGACCTTCCTTCAGATGAGCTTTCACTGTTCTCTAACGGCACGCTAACAAAACCCTGGGACTGGGCCTGTTGACGTGGTTGTATGGCTGCATGCATCTTCCAGCCGTGAGCAGAGGAGAGTGAGCTCCCTCTCCAATGTGATTAGGACACACTCAGCCAGGCACAGCCACAGCCCTGAGGGGGGGGGGGGGGGGGGGGGGGGGGGTAAAGGGGAGGTGGAGGGGGAGCAAAAGGGAGGGAGGGGGGGGGGGGGGGTACGGGGGTACGATCTCAGAACAGTCAGGGACAGCCGGCCTGTGAATGATGTAACAGAGACTGTGTTGTTGGTATCATCACAGCCTCCTTGCATTACAGTGAATAATGTAACAGAGACTGTGTTGTTGGTATCCTCACAGCCTCCTTATATTACAGTGAATAATGTAACAGAGACTGTGTTGTTGGTATCCTCACAGCCTCCTTGCATTACAGTGAATGATGTAACAGAGACTGTGTTGTTGGTATCATCACAGCCTCCTTGCATTACAGTGAATAATGTAACAGAGACTGTGTTGTTGGTATCCTCACAGCCTCCTTATATTACAGTGAATAATGTAACAGAGACTGTGTTGTTGGTATCCTCACAGCCTCCTTATATTACAGTGAATGATGTAACAGAGACTGTGTTGTTGGTATCATCACAGCCTCCTTGCATTACAGTGAATAATGTAACAGAGACTGTGTTGTTGGTATCCTCACAGCCTCCTTATATTACAGTGAATAATGTAACAGAGACTGTGTTGTTGGTATCCTCACAGCCTCCTTGCATTACAGTGAATGATGTAACAGAGACTGTGTTGTTGGTATCATCACAGCCTCCTTACATTACAGTGAATGATGTAACAGAGACTGTGTTGTTGGTATCATCACAGCCTCCTTGCATTACAGTGAATAATGTAACAGAGACTGTGTTGTTGGTATCCTCACAGCCTCCTTATATTATAGTGAATAATGTAACAGAGACTGTGTTGCTATCATCACAGCCTCCTTGCATTACAGTGAATGATGTAACAGAGACTGTGTTGTTGGTATCCTCACAGCCTCCTTATATTACAGTGAATAATGTAACAGAGACTGTGTTGTTCTTATCATCACAGCCTCCTTACATTACAGTGAATAATGTAACAGAGACTGTGTTGTTGGTATCCTCACAGCCTCCTTATATTACAGTGAATGATGTAACAGAGACTGTGTTGCTATCATCACAGCCTCCTTGCATTACAGTGAATGATGTAACAGAGACTGTGTTGTTGCTATCATCACAGTCTTCTTATGTTACTGTGTCTTTCTATGGTCACTGTCTCGTACCAAACACCACTGAAACCAGAAGCCACTACAGAAAAACCCTTCGAACAGGGCAGACATGTGCCAAGGAGTGGTGTGCCAGCCAGCCAGCCCTCTCCTCTCCTCTCCTCTCCTCTCCTCTCCTCTCCTCTCCTCTCCTCTCCTCTCCTCTCCTCTCCTCTCCTCTCCTCTCCTCTCCTCCATCTACAAATCTACAATCAGAGGTAGTGAAGAGGTTTAGACCTCACAGCCAACACACCGACAGGCCAACAGTGCCCTCGTGTGGCTGGACTGTAGTACTGGCCATGTCAATTAGCAGCAGGCTGTCAGATGAAGATGAATGGAGAGGGTGTGCTCAGGCAGGCTCCTTCTAACCTGGTTGATTCACAGCCGCACGGCCAAATATGCATTGATTAATACGCTCATTCAACAGCAGCAAAGTTCATTAATAACAAGGACCACTGCTCCCAAGGCAAACCACCTTGTGTGTGCACATGTGTGTGCACACGTGTGTGTGTGTGCACGTGTGTGTGTGTGTTTGTAGTAGGGAGTGCTTCTTAATCTAGGGGGTGCCAGGGATCAGCCAATGGTGGGCGCTTCATGTTTGAAGAACACTATTCTGACAGCCTGCCACCAATAACCTAATAACTAATAACCAATAACCTAATTGCTCATTGCTCTGAAAGATTTATAACAAAGCAACATATGAAACTACAAGAGAAATTAAACATCAGTAAAACTTGGCATGGGGAACGATGATGGTAAATTCTGTTCTGAAGCAACATTCTAATGTGTTTGAAATGGTTAGGGGGGGACAGAGGTTAACCTGGGGTTAACAGGATGCTGACTTTGGGAATAACCGAATACTAAATAGAATCACTTTTTGAAAAGGGAATGCTCATATGTACAACCCCATCTGTTCACATAAAATGATGCAACTATATCACAGAGCCATGCAGTTTCCCTAAAATAGATATGAAAAACACTGATATAATTAGCCTTAGATTAAAACTGGCGGTGTCCACTATCTCACGGCAACTTGCTGGAGTACAGGCTAGAGAGCCAGCCTATCAGCTCAGTGTATCTGAGCAGATCAGCTCCCTATTGGCCTCTGGAGGTACTCACTTGGCAGAGGCAGGCGCTGAGGTTTCCTCTGCCCACCCTCCCTGTCTCCGGGTGGGCTTGGCGGGAGGACCCTGAGGCAGGAGACACCAGTGTTAGACCACTCATCCTTCCACCACACACACCTCTCCTTTAAATTCAGGGTTTGACAAAGTGAAACAGTCAAATACAATCAATAAATACCATCAAAGTGTGCCAATACGCAGGCCTGAAAGGCTTTCAATAGAAGAGCCTCTGCTAAATAACTCTAATAATGAAGTGAAAATAAAATAAAGGCACAACCGCAGAAGTCTACCCGGAGAACCTATCCTACCGTCCAAAGACCAGTCAACTTCCGAGACCTTCATTAACACAAACACTGTGAGCCATTAGCCTAATTGGAGGGTCATCTAGATGATTATCTCCCTCTGCCTGCTGTATCAAGCTGACAAACACAGCCCCCCCCCCCCCCCATTGTGTTGTTTATTGCAGAGTGTGGGAACGACTGGAGCGAGCCTGGGGCGGCTGGCCTGGGGCGGGCCTGGAATAGCTACTACACGCTCCCTTTTCATTCTCTGCGTCTGAAAATAGCCAGGGAAATATTCCATGTAGTTTGGATGCAGACCCTGTGAGAGGCCAGCTTGAATGGAGGAATTCTTTTGGAGAGGGCACACAGGGGTGGAGGGGAGGATGGAAGGGGGGGGTCAGCTTCAAGACAGATGAATGAGAAAGAGAACAACATTTCTCATTACCAAATTGGGTCTGCAGAAAGCAAAGAGGCCTGGACGGATTACGTTCTCCCAACATGAAAGAGGAAATGATCAGGGCTGGTACCTTCCATTTCTAGATGTGGACGTCAGCGTTAGAACAGGGCAAGTGTGGTAGGGTTAGGGTTAGAACAGGGCCAGTGTGGTAGGGTTAGGGTTAGAACAGGGCCAGTGTGTTAGCGTTAGTACAGGGCCAGTGTGGTAGGGTTAGGGTTAGAACAGGGCCAGTGTGTTGGGGTTAGCAGTGTGGTGTGCTCTGCTGTGTGTCAGGGTTAGAACAGAGCCAGTGTGTTAGGGTTAGGGTAAGCAGTGTGGTGTGCTGTGCTCTGTGTTTGGGTTAGAACAAGGCCAGTATGTTAAGGTTAGCAGCATGGGCTAGGGCTAGGGCAAGTGAGAGGCCTAACAGCGGTATGGGTTAGGGCCAGTGAGAGGCCTAACAGCAGCATGGGTTAGGGTTAGGGCCAGTGATAAGCCTAACAGCAGTATGGATTAGGGTTAGGGCCAGTGAGAGGCCTAACAGCGGTATGGGTTAGGGCTAGGGCCAGTGAGAAGTCTAACAGCAGTATGGGTTAGGGTTAGGGCCAGTGATAAGCCTAACAGCAGTATGGGTTAGGGCCAGTGAGAAGTCTAACAGCAGTATGGGTTAGGGCTAGGGCCAGTGAGAAGCCTAACAGCAGTATGGGTTAGGATTAGGGCCAGTGAGAAGTCTAACAGCAGCATGGGTTAATCTGCTGTGTTACCATTAAAGACACGCTGGCAACAAGTCATTTCATGTAATTAGTGAAAATCTAATTACAAAGAAATCAAGGGAGCCTTAAAAGACTAATTAACGATGCCAATTTAAAAAAGGAAACATTAGTAGGCTATGTTACAATACAGTCTTTGATGATGCATTAAAAAAGGAAACATTAGTAGGCTATGTTACAATACAGTCTTTGATGATGCATTAAAAAAGGAAACATTAGTAGGCTATGTTACAATACAGTCTTTGATGATGCATTAAAAAAGGAAACATTAGTAGGCTATGTTACAATACAGTCTTTGATGATGCATTAAAAAAGGAAACATTAGTAGGCTATGTTACAATACAATCTTTGATGATGCATTCGGTTTTCCATGCTACGCCCACATAAAGCCAGCCTGTCTTTAAAAGCAGCATTCCAATGAACTATCAGGGAGAGTTCAGTGAACCTACAGGTTTACATTACAGCATGACAACCAAATAGGAACTGAGAACAGCCCTGGGGAAGCCATAGCAGCCGCTGTGGAGGCAATTAGCCCGTGTGTGTTCTCTATCCGGATGCTCTGCGGGTTTAGGGCGGTTGTCAACCAGAACCCTAACAACCCATAAAAGCTATTGGCTCTTTGTTTAAAAGGATGTCAAGAATGTGACCATTCACTCTGGTATTTTAGGAAAGCAGAGGGTCAGAGCTGATAAACGGAGACCGCAAATAAACCAAGTTGGTCGAGTCGCACGGCACGACAGAAAAATGCACTGCATGTGCACAGCAGGTCACAGAGGGCGCGAGAACAGCCATTTTACATCAGGGAAGTTGGCCTAATTTGGAAAGACTATGGCAAGAAAGGCATTGATAGAATTCCTCTGCTAGGAATGTTGGCTAGTGTTCAATATGCCACATGTTGGAATACGACTGGGCCTCCATACATGCCATCATGAAGGCTAACGTTCAAGGGTTGTCCCAATACTCACGTCCAATCAGGCTTCGTTCTCTGCCGAGTGGGATTCCTTAAATGGACTTTCCATCATGATTATTAGGTGTGCTCAAGCCATGCTGGGAGGCTGAATACGGGCAAGCTAACCAGACTGAACCTGGGCATACCTGGGCATACCTGGGCATACCTGGGCATACCTGGGCTACCAGAAGAACAGCAGCGCTACCTAGAACATCTGGCGCTGGCGCCTCACTAAGGCAAACGTCTACACAAGCACCACCTCAGAACTTTATACCAGCATGTAAGCTCTAAGAATGGGAAGTGGGGAAAAGCCTGCATTCATTATTAAATCAATAAGTGCTGTCCTCGAACAGAGTAGGTCTCTGGGCAGACGTTTTTAATGTTCTTGTTTTTTTCTTTTACATGAGATTCCTTCTAGACGTATGGAGTATGAGATGATGACCAGCAGTTAGCTGTGGATAGTTCAGCCATTATGGGGGCAGTAAAGTAGACATTTTAAATGCACTGACATTCTGAATAACTAAAAGGATATGGTGTGGTGAAAATGGTATAAAGTTTGTCTGTGGTGCTTTTGACCTAGGCTGCCAAGCCATAGTAAACTTTCATCCACACATCATGCATACCTACCTCTTCCTCGTCCTAGAGACATGCATGGAAATAATCACAATACACAGATTTACAAAGCTGAAAGTGCTGGATCATGCAAAACAAAAATTGGCTCATCTCTCAACGGGAAAATGGGTTATAAATATGAACAACAAAAACATGGCGCTCAATGTCTTTTGGTAGAAAACAGAGAGAAACCCGAGTGGTAGCCAGGGCTAACTAATACCTCTCCTACGGAAGTGGACGATGAGGATTTTCTCGGTTGACGTCCTTCTTCAAACGATGTCTGCTCTACTGAAAGACGAGCCCTACGTCCAGTCTTCGCAGCCTGAAACATTAGCACAGAAAACGTTGGCATGCTTTGCACACTAAAGTGTACAGTTCTCACGAAAAATAACTTGCCACCAGTCGACCAACTAAACGAAAATAAACATTTTAGCCTTCCTATATCTGCAATGTATGTTTACGTTAGCCAACGTAACAGTTATGTTAGTCTGACTGTGTTTACGTGTCGTTAGTAACGACTGATAGCGAACGTTAGCTAACGGTAGTGATAGTCACACGTTTTCTTGCAAATCAATCACGGCAAGACTACGTTATTTACGTATTCGTATAAAGTATACAATCTCGAAACAAAGAAAGCTAATATTTTGTTACATCGATTGTTCTCTGCGCATAATTTATGGTGAAAAACTAAACAAATTGCATACATTCTTAACAACTCCGGAATCTCCGATTTGAAGACTGTCGTCCATTTTTCTCCAACTAGACTTGTTCCTGGGGATCAACAGGCGTCACATAGCAACTATCTCCATGGTTACACCAATCAGGAGGACAGACAAGCGCACGCATCCAACAGGCTGTCATATCACTGTTAAGACTGCACAAATATAACAATTTGTCAATCAAGCTACATTTAGAAAACAGAACCATGACAATGCCTATATCTGCGTGTTTGATCGATTTCAGATCACCCATAATAAACCTAAAAACAAAAAATGGTCAGCATTTTCCCTTTCAAAATTATTCAAGAACAAACAAAAAAAATCCCGAATCTCACCAAATGAATGAACACATTATTTAAGTGAAAATTACGAAAGAAAAGATAAAGAAAAACATATACCAAAGAAGAATTATAGCCTACATAGCATACATCTAGATTCCAGTGGGGGAATACGTTTTAGGTCGGCTAGAATTCGGAGTTAATGCCTATACCAAGTTCATACGAGCTAGCATACATTAACTGGCTTCTTAGAGCAAGTATCAAAGCACCTGCAAAGCATATATGATCTTGTGCTTGTTCTATGAAAGCCGAGGCAGCCCATTCCAGCCCACAACAGACCTGCTGCTGCTAAAATGGCACTGGACTGGGCTGACCTTGTTTCAGGCCTATATTGTCGAATGCATTTCGACATAAAAAGCAACATAGGCTACATCATCTTCCAATTCGTCTATCACGGCAACAGTGGGCCTATATAGGCCTTTAAGGTACCAATGCAATAGCATTGACGACACGGTGGGCATCGCAGGAATTAGTATGTAGTTGGTTGGGTTATTGTCTTTGTTTATTATAGCCTAAACTATAATCGGACAAGACTACGTCAACAGATTTAAAGCCGAAAAATAAGTGGGCTACCCATTGCCCCTGGTCATTAACAGTATATTGCCCCTAGTCTGATTCTGACTGTGTTGCTGTGTTGGTTAAATATCTTTATTAATCCACTAGAGGGTGGGCGTTTACTGTTTTACAAGAGTTCCGCGATACAATTCAAACTAGTTGTCATCGAACTCATTGCCTCGACATCCCTGCATAATTGAAAACTAGTCCTAACATGAGAGATAACGATTGTTTAAGCGACCTTAAGTGGACTCAAGTTGAATTACCTTAGTAAGCTTCGCCTCCACTTTGAAGCTATAAGCCTAGCTTGCATGCATCGAGCCCCTCCCTCGAATACGTCACCACTACCACTCTTTATAAACTGTGAGAGTGGCTCAGTTACGCGTCCGCTGACATAGTTCGGTAATAGGTTTTGGAGACAGTTGGACTGAGCGCTGGTTTTTCACTTGGAGCTGTGGATAGAACGAGTGGGGTGGAGGAAGAAATTTCCAAAGTGATCCGGGGCCACATAACTGGGCAAACGGGAAAACAGAAAGGGACACTATTTGTTATAATGGAAGGGTTAATTATACACTGACCGTTTTTATGAAGAGTCTCAACAATTGAAACAGACTAGTTTATTTTTCATTTTTTTCAAGAATGTCACGGATTATTCCTTTTGCGCAAATACGAGTCTTACCGAGATGACAAAATACTCATGACAAAATGGGATTCCTCGGAGAAAAGAACTCATTGACAACTTGAATGCATAGAGTTAAAGGATACCATTCAACCTGGAATTTAGTCTGATCGTTATTTTGATATATATTTGACAGGTTTCGGTCGTAAGCAAGGGCAGAAAGAAATATGCATTTGGGCAAAGCACTTCTGTTTTTCCTCTTCTTAAACTGTGTGACCATGACTTTGTCACTATCCACTTGTACCACTGTGGATATTGACCACATCAAGAAAAAGAGAGTGGAAGCGATCCGAGGACAAATCCTCAGTAAACTCCGACTGACAAGTCCGCCGCAAACAATCGGTCCGAATCAGGTACCCTATCAGGTTTTGGCACTCTACAACAGTACGAAGGAGTTGATAGAGGAGCTGGGAAGAGATAGGCAACAGAGCTGCGGTCAGGATAACACGGAGACTGAATACTATGCCAAGGAGATTTACAAGTTCAACATGATAAATGGGCCACCTGAGAACAGTAAGTTGCGTTTATTTGTTTTTCACAGTAGGCTGTGCGCTGCGCTCCACCCCAACACCATCCTTGGCCGCTATAGATTACTGATTTTGGTCTTTGACACATTTAGTATGATATGTATGTTCTCTTTATTTGTCGAGTAATCTCTATGAGTATTTTTCATCGATGGAAGAATTTGGTATTTGCGCAATGGCGCGCGCAAAGGAGAGGGCAAAGTAAACAGTCTATTGGAATGAGCGCCATTCCTTCAGCATACCGCACACAAAAGCCATGGGAACTCAACGGTGCCGCAAGATAGCCTTACACATTCCAAGGGAAGAAAAACTCTCTAACAGTCAAGCCAACCTTTATTATACTATGGGGTCTACTTTTGCTACGAATACAATAATGATACAACTTTAAAGAAAAGTTATAACACTTCTTGTTTTATTTTATCTGGTTAATCTAATAAATGTCAAATAATATTTTCTCAGGTTACCATTCACATTTCATCAAGCTGGTTTACCTCTAATCTCTGGAAACCCACACTTACAGTAGCAGCCAGAATGACTTGCTCACTGTGCTATTTCCTGTGGAGACTCTCACTGTGCTCACACTGCAAATGTACTGGAGACCAGAGCGCTAAGTGAAAGAGTTGGACACTTGCCTAAAGTCCCTGTCCGTTAAAAGCTGGATCCCAGGCAGCATTACTCTAAAATCAACAGGTGCTCCATGTTGTGCTGCAATGCTGGCCTGTGTTGTCTGGTTTCTCTGGCATCAGTAGAAGGAACACCCCACTCTCTATCTCTTTCTATCTCTTTCGCTCTATCTCTCGCTCTCTTTCTCTCTCTTTTTGTCTCTCCTCCCTCACACGCTCTCTCTCTCTCATGCTTTCACTCTTGCACACTCACATTCACACTCACACACTCACACACACACACACACACACACACACACACACACACACACACACACACACACACACACACACACACACTTCCCCTCCACTGTCTCCTCTACATCAAAACAATTTGATCGTCCTTCAAGTGCTTGTGACACTCCAAATACACAAATCTGACAAGGTTTAGCCTGCGCTCCGCGTTAGCCAGAGTTCCCCAAACAAACAGTGGACAAAGGAGTGGGACCAGAGGGGCCCTGCCAGCCTTGGACAAACCGGACATTATATAATCACATTATATAGTCACATTATATAATCACATTATATAGTCACATTATATAATCACATTATATAGTCACATTATATAATCACATTATATAGTCACATTATATAATCACATTATATAGTCACATTATATAATCACATTATATAGTCACATTATATAATCACATTATATAGTCACATTATATAATCACATTATATAGTCACATTATATAATCACATTATATAATCACATTATATAGTCACATTATATAATCACATTATATAGTCACATTATATAGTCACATTATATAGTCACATTATATAATCACATTATATAGTCACATTATATAATCACATTATATTGTTTTTATTCATTGCATCGTGTAGCCTTCTGTGCTGTGTGTCAATTCTAATTGACCCTGTTTACACAGCAGGGGGCGTTTGTAGGCGCAACTCTGATGTTGATTAGCTCCCTTAGATTTGATGTTAACATCTAACAGTGAACTTCATTGGAAAGCAGAGGACCTGCACCCAAAGCTGTTGCTTGTCGAGGACAAAGTGCTGAATTTCTCTGTAGACCAAGTAATACAATTACAACACCCAATCTAACGTGGAAACATCCATGGTGGTGTAAAGAAACCAAATGGTGTAGAATCTAACTGGAGGTCACACCTGTGATGGTATAGAATCTAACTGAAGGTCATACCTGTGATGGTATAGAATCAAAATGGAGGTCATACCTGTGATGGTATAGAATCTAACTGGAGGTCATATCTGTGATGGTATAGAGTCTAACTGGAGGTCATATCTGTGATGGTATAGAATCTAATTGGAGGTCATACCTGTGATGGTATAGAATCAAACTGGAGGTTATACCTGTGATGGTATAGAATCAAACTGGAGGTCATACCTGTGATGGTATGGAATCTAACTGGAGGTCATACCTGTGATGGTATAGAATCAAACTGGAGGTCATACCTGTGATGGTATAGAATCTAACTGGAGGTCATACCTGTGATGGTATGGAATCTTACTGGAGGTCATACCTGTGATGGTATAGAGTCTAACTGGAGGTCATACCTGTGATGGTATGGAATCTAACTGGAAGTCATACCTGTGATGGTATAGAATCAAACTGGAGGTCATACCTGTGATGGTATAGAATCAAACTGGAGGTCATACCTGTGACGGTATTGAATCAAACTGGAGTTCATACCTGTGATGGTATAGAGTCTAACTGGAGGTCATACCTGTGATGGTATGGAATCTAACTGGAGGTAATATCTGTGGGTGCATGTGGTTACAGTTCTTGCTAAAAGATGGATGACCTAGTCCTCTGAGAACTCTGTTAGCCTCTAGGAATTTTGCAGCTACACCATATTTGCTGAAGTTCACTGTAAAAGTCCAATTTAAAACCGGTAGCTCAAGTTTAAAGCCTTCTACACTGTAGTTAAAGTCCGAAAAGACCATTTACTGAATGTGCTGGATGGTTTTTATTTCCACAAAACAGTACGTAAGAGCACATTATCGTGAGGGTCATATGAAGATAATACAATCTTATCTTTGATCCGCTTACTCATCAATAATCATTAGAATAGAATAGAATAATAAGTGTAGGCCATTCTTGTACTTTTCCATATGAGTATCATGTATTTAAATGTAGTTAAATAAAATATACTACACCATGGTGTGAAACAATCAATCACACCATAGCAGTATCTCTGTGAGGATGACGATAAAAAATATACTTTCTTAATAGACTGACCTACAAGTTATCGGTCTATTTGAGATATACAGTTTCAGGAGCGGGACTTCACCAAGAGTTTAGCAGCATCTAAAAATGATGACTCACACATAGAAGGACAAAACCTACAAACTGGACCCTTTTGAGGTCCCTGCTGTGCGCTTTGCTGCTGTGGACCACCTGGTGTTCGCCAGGAGGGATTCCAGTCACTGCCCAGTCTCTAATGCACTGCCTGCACCCTTACTGTATCTATATCACTGCCCAGTCTCTAATGCACTGCCTGCACCCTTACTGTATCTATATCACTGCCCAGTCCCTAATGCACTGCCTGCACCCTTACTGTATCTATATCACTGCCCAGTCTCTAATGCACTGCCTGCACCCTTACTGTATCTATATCACTGTCCAGTCTCTAATGCACTGCCTGCACCCTTACTGTATCTATATCACTGCCCAGTCCCTAATGCACTGCCTGCACCCTTACTGTATCTATATCACTGCCCAGTCTCTAATGCACTGCCTGCACCCTTACTGTATCTATATCACTGCCCAGTCTCTAATGCACTGCCTGCACCCTTACTGTATCAATATGACCTTTGCCCCATTATGAGGGTCTGTGAGCCAGCGATGCAGAGACTTTTAAGAATCCCCCATCATTCTTAACCCTGATCTTGGTGGTGAGGGGGGTCTGGGCTGGATGGTGGTGAGGGGGCTCTATGTTGGATGATGGTGAGGGGGGTCTGGTCTGGATGGTTGGATGGTGGTGAGGGGGGTCTGGTCTGGATGGTTGGATGGTGGGGAGGGGGGTCTGGTCTGGATGGTTGGATGGTGGGGAGGGGGGTCTGGTCTGGATGGTTGGATGGTGGGGAGGGGGGTCTGGTCTGGATGGTTGGATGGTGGGGAGGGGGGTCTGGTCTGGATGGTTGGATGGTGGGGAGGGGGGTCTGGTCTGTCATAAGAGCATGGAGATGAGGACAGCTTGGACAGCTTATGTTTGGAATAATAGAAAGGTAATGTCATGAACCCCTGTGGTAGACAGCAGCCATACTCCTCCTTCTCCTCCTCCTCCACCACCTCCTCTTTCCTCCTCCTTCTCCTCCTCCTCCACCTCTTTCCTCCTCCTCTTCCACCACCTCATCCCCTCATTCTGTTCAAGTGGAAAAGCCTGTCTTACTCCAGCAGAGAGCTCCATCACATTATCTCATCTGTAGAAGTCAGCCATAGGCCATGTGGAAAGAAAGAAAGAAAGAGAACTAGAGAGAGAGAGAGAGAGAGAGAGAGAGAGAGAGAGAGAGAGAGAGAGAGAGAGAGAGAGAGAGAGAGAGAGAGAGAAGAGGGACAGAGAGAGAGAGAGAGAGAGAGAGAGAGAGGGAGAGGGAGGGGGGGGGGGGGGGAGAGAAACATGAGCAGCTTATCTGTGTGCTCTACATCCGGAGAGGGGCCTTTGGGGTTAGCACTCTATTTGACCAATTTTTTACTTGGATTCACATCATTGGTCTTATGCTCCATATGTTCTGTAGTCCAGTGTGTAGCTGAGAGTGTTCTGTAGTCCAGTGTGTAGCTGAGTGTTCTGTAGTCCAGTGTGTAGCTGAGAGTGTTCTGTAGTCCAGTGTGTAGCTGAGAGTGTTCTGTAGTCCAGTGTGTAGTTGAGAGTGTTCTGTAGTCCAGTGTGTAGTTGAGAGTGTTCTGTAGTCCAGTGTGTAGCTGAGTGTTCTGTAGTCGAGTGTGTAGCTGAGTGTTCTGTAGTCCAGTGTGTAGTTTAGAGTGTTCTGTAGTCCAGTGTGTAGCTGAGTGTTCTGTAGTCCAGTGTGTAGTTGAGAGTGTTCTGTAGTCCAGGGTGTAGTTGAGAGTGTTCTGTAGACCAGTGTGTAGCTGAGTGTTCTGTAGTCCAGTGTGTAGTTGAGAGTGTTCTGTAGTCCAGTGTGTAGCTGAGTGTTCTGTAGTCCAGTGTGTAGTTGAGAGTGTTCTGTAGTCCAGTGTGTATCTGAGTGTTCTGTAGTCCAGTGTGTATCTGAGAGTGCTCTGTAGTCCAGTGTGTAGCTGAGTGTTCTGTAGTCCAGTGTGTAGTTGAGAGTGTTCTGTAGTCCAGTGTGTAGTTGAGAGTGTTCTGTAGTCCAGTGTGTAGCTGAGAGTGCTCTGTAGTCCAGTGTGTAGCTGAGTGTTCTGTAGTCCAGTGTATATCTGAGAGTGCTCTGTAGTCCAGTGTGTATCTGAGAGTGCTCTGTAGTCCAGTGTGTATCTGAGAGTGTTCTGTAGTCCAGTCTGTAACTGAGAGTGTTCTGTAGTCCAGTGTGTAACTGAGAGTGCTCTGTAGTCCAGTGTGTATCTGAGAGTGCTCTGTAGCCCAGTGTGTATCTGAGCGTGCTCTGTAGTCCAGTGTGTATCTGAGAGTGCTCTGTAGTCCAGTGTGTATCTGAGAGTGCTCTGTAGTCCAGTGTGTAACTGAGAGTGCTCTGTAGTCCAGTGTGTATCTGAGAGTGCTCTGTAGTCCAGTGTGTATCTGAGAGTGCTCTGTAGTCCAGTGTGTAGCTGAGTGTTCTGTAGTCCAGTGTGTAGTTGAGAGTGTTCTGTAGTCCAGTGTGTAGTTGAGAGTGTTCTGTAGTCCAGTGTGTAGCTGAGAGTGTTCTGTAGTCCAGTGTGTAGCTGAGTGTTCTGTAGTCCAGTGCGTATCTGAGAGTGCTCTGTAGTCCAGTGTGTATCTGAGAGTGCTCTGTAGCCCAGTGTGTATCTGAGCGTGTTCTGTAGTCCAGTGTGTAGTTGAGAGTGCTCTGTAGTCCAGTGTGTATCTGAGAGTGCTCTGTAGTCCAGTGTGTAACTGAGAGTGCTCTGTAGTCCAGTGTGTATCTGAGAGTGCTCTGTAGTCCAGTGTGTATCTGAGAGTGCTCTGTAGTCCAGTGTGTATCTGAGAGTGCTCTGTAGTCCAGTGTGTAACTGAGAGTGCTCTGTAGTCCAGTGTGTATCTGAGAGGGCTCTGTAGTCCAGTGTGTAACTGAGAGTGCTCTGTAGTCCAGTGTGGTGTGTAGCTGAGAAGGGAGAGAAGGACACAAATACAAACATACAAAAACAATATTCTTCAAAGTCCAAATAGTTAAATGTCCATCAGGATGTTAATTTGTGAAAGTGAATCCACTGTGATGGTTTGTGACTGGTAAAGCAAGGCCCAGATAACAGCTGGTCCGCACCTGTACCTCTCTCTCTCTCTCTCTCTTTCTCTCTCTCACTCTCTCTCTCTCTCTCTCTCTCTCTCTCTCACTCTCTCTTTGTCTGCCCCCCCCCCCCCTCTCTCTCTCTCTCTCCCCCCATTTCTTCTGGTTGGCTCCTCTTTGCTCTGGAGAGTGATGACATCATGTCTTGGTCTAGTCTGACTGCAAGTCCTGGGCTTGGCTCTAAGGCTGTGTCCCGGGTCCTGGGTCTTGGTTTTGGTTCTAAGACTGTGTCCCGGGTCCTGGGCCCTGGGTCTGGGTTTGGTTCTAAGGCTGTGTCCTGGGTTCATGACTCTATGGCTGGGTGCTTGGTTAGATTTTTAGGGACAAGTTCTATATCTGGTTCTAAGACCAGGTTCTGGGTCTGCTTCTAAGGCCGGGTTCTGGGTCTGGTTCTAAGGCCAGGTCCTGGGTCTGGCCCTGGTCCTGGTCCTGGTCCTGGTCCTGGGTCCTGGCTCTGACTCAGTCAGTGGAGTAGTCACTGCCTATCTGAAGTCTGCCAGGAAGCCTGTGTGTGATGTCACCTGGCGGAGAGGAGAGCAGCGACCGGCCATCCCAGAATCCCAGACACAGGAAGGAGGAAGGGTAGAGAGGAAGTGAGCGAGGGGGAGTGTCTGGAATGAAGGAAAGAATAGGGGAGAGAGAGAGAGAGAGAGAGAGAGAGAGAGAGAGAGGGAGAGAGAGAGAGAGAGAGAGAGAGAGAGAGAGAGAGAGGGAGGGAGGGCGGGGGGGAGGGGGGGGGGGCGAGAGAGAGAGAGAGAGAGGGAGGGGGGGCGAGAGAGAGAGAGAGAGAGAGAGAGAGAGAGAGAGAGAGAGAGAGAGAGAGAGAGAGAGAGAGAGAGAGAGAGAGAGAGAAGGGGGGTTTCTGGGGTTTAGAGTTCCTCCGGGCATTCCCTCCTGTGTGGTCCCCACTGTAATAGAGGAACATTACCTCAGTCTGAGGCCCCTGGGGATCAGCTCCGATTAGTTTAATGTTGATTATTTTTCATAGTGATTTCATTGTTTTCATGTTTTGATTTGTCCTGCCGGCTGGCCTTACATGTGCCCAATGCCTAGACATGATACTCACTTTGCTGCGGATAATGGAAGGAGCTTATGAATTGTTATAATGGCGTCTTGTCTGTGGATCCCAGCTACTGTTTCTGTATGGGCTTGCACTCTATTCTTCTCTTCACAGATAGAATGGGATTGAAAGTAGGCCCAGGATCTGTTATAAATCATCTTGAGAGGCTCGGTACGAACGCTTTGTTTTGCCTCCAAATTTGTTAAGGTCAAAGCCATGTCAGCTTTCCATCACTGGCCTAAGCCCAATCTGATAGTAGTATGTGTGTGTGTGTGTGTGTGTGTGTGTGTGTGTGAGAGAGAGAGAGAGAGAGAGAGAGAGAGAGAGAGAGAGAGAGAGAGAGAGAGAGAGAGAGAGAGAGAGAGAGAGAGAGAGCGTTCAGAATGTTGTGTGTGTTTCTCTTTAATTCTGTCAATTGCAGCTGTCCTCCTGCTCTCACGGCCATGGAACAAATGATCTGTAGCCCTTTGGCAAAGAGGAGACCTAGTGTGGAGTTCACCTAGAAACCATGGTGATGTCACCTAGAGGAAACCCAAGACTTGATTAGAATTTCAAATCTTGTCCTAAAGTGGGGCTTTCCACCCTCTGGGAGGGGGGAAGGGAGAGAGGGAGGGAGGGAGGAAGGGGAGAAGGAGGGAGGATGGGAGGGGCAGGCAGGGAGGAGAGAGGGAAGGAGGGAGGGGGGAGAGAGAGGGATGGAGGGAGGGAGCAAGGGAGGGGGATTGCAGGGAGGAGAGAGGGAAGGATATGAAGGTAGGGAGCTAGGGAGAAGGGAGGGTTGAGAGGGAGAGGAGGAAGACCAGAGGAGACAATGCCCTCATACCATGGATACCTGAAAATAAAACCTTAGAAAAAGTACGGTTCGCTTTTTTTTAGTGCGGACCAACTTAAACATATCACAAAGCTGAATGCTGGCTCAAGAGGCCCTCAACTACCTTTAAGAGGCCCTCAACTAACTTTAAGAGGCCCTCAACTACCTTTCAGAGGCCCTCGGCTACCTTTCAGAGGCCCTCGGCTACCTTTAAGAGGCCCTTGGCTACCTTTAAGAGGCCCTCCCTCAGCTACCTTTAAGATGCCCTTGGCTACCTTTAAGAGGCCGTCGGCTACCTTTAAGAGGCCCTCGGCTACCTTTAAGAGGCCCTTGGCTACCTTTAAGAGGCTCTCAGCTACCTTTCAGAGGCCCACTGCTACCTTTCAGAGGCCCACTGCTACCTTTCAGAGGCCCACTGCTACCTTTCAGAGGCCCATTGCTACCTTTCAGAGGCCCACTGCTACCTTTCAGAGGCCCACTGCTACCTTTCAGAGGCCCACTGCTACCTTTAAGAGGCCCACCCTCAGCTACCTTTCAGAGGCCCACTGCTACCTTTCAGAGGCCCACTGCTACCTTTCAGAGGCCCGGGCGGATTCAGGGAGGGAGAGCCCACATGCACATAATGGGTTGTGGAAACACATCCCAGATATTTGGCTGCAGGGGCACAGACAGGGCCCATCATCGTCAGGGTAACCTGAAACAAGAGTATGGAAACATCCCATAATGCAGGAAAACAACAGGCAACGGGCTTCTGGGTCAAACAGAGTGCAGATTACACTGTAGGCTTGTGTTTTATTACAAACACACACACACACACACACACACACACACACACACATGCACACACACGGGGATCTTTGGGGTGCCATTGTTCCGGATCATATTATATCACTCACTCACTCACTCACACACACACACACATGCGCGGTATCTTTGGGGGGACGTTGTTTCGGATCGTACTATATCACACACACACACACACACACACACACACACATGCACACACGCACACACACACACACAGTGACCATGCACCAGAAGGTTTAGAGCCTGATTCCACAGCAGCAGAGGCAGCAGAGTAAGCAGCAGAGTAAGCTTTGATAAAGCCAGCAGCTCAGGCTAATAAATGAGCGATGGCTTGGCTGTAAATGACTGTTTCCACTTGGCTCATAAAGCGCTTGCCGTGTGCTTGTTTTGCTCAGCACTGCATGTTAGAATAATAAACGATTCAATGGTTGAAAAACAGAGCGCAATGCCAGAGTGAGCCCTTCAGCAGGAAGCCATTCAGAGAGAGAGAGAGAGAGAGAGGGGGGGGGGGGGTTGGGGGAGTACACACGCAAACACAAACGAACAAGCAGCATGTACATACAAACACACACCACACACCCACCCACCCACCCACACACACACACACATATGTCCATCATAGACCAGTCCCCCACCCATTGGTCCAGGGACTGTTGTGCTCTGCCATGTGGCTGTGCGGGTTGGACGGCTCTAGGGAGCCTTCGTCCTCTGTCCCAACCCCCTCTCTGCACCTGTGTCCAGGCCAGCAGAACAACACATGGGACATTAGCTTTGTGTTGACTGGAGCTGAGCAAAGCAAGAACACATGGCCCAGCAGCAGCAGGTTCTTCTCATGTCTTTTGTTTGTTGGTTTTAAAGTGGTTTTAAATTGTCCCTTTTATGTTCTACGGGTTGTTTCAAGAGTTTGTTCAGGTATTGATATGTTTTACCTTCTTGAACCTTGCTCTGGTCTACAGTGATAGGTTCTATAGCTACAGTGTTCTATAGGCTCTATATCTATAGTGTTTTATAGTCTCTATATCTAGACTGTTCTATAGCCTTTTTATCTAGAGTGTTCTATAGTCTCCATATCTATAGTGTTCTATAGTCTCTGTATCTACAGTGTTCTATAGTCTCTATATCTACAGTGTTCTATAGTCTCCATATCTATAGTGTTCTATAGTCTCTGTATCTACAGTGTTCTATAGTCTCTATATCTACAGTGTTCTGTAGCCTCCATATCTACAGCGTTCTATAGCCTCCATATCTACAGCGTTCTATAGTCTTTATATCTACAGTGTTCTCTAGTCTCTATATCTACAGTGCTCTATTGTCTCTATATCTACAGTGCTAGGTTTTATATCTACAGCGTTCTATACTCTCAATATCTACAGTGTTCTATAGTCTCTATATCTAGACTGTTCTATAGTCTCTATAGCTACAGTGTTCTATAGTCTCTATATCTAAAGTGTTCTATAGTCTCTGGTCTACAGTGTTCTATAGTCTCTATATCTACAGTGTTCTCTTTGTGTGGTCTACAGTGTTCTATAGTCTCTATATCTACAGTGTTTTCTCTGGTCTACAGTGTTCAATAGTCTCTAAATCTACAGTGTTTTCTCTGGTCTACAGTGTTCTATAGTCTCTATATCTACAGTGTTCAATAGTCTCTAAATCTACAGTGTTTTCTCTGGTCTACAGTGTTCTATAGTCTCTATATCTACAGTGTTTTCTCTGGTCTACAGTGTTCTATAGTCTCTATATCTACAGTGTTCTCTTTGTCTGGTCTACAGTGTTCTATAGTCTCTATATCTACAGTGTTTTCTCTGGTCTACAGTGTTCTATAGTCTCTAAATCTACAGTGTTTTCTCTGGTCTACAGTGTTCTATAGTCTCTATATCTACAGTGTTTTCTCTGGTCTACAGTGTTCTATAGTCTCTAAATCTACAGTGTTTTCTCTGGTCTACAGTGTTCTATAGTCTCTATATCTACAGTGTTTTCTCTGGTCTACAGTGTTCTATAGTCTCTAAATCTACAGTGTTTTCTCTGGTCTACAGTGTTCTATAGTCTCTATATCTACAGTGTTTTCTCTGGTCTACAGTGTTCTATAGTCTCTGGTCTACAGTGTTCTATAGCCTTGAGTGTGTGTGTGTGTGTGTGTGTAAAAAGCCACTACGCAACAAACATCTGCCTGACTACTTTCAAATTTAGATAAAACATGTCTGTGTTCTCGATGAGTTTTCGGTGACTTGTTCATTCTTAGCATTGTATTTCTCTTATTGTAATAGTTTCAATATTACATTCTTAGATTGTATTTCTCTTATTGTAATAGTTTCAATATTACATTCTTTATTTTGGTCTTTGTTTCTGATCGCTTCATTTAAATCACATTGAATGGCCTAAGCGTATGAAATGTGCAATACAAATAAATGTGACTTATGTTGACTCTAACTGCTCTGCCATGCTGGGTCCATTAAGGCTATGTTTATATTTTTATGTTTGTAGACTTTTTATTTATTTTCATGTTTTATTTTGGTTTCTTCACCTTTTTTTTTATACTTCTGCTGAGGTCATCCAAAGGTCACAAAAAGGAGAGGTTTTTAGAATGCAGAATGAAACTCAATCACTGTTGATCCACCATGACCTTTAACCTTTGTGACCATCAGATGATCTTCCCTACTGCCCCAAGGTGACTTCCAAGGTGTTCCGCTTTAATGTGTCCTCCGTGGAACAGAACTCCACCAATCTGTTCCGGGCCGAGTTCCGCGCCCTCCGCGTCCCAAACTCCAGCGCTAAGAGGAACGAGCAGAGGATTGAACTCTACCAGGTGCATACACTCACTCACTCACTCACTCACTCACTCACTCACTCACTCACTCACTCACTCACTCACTCACTCACTCACCCACCCACTCACTCTCTCACTCAGTCTCCTGTTCCTCCTCCAAATCCCTCTCCCCCTCTCTCCCCCTCACTCCCCCTCTTCTGTAGGCAGTAACCCTAACCTCCTACAAGGCTGCCTGTCTGTGTAGTAGTACTGTAGCGCCCTCTCTTTGTCAGTGCTCCTGATGATTATTCCATAAGGCCTCCATAAGGGATTCTGCAATATGACCTCCTCACAGACTTCAGTGTGCTAGCGTAGCTTAGCTAGTCTCTCTCCGTTGTCAATCTCTCTCTCACACACAGTCTCAACGTATTGTTTAACTCAAACATCCAAACCTGTAGTTGTGTTTATGTGACTTTTGTTTCTTTTATTAGTATTGGTATAAATGTGTGTGTGTGTGTGTGTGTGTGTGTGTGTGTGTGTGTGTGTGTGTGTGTGTGTGAGGATGTGTGTGTGGGTGAAGATATGAAACATAACAGGCTAACAGCCTCAGTGCTTTGGTTAGGGTTAGGGTTAGGGTTAGGGTTAGTAACAGCCTCAGTGCTTTGGTTAGGGTTAGTGTTAGTAACAGCCTCAGTGCTTTGGTTAGGGTTAGGGTTAGTAACAGCCTCAGTGCTTTGGTTAGGGTTAGTGTTAGTAACAGCCTCAGTGCTTTGGTTAGGGTTAGGGTTAGTAACAACCTCAGTGCTTTGGTTAGGGTTAGTGTTAGTAACAGCCTCAGTGCTTTGGTTAGGGTTAGGGTTAGTAACAGCCTCAGTGCTTTGGTTAGGGTTAGGGTTAGTAACAGCCTCAGTTCTTTGGTTAGGGTTAGGGTTAATAACAGCCTCAGTGCTTTGGTTAGGGTTAGGGTTAGGGTTAGTAACAGCCTCAGTGCTTTGGTTAGGGTTAGTGTTAGTAACAGCCTCAGTGCTTTGGTTAGGGTTAGGGTTAGTGTTAGTAACAGCCTCAGTGCTTTGGTTAGGGTTAGTGTTAGTAACAGCCTCAGTGCTTTGGTTAGGGTTAGTAACAGCCTCAGTGCTTTGGTTAGGGTTAGGGTTAGTGTTAGTAACAGCCTCAGTGCTTTGGTTAGGGTTAGGGTTAGTAACAGCCTCAGTGCTTTGGTTAGGGTTAGGGTTAGGGTTAGTAACAGCCTCAGTGCTTTGGTTAGGGTTAGGGTTAGGGTTAGTAACAGCCTCAGTGCTTTGGTTAGGGTTAGGGTTAGGGTTAGTAACAGCCTCAGTGCTTTGGTTAGGGTTAGGGTTAGGGTTAGGGTTAGTAACAGCCTCAGTCCTGGCCCCACAGTTCTGCGGCGCTTTTGCCCGTGAAAAAGACAGTTAGACAGTGTGTGTGTGTGTGTGTGTCTGTGTGTATAAATATATATATACACACACAAAATATGTGTGTGTGTGTGTGTGTGTGTGTGTGTGTGTGTGTGTGTGTGAGAGAGAGAGAGAGTTTGTGTAGTATGTATACAATGTTTGTGTGTGTGAGAGAGAGAGTTTGTGTAGTATGTATACAATGTTTGTGTGTGTGAGAGAGAGAGTTTGTGTAGTATGTATACAATGTTTGTGTGTGTGTGTGTGTGTGTGTGTGTGTGTGTGTGTGTGTGTGTGTGTGTGAGAGCTGTGGGTCACAGAGTCTCCTCCTTCTCCGCCTGCAGATCCTCCAGAGGGACGATCACATCGCCAAGCAACGCTACATCGGGGGGAAGAACGTCCTGACCAAGGGGACCACCGAGTGGGTCTCCTTTGACGTGACCCAGACGGTCCGGGAGTGGCTGATGTACCGACGTGAGTAGAGGCTCCACCCAGAACCCCGAACCAACTGAACTAACCTACACAGACCTCTGTTACAGTTAATCACAGTTAACCTACACAGACCTCTGTTACAGTTAATCACAGTTAACCTACACAGACCTCTGTTACAGTTAACCTACATAGACCTGTGTTAGTTAATCATAGTTAACCTACACAGACCTCTTTTACAGTTAATCACAGTTAACCTACCAGACCTCTGTTAGTTAATCACAGTTAACCTACATAGACCTGTTAGTTAATCAGTTAACTCAACATTATGTTCTGTGTGTCGTGTTAACTCAACGTTATGTTCAGTGTGTCGTGTTAACTCAGCGTTTTGTTCAGTGTGTTGTGTTAACTCAGCGTTTTGTTCAGTGTGTCTTGTTAACTCAATGTTTTGTTCAGTGTGTTGTGTTAACTCAGCGTTTTGTTCAGTGTGTCTTGTTAACTCAACGTTTTGTTCAGTGTCGTGTTAACTCAGCGTTTTGTTCAGTGTCGTGTTAACTCAATGTTTTGTTCAGTGTGTTGTGTTAACTCAGCGTTTTGTTCAGTGTGTTGTGTTAACTCAATGTTTTTTTCAGTGTGTCGTGTTAACTCAACGTTTTGTTCAGTGTGTTGTGTTAACTCAACGTTATGTTCAGTGTGTTGTGTTAACTCAACGTTATGTTCAGTGTGTCGTGTTAACTCAACGTTTTGTTCAGTGTGTCGTGTTAACTCAGCGTTTTGTTCAGTGTCGTGTTAACTCAACGTTTTGTTCAGTGTGTCTTGTTAACTCAACGTTTTGTTCAGTGTGTTGTGTTAACTCAACGTTATGTTTAGTGTGTCGTGTTAACTCAACGTTATGTTCAGTGTGTTGTGTTAACTCAACGTTTTGTTCAGTGTGTCGTGTTAACTCAACATTTCGTTCAGTGTGTTGTGTTAACTCAACGTTTTGTCCCCAGAGACCAACCTGGGTCTGGAGGTCAGCGTCCACTGTCCCTGTCACACCTTCTACCCTAACGGGGACATCATCGAGAACGTCAACGAGGTGCTGGAGGTCAAGTTCAAAGGTCAGATTACCAACGTGATCGATCCCTCTTTAACATAACCCTGGGAACCCATGGGGTCTGGTGTCTCACTTAGTATCAGGGGCCCCTGAAGACCATGGCTCCTGGGGAACACTTAGTATCGGGGGCCTGGGAGAGGTAGAAAGAAGAGGAGGGAGAGGTAGAAAGAGGAGGAGGGAGAGGTAGAAAGAGGAGGAGGGAGCAGTAGAAAGAGGAGGAGGGAGAGGTAGAAAGAGGAGGAGGGAGAGGTAGAAAGAGGAGGAGGGAAAGGTAGAAAGAGGAGGAGGGAGCGGTAGAAAGAGGAGGGGGGAGGTAGAAAGAGGAGGAGGGAGGTAGAAAGAGGAGGAGGGAGAGGTAGAAAGAGGAGGGGAGAGGTAGAAAGAGGAGGAGGGAGAGGTAGAAAGAGGAGGAGGGAGAGGTAGAAAGATGAGGAGGGAGAGGTAGAAAGAGGAGGAGGGAGAGGTAGAAAGAGGAGGGGAGAGGTAGAAAGAGGAGGAGGGAGAGGTAGAAAGAGGAGGGGAGAGGTAGAAAGAGGAGGAGGGAGAGGTAGAAAGAGGAGGAGGGAGAGGTAGAAAGAGGAGGGGGAGAGGTAGAAAGAGGAGGGGGGAGGTAGAAAGAGGAGGGGGGAGGTAGAAAGAGGAGGAGGGAGAGGTAGAAAGAGGAGGAGGGAGAGGTAGAAACAGGAGGAGGGAGAGGTAGAAAGAGGAGGGGGGAGAGGTAGAAAGAGGAGGGGAGAGGTAGAAAGAGGGAGGCAGCAGCTCAGCAGGGCTGAGGACCAGGAGGAGGTCTAGGTCACACGCTGTTTATTGATGGCAAAGATGGAATTAACTTGAAAGAAATGGTTTTCTATCAAAAATACCAAAGCCGTGATTTAATTAATACTAACGGCCTACAAATGACTTTTAAATCATGGTTTATAAACTACAGTCTGATTGGTCCTTTATCTCCCCCCTACTGTGATAGGTGTCGACTATCAGGGAATCAAACTAGTTTGTGATTGGTGGGTCCCTATTTCGCTCCGTGGTAACAGGTGTGGACTGTCAGGGTTTAGTTTGTGATTGGTGGGTTTGTATTTGTCTCCATGGTAACAGGTGTGGACTGTCAGGGTTTAGTTTGTGATTGGTGGGTTTGTATTTGTCTCCATGGTAACAGGTGTGGACTGTCAGGGTTTAGTTTGTGATTGGTGGGTTTGTATTTGTCTCCATGGTAACAGGTGTGGACTGTCAGGGTTTAGTTTGTGATTGGTGGGTTTGTATTTGTCTCCATGGTAACAGGGGTGGATGGGGACTATGAGGAGCAGACACGCTGGGATCTGGGGAAGCTGAAGAAGCAGAAGGAGCAGCTGTACCCCCACCTCATCCTCATGATGCTGCCCCCCCACCGACTCGACCCCCAATCCACCTCCCGGCGACGCAAACGCGCCCTCGACACCAACTACTGCTTCTCGTAAGAAACTCACAGCCATTATTTTCTACTACTGCTTCTCGTAAGAAACTCACAGCCATTATTTTCTACTACTGCTTCTCGTAAGAAACTCACAGCCATTATTTTCTACTTCAGACATTCCTCTGTGATTGGTGACAGTGTGTGTGAGCAATATGTTGAATGAAATCATAAAACAATTAATCCAATATTTATTTACACTGTAGTTATGAAAGTTAATCCAAGGATTGACCTTTCTTAGCCAAGTTGTTAAAAAAATAAACACATGATATACTTGTCATACTTTAAAGTCAGCCAAATAAAGCTAGAAGGAAAGATAACACTGAGGTCACCATATTTATCCTTTCAGCAATAATTTGCTGTGTAATAAAACATGGTCTGGTAATTTGAAACAGCAAACATATTTCCCCCTTCCTCTGGGAATCAGTTGGCAGAGAGCTGGAGTGTTAATCAGACAGTGGAGCAGAGTGGAGACAAGTCCAGATCTGTCCCGGTCCTCAAACAGAGGACAGCTGCCTGCTCCATATTGCAGCACAGAAATAGAGGACATAGAGTGTCCGCTGCTGGAATGACTCTCTGTGAGTCTGACAGTACCGGCAGACAGCACACTGACAAGAGTTAGAATGAGAGAAAGAGATGAGAGAGAGAGAGAGATAAAAGATAGATTTATTCTTGACCTTCATCCCTGATAAGTGTCCTTATCTACTGTGTAATGTAATGTGTTCCCATTGTGTCTGCAGTAACTATGAGGAGAACTGCTGTGTGCGTCCGCTCTACATCGACTTCCGTCAGCACCTGGGCTGGAGGTGGATCCATGAGCCTAAAGGCTACTATGCTAACTTCTGCTCTGGGCCCTGTCCCTACCTACGCAGTGCAGACACCACTCACAGCACGGTGAGGCCCGGAGACATACACACGCACGCACGCACGCACGCAGGCAGGCAGGCAGGCAGGCAGGCAGGCACGCACACACACACACACACAGGCACACACAGCATAATGAGGCCCGGAGACACACTTGGACTGGTACTATGTGTGAACTAGGACAGGAATGCGTTGCATGCGATCTCTAATTGCAGGAAGTTTAGACTAGGCATGCTTTTTCTCCATTGCGGTGGTGACTGCCTTCAGCACAGGTTCAGAAGCTGCATGCCTTATTTCCACTGCCTAACCCTAACCCTAACCCTTCAGCACAGGTTCAGAAGCTGCATGCCTTATTTCCACTGCCTAACCCTAACCCTAACCCTTCAGCACAGGTTCAGAAGCTTCAGTGGCCCAGAGGCAGGCCTGGATCGGATCAGTCCCTATACCCTGGATTAGGGAGGTGCATGGCACAGTCAGGATTAGGGAGGTGCATGTAACAGTCAGGATTAGGGATGTGCATGTAACAGTCAGGATTAGGGTGGTGTATGTAACAGTCAGGATTAGGGAGGTGCATGTAACAGTCAGGATTAGGGAGGTGCATGGCACAGTCAGGATTAGGGAGGTGCATGTAACAGTCAGGATTAGGGAGGTGTATGCAACAGTCAGGATTAGGGAGGTGCATGTAACAGTCAGGATTAGGGAGGTGTATGCAACAGTCAGGATTAGGGAGGTGCATGTAACAGTCAGGATTAGGGAGGTGTATGTAACAGTCAGGATTAGGGAGGTGCATGTAACAGTCAGGATTAGGGTGGTGTATGTAACTGTCAGGATTAGGGAGGTGCATGTAACAGTCAGGATTAGGGTGGTGTATGTAACAGTCAGGATTAGGGAGGTGTATGTAACAGTCAGGATTAGGGAGGTGCATGTAACAGTCAGGATTAGGGAGGTGTATGTAACAGTCAGGATTAGGGAGGTGTATGTAACAGTCAGGATTAGGGAGGTGTATGTAACAGTCAGGATTAGGGAGGTGCATGTAACAGTCAGGATTAGGGAGGTGCATGTAACAGTCAGGATTAGGGTGGTGTATGTAACAGTCAGGATTAGGGAGGTGTATGTAACAGTCAGGATTAGGGAGGTGTATGTAACATGCCCCCACTGACGGCTCAGGATTCATTCTGCTTAATGTAGTTCTGATCCGCCCGGTGCTCCCCCTAGTTATTATCACATCATTCCTAAGAAATGCATCTTCTGAAATAAACGTTACTGCTGTAGTTACTACAGAGCAGAACAGTGTGTAGCTATGGTGTAGTTACTGTAGTTTGTGGTTAATGTAGTTTGTGGTAATTGTAGTAACTGTAGTTAATGTAGTTTGTGGTTAATGTAGTTTGTGGTTATTGTAGTAACTGTAGTTAATGTAGTTTGTGGTTAATGTAGTTTGTGGTAATTGTAGTAACTGTAGTTAATGTAGTTTATGGTTAATGTAGTTTGTGGTAATTGTAGTAACTGTAGTTAATGTAGTTTGTGGTTCTCCTGGTTTCCAGCTGCTGAGCCTCTACAACACTTTGAACCCAGAGGCGTCGGCGTCTCCCTGCTGCGTCCCTCAGGACCTGGAGCCCCTCACCATCCTCTACTACGTGGGCCGCACCCCCATGGTGGAGCAGCTCTCCAACATGATCGTCAAGTCCTGCAAGTGCAGCTAGGGGCCCTGCTCCAGAGACCAGGGGCCTCCAGCGAGAGACCCCGACACTATGACCCAGGGGGGGGTGGACCGAGGACGGGTCCACCCTCACTCTACTTCTTCCCCCCTCCTCATCCAGGCCCAGAGGTGACAAGACAGACACAGGCCACCATTCTGACCGACATCACTCCTCCCAACCACCACCAACTACTCTCTCTCTCTCTCTCTTCCCTATTTTAACCTTCGGCCATTTTCGACACCATCTTTTTTGCCGTTTGCATTTTGACCTGGCTGTGCCTTAGCACCGTGTGATGACTGTGGGCCTTGAGCCCCAGTCCTCTGTGTCGTCTTCACCAGGACAATGCTAGCTGCTCTAACTATGACCACTGCCCACTCTTGGCCTTGTAGTGGCGAGACAATGACTGACGGAAAGATGCAGCCTGGATTAAAGGGGCTAAAACAAACAGTGGTCTCCCGGTGAGGAGTTGTCCGCTCTGGAACATGGTTCAGGCCACTCCTCGGCATGGATAGAATTTGTCTTAGGGAAAAGAAAAAAAATTACATGCTGGAAAACGAATGTTTATTCAAAGAAAATATGTCCGTGGAAGTTTACCTTAACGTTTACCTCTTAACGCAGCAGTGCGTCTGTGGATTGTTGTCTTAAGTCAAGCCTTTCTGTCGTCATGACGATGCATGTCACCAGGACTAGGTCACAAACTGTCAGTCCTTTCATTATCACTATAGAAAAACACTTTTTTTTTAATAAAAAATGGTCTTGGATAAACAGATTCAGTATTATTTAATTACTATGATATGAAGACAATCCATGAAGTCATTTGAACTGATTTTAACTTATAGTTAAAGCATCTTTAATAGAATCAGTGTGTCCATTCATGTGAAACCATTAAGAATCCAATGAACAAAATCAAATCAAAGGTAGCTCTTGTTTTTAATAAGCACTTTATCAGAGCGCATACAGATATTGGCATGATCATCGTTGGAACGCTTCCTGAACAGGGAATACAATCTGATCAGTGTTTCTCGGACGATCTAGAACAGTAACAAAGAGCTGGCAGCTGTAAACCAATGGGGCACCTAGAGTACACTGGTGATTACAGAAACACCTAGAATACACTGGTGACCATAGAGAAACACCTAGAGTAGACTGTTGACCATAGAAAAACCCCTAGAGTAAACTGGTGACCATAGAGAAACACCTAGAGTACACTGGTGGCCATAGAGAAACACCTAGAGTAGATTGGTGACCATAGAGAAACTCCGACAGTAAACTGGTGACCATAGAGAAACACCTAGTGTACACTGGTGGCCATAGAGAAACACCTAGAGTACACTGGTGGCCATAGAGAAACATTTAGAGTAGACTGGTGACCATAGAGAAACATCTAGAGTAGACTGGTGACCATAGAGAAACTTACAGCATGCAGACGGTCACAGCTTCTAAAAATGCAATCACACACATTCACATTTTGAACGTTACAAAGTTAAGAACTCTCACCTTCTTGGTGGAACAAAGATAACACTTGAAACTACAATCATATTAGCACAAAATAAATCATTATATTAGGCCTATAATTCCACCCCAATAAAATGATGAATAAAATTCAAGTATTTTAAAAGCAAAATATTACAGGAATACAGAATAATATATATATTTTTTTTAAACAACAAAGATGTTTGATATCATTGACAAACCCTGAGCTCAATATAATATCATTAGCAGTGGACCATCCCTGGGGAAAGCTGTCTGGTCCATGGGGCTAGCCAAATAGCTTTGTGGCTAGGCTAACAGCTCTGGCGGCATGGGGCTAGGCTAACAGCTTTGTGGCTAAGCTAACAGCTCTGGCTGCATGGGGCTAGGCTAACAGATGCTACAGGTCAGAATACTGAGAAAAACCCTCATGATGCTGTGAAGGAAGTATATTTTATTAGACTGTCTCCCTACTGAGGATCACGTCTTGCCACTTTGGTCCATCAACCTTAACATCACAGTCCTAAATAAAATGCAGGCCTTATAGAAACCATACATTTACTAGAATAAACTATTATTATTTAGAGGAAGAGAACTAATAACTTTGAAATGTTTTACAATCGGGCCTCCAGAACAATCTAAATAAGATGGTATGGAAAGTCTCTCAAACCTCAGTTTTATAATCTGTTAAAAGGTAGGCTATTTGGAGTCAATCAAAATGAGTGAATTGAAAAGGCAACCATGACTGATCTCATTCAAAGTGTTCTTTCAATAAGCAGCCTCCTTAGGGGCTGTCTGGCCCTTCAGAGCAGGAACCAGGAAATGACTCTCTGGGCCACTGGAGGTTTGGGGTGGTTTTGGCCGGCTGAGTGGCGGGGTACCGCCCCCACATCAAACACCCGGCACTGCTTGCTCAGCTCTGTTCACATGGAGGTGGTAGGTCACTGAGGCTAGCTCTGGAATACCGGCTGTATTTAGAACACTGGTCTGATTCCAGAATATGTCCCGGCTTATTCCTAGAAATACTGTCCTTTGGAATCCGGCTGGAGAAGGGCGGGGGGGGGGGGGGGTAAGGGAGAGTGTTCCTGTCCCCAAGCAACAGCTGTCTGTCTGTCTGTCTGTCTGTCTGTCTGTCTGTCTGTCTGTCTGTCTGTCTGTCTGTCTGTCTGTCTGTCTGTCTGTCTGTCTGTCTGTCTGTCCAGGGTATTATCAGCATGGGGAGGAGAAAGGAGAGACTATCGGGTCTGTTTGACTGTTGACGGTTGCCTGGTGATCTCTGCCTTGACGGTCCCTTGCAGTGACACCTGGTGGGCCTGGCTCATCTGACTGTCACCTGGGCTTGGAGCCCTGCTGGTCCCCCCGAAACAGTGCACTGTATGCTGACAGGCCTGAGGAAACACACACACAACACAACACAACACAACACAACACAACACAACACAACACAACACAACACAACACACACAGTTAGTTACATCCACATTAGCGTAAATAAATAATAGTCTGGTTCTGCTAATCTGGCTCTGATAGTCTGGCCCCAGTAATATGGTTCTGCCAGTCTGGTTCTGTTAAGCCTGGTTCTGGTAGCCTGGTTCTGGTAGCCTGGTTCTGGTAGTCTGGTTGTTAGTCTGGTTCTGTTAGTCTGGTTGTGTTAGTCCTAATGGCAGTGCAGACACGGACTAGAAAAGGAATTCCCAGTGGGTTTGGAGCTCCCAGACACTCCAGCCTGTCATTCCGTCTCAGCAGGCTGTGTTAGCTTTGGTGCTCTTTCCCAGCATGGGGGCTGTCGAGGCGGGAGGGGGAACATCTTCCCCATGACATGAGCAGAAAGAAGAGGGTGAAGCCAGCGGTGCCTCTCTTTATAACCTCTCTCCAAATACGACAATTACAAAGACACTCCTAAGGACACAATCTGGACCCAAAGCGCCAACCAGGGGAAATGGAGAAGATAGAGAGATTAAAGGAGGGGGGATGAGTAACACGCTGGTAACGTCAGGATGGAGGATAGATAGCATCTGATTAGGAATGGAGGAAGAAGAGGGAGAGAGATAGAAAAGAGAGGGAGAGAGGGAGAGAGAGACAGAAAAGAGAGGGAGAGGGAGAGAAAAGAGAGGGAGAGAGGGAGAGAGAGACAGAAAAGAGAGGGAGAGAGGGAGAGAAAAGAGAGGGAGAGAGAGAGAGAAAAGAGAGGGAGAGAGGGAGAGAGAGACAGAAAAGAGAGATAGAGAGAGGAATATAAAAGAGAGTGTAGGGGGAAACGATGAGAGTGAGAAGCAGAGCATGCAGTGGACAGGGAGAAAGAGAGAAACAGAGGGAGAAAGAGAGAATCAGAGGGAGAAAGAAAGAAACAGAGGGAGAAAGAGAGAAACAGAGGGAGAAAGAGAGAAAGACAGAGAGAGAAAGAGAGAAACAGAGGGAGAAAGAGAGAAACAGAGGGAGAAAGAGAGAAACAGAGGGAGAAAGAGAGAAACAGAGGGAGAAAGAGAGAAACAGAGGGAGAAAGAGAGAAACAGAGGGAGAAAGAGTTTATCCGAGTGAGAGAGAAAGACGGGGTTGAGGAGAAGTGGAGAGAGAGAGATGACAGAGAAGGGGAGAGAGATGATGGAGAAGGGGAGAGAGATGATGGAGTGAGGTTGGGGAGAAGTGGAGAGAGAGAGATGACAGAGAAGGGGAGAGAGATGATGGAGTGAGGCTGAGGAGAAGTGGAGAGAGAGAGATGACAGAGAAGGTGAGTGTTGCTGATGAACACGTTGTGACAGCTGATCAGAGGGAATGTGGAGTGTTTAGTTCTCCTCTCTGTGCCTGTCAGAGTGCATCAGTGCAGCTCTGTCGTCTCTGTACACAGGGCCACAGGCTCCACAAAGGGCTGACCGCTCTAGCCAAACAACCCAGCCCAAGTCCTCACGCACGGCTGACCCTGCTGCTGATCAATAGGATCCTACCCGCCCGGTACACTTCCACTGGCCTCTCTCTGACTCCTAACTATCTAACAGAATGATTCCACTGGCCTCTCTGACTCCTAACTATCTAACAGAATGATTCCACTGGCCTCTGACTCCTAACTATCTAACAGAATGATTCTATTGTTCTATCTCTGACTCCTAACTATCTAACAGAATGATTCCACTGGCCTCTCTGACTCCTAACTATCTAACAGAATGATTCCACTGGCCTCTGACTCCTAACTATCTAACAGAATGATTCTATTGTTCTATCTCTGACTCCTAACTATCTAACAGAATGATTCCACTGGCCTCTCTGACTCCTAACTATCTAACAGAATGATTCCACTGGCCTCTGACTCCTAACTATCTAACAGAATGATTCTATTGTTCTATCTCTGACTCCTAACTATCTAACAGAATGATTCTACTGGCCTCTCTCTGACTCCTAACTATCTAACACAATGATTCCACTGGGCTCTGACTCCTAACAATCTAACAGAATGATTGTACTGTTTTATCTCTGACTCCTAACTATCTAACAGAATGATTCCACTGGCCTCTCTCGGACTCCTAACTATCTAACAGAATGATTCCACTGGCCTCTCTCTGACTCCTAACTATCTAACAGAATGATTGCACTGTTTTATCTCTGACTAACAGAATGATTCCACTGGCCTCGGACTCCTAACAATCTAACAGAATGATTCTATTGTTTTATCTCTGACTCCTAACTATCTAACAGAATGATTGCACTGTTTTATCTCTGACTAACAGAATGATTCTACTGTCCTCTCCCTCTCTCTTTTTCACTTTCATTGAAAGATTCATATCCTCTGCCTTTTTCTCTTTCCAAACAGTATTTTGAGGGGATCGGAGCGTTTTCCCAACCCCGATACCCTGGGGCCCGGACGACGGAAAAAGGAATTCATGGTTTCAGGAGTTTCTCCCAGCGGCTCCAGTTACAGTTATTGATGAGTTTATAAGCTGTATGTTCACCAGCGCCAACATCTACACTGCTTAGGGAGGAGAGATGGAGGGACAGAAAGAGAGAGAGAGAGAGAGAGAGAGAGAGAGAGAGAGAGAGAGAGAGAGAGAGAAGCAGTTGAAGGGAGAGAAAGAGAGAGGGAGAGAAAGAGAGACATTTTGGGGGATTGTGGCATAGGTACTGTCCTGACAGAGCAGGTTGATGAATCTCTCCCTGGGTTAGGGTTAGGGTTAGGGTTAGGTTAGGGTTAGGGTTAGAGTTTGCAGGGAGAGGTCAGGGAGGCTAATGCTAAACAGTGTAACCAAGGGTTACAGGAGACAGAAACACTCAGTGACAGGGGAGACAGAGAGAGAAACAGACTCAGTTACAGGAGACAGAGAGAGAAACAGACTCAGTTACAGGAGGAGACAGAGAGAGAAACAGACTCAGTTACAGGAGGAGACAGAGAGAGAAACAGACTCAGTTACAGGAGGAGACAGAGAGAGAAACAGACTCAGTTACAGGAGGAGACAGAGAGAGAAACAGACTCAGTTACAGGAGGAGACAGAGAAACAGACTCAGTTACAGGAGACAGAGAAACAGACTCAGTTACAGGAGACAGAGAGAGAATCAGACTCAGTTACAGGAGACAGAGAGAGAAACAGACTCAGTTACAGGAGGAGACAGAGAGAAAATCAGACTCAGTTACAGGCGACAGAGAGAGAAACAGACTCAGTTACAGGAGAGAGAGAGAGAAACAGACTCAGTTACAGGAGACAGAGAAAGGATCAGACTCAGTTACAGGAGGAGACAGAGAGAGAAACAGTTCCAGGAGGAGACAGAGAGAGACTCAGTTGCAGGAGGAGACAGAGAGAGAAACAGACTCAGTTGCAGGAGAGAGAGAGAGAGAAACAGACTCAGTTACAGGAGGAGACAGAGAGAGAATCAGTTCCAGGAGGAGACAGAGAGAGAATCAGACTCAGTTGCAGGACATACCTGCTGCTCCACACACTGCCTGGTACAGCTGGGCTGTGGACGCACTGCCATTGGCTGAGCCCTTGGAGGGGAGCGGTCTGTGGGGACAGATAGTAAACAATATATACATAACAGTACATACTATACAGTATGTATTTATCTTATAGGATAAGATCACACATAGAGCTGGTGAATTAGACAGTAGGGTATGAACTGCACTTATTTAGCGTTTTCCCCCGACCTTAACAGTCCCCACAGTGTTTACAATTAGCCTCTCATTCACCCATTCACACACCAATGGGGACGCAGCTGCCATGCAAGGCTAGTGTGTTTCTGCGGACAGCGTTGTCGGAGTGTGTGTGTGTGTGTGAAGGTGTGTGATTGTGTGTGTGTGTGTGTGTGTGTGTGTGTGTGAAGGTGTGTGTGTGTGTGTGTGTGTGTGTGTGTGTGTGTGTGTGTGTAGGTGTGTGATTGTGTGTATATGTGTGTGTGAAGGTGTGTGATTGTGTGTATATGTGTGTGTGTGTGTGTGTGTGTGTGTGTGTGTGTGTGTGTGTGTGAAGGTGTGTGTGTGTGTGTGTGTGTGTGTGTGTGTGTGTGTGTGTGTGTGTGTGTGTGTGTGTGTGATGGTGTGTGTGTATGGTAGCTACCATGGCATAACAGTGTTTACATATCCATCCAAGAGCAGAAAGCTCTGCTCTAAACAGACTCCTGGCAGCTCCATCTGTCTGCGTGTGTGTGCGTGTGTGCGTGTGCGTGTGCGTGTGCGTGTGTGTGTGCGTGGCATCACAGAGACAATTACATCAGTGTTGGTTACCGGTATAGAAACCTGACAGCTCCTAGACAGCACAGGTAATCTAAACCTGACACAGCTCCTAGACAGCACAGGTACTCTAAACCTGACACAGCTCCTAGACAGCACAGGTAATCTAAACCTGACACAGCTCCTAGACAGCACAGGTAATCTAAACCTGACACAGCTCCTAGACAGCACAGGTACTCTAAACCTGACACAGCTCTTAGCCAGCACAGGTACTCTAAACCTGACACAGCTCTTAGCCAGCACAGGTACTCTAAACCTGACACAGCTCTTAGCCAGCACAGGCTGGAGAAGGGAGGTAGCTCCCAGATGTGCCCGTGAACGCAGGGAAGGGATTGGTTGAATCCTCTCTTCTCTTCCAGCCACACGTGTTCTTCTCTTTCTTTCTCTGCCAGTCCCTCTCTCTATTCCTCCTCCTCTCTCTATTCCTGCTCCTCTCTCTCTATTCCTCCTCCTCTCTCTCTCTTCATCCTCCTCTCTCTCTACTCATCCTCCTCTCTCTCTATTCCTCCTCCTCTCTCTCTATTCCTCCTCTCTCTCTATTCCTCCTCTCTCTCTATTCATCCTCCTCTCTCTATTCATCCTCCTCTCTCTATTCATCCTCCTCGCTCTCTATTCCTCCTCCTCTCTCTATTCATCCTCCTCTCTACTCCTCCTCTCTCTCTATTCCTCCTCCTCTCTCTCTATTCATCCCCCTCTCCATCTATTCATCCTCCTCTCTCTCTATTCCTCCTCCTCTCTGTCTGTTTCCATCTGTGTGTTTCTGGGCCCGGTAGCTTCCGCTTTTCCCACACTCTGCTCAGTCACGCTGACCCACCGCAAGAATGCAGGACAGTGGAGCGGAATTCCACATGCACAGGGTAAACACCGCTACTGCCAGGAACACACACACACACACACACTCGGACACGTGCATTAGGATACACACTGAGCACACTCAGGAGCACACACACACACACACACACACACACATCCATTCATGTGTACACATTCAAGGACTGAAAGACACAAAGACAGTGAGGAGCAAACAGAAAGCTCCAACCATGCCTTAACCTAAGCAACCCACCTAGCACCAGCACTAACCCCCCTACCCCTACCCCCCTTAGCACCAACCCTATCCCCCCTAGCACCAACCCCTTCCCTTCCTAGCACCAACCCCCTACACCCCCTAGCACCAATCCCCTCCCCCCTCCCCTCCTAGCACCAACCCCCCCCCCCCTCCCCCCCTCCTATGTGTTAACATCACTCTGAAAGCATCTCACCTGCTGAGGCGCTGTGTGGCTGTCTTCCTGACCCCACCCTCACGCCCTCCGCTGGGGGGTTTGGGGGCCAGGACAGCGGGGGGGTGGGGGCCCTGAGGCCGGCCCTGCAGGCTGCTGGAGGAGCTGGAGGAGGTTGGGATGGTTGAAGCAGCAAACGCTGGAGCAGGCTGGCCTGCTAACAAGGCCTAGCGGAAAGGACAGGTACACACATGTAAGAACACACACACATACACTAAGATCCCTCACCTTAGATGATTCCATTAGCTCTGCACAACATGCCCGCCTTTATGAAAACATGCTTCATATTCTGAAGCTGGCAGCATAGAGAAAAAGAGGGAATTCTTCACATATCCAACTAGTTTGGACAGGATTTGTCTTGGAGGCTGGGAAGGAGCAGAGGGTGTTCCATAATGTGGGCTGCTGGTAGGACATTCCTCCTAATAACCACACTACCTGCTCTGAGACTCAGATACGTCCATCATAACCAGCTCATGGTCTCCCAGCAGGAGTGGAGGCAGGAGGGATGGAGGGAGAGACGGAGAGAGGGATGGAGGGAGGGGAGAGATGGAGTGATGGAGGGAGGGGGACCAGGCAGGGCACCTTTCTATAACTGCCAGGTGGCCAGGGGCCAGGGCTGTGGAGGAGCCATGGAGTCTGCACCCAGTACCTACACACACACACACACACACACACACACACACACACACACACACACACACACACACACACACACACACACACACAGGTTTCCCCCTGACAGGGATAGACACACACTTTGTGTTCAGTTCAGCCAAATACCTCCATAAACTGTCCCAGAGGAGCAGAAAGCAGGAGTGTGAGTGCAGCATGTGGGGAGTGTTTGTTTCAATAAGCACAGCAGCTCGGACACGCTTCCACCAATCAGATGGCTGTTTACTGGACTCACAGCTGGACAGTGCCACAGTTTTGATCGTACATGCTATTAAATATAATTCTGTGCTAAGAGAAATATGGAGGGGCAAGGGTGAGTGGGAGGGGCCAGGGTTAGGAGGAGGGGCCAGGGTGAGGAGGAGGGGCCAGGGTGAGTGGGAGGGGCCAGGGTGAGTGGGAGGGGCCAGGGTGAGTGGGAGGGGCCAGGGTGAGGAGGAGGGGCCAGGGTGAGTGGGAGGGGCCAGGCACAGAGATATCCCTTCCTGTGTAATTCATCATCATTCATTAAATCAGTGCCTTAATGAGCATCCAGCTCAGAGCATTAATTAGTAGTTTGGCTCTCTGATGAAGAGCACGATGACGTCAGAGAGAGAGACCCTTCATCATTCAACGCTGCCCAACACAGCCAATCCTCCTCTGTCTGCAGAGCCCCATCCAATCAGCTGGGACCAACACAGCCAATCATCCTCTGTCTGCAGAGCCCCATCCAATCAGCTGGGCCCAACACATCCAATCATCCTCTGTCTGCAGAGCCCCATCCAATCAGCTGGGCCCAACACATCCAATCATCCTCTGTCTGCAGAGCCCCATCCAATCAGCTGGGCCCAACACATCCAATCATCCTCTGTCTGCAGAGCCCCATCCAATCAGCTGGGCCCAACACATCCAATCATCCTCTGTCTGCAGAGCCCCATCCAATCAGCTGGGCCCAACACATCCAATCATCCTCTGTCTGCAGAGCCCCTATCTAAACACACGCTTCCTGTCCGCAGCCCATCTCCTTTCCTGCATGTGGAGCCATGCGAGAACTTTGGGCAGCAGAAGCACATCGACCACAAGCGGCTGAGCATGACTAAAATGTTTCCCTCAAGCAGAGGAGTTCTGTCTCCTAATGGGGACAAAAAGGTTTCCTTCAAGCAGAGGAGTTCTGTCTCCTAATGGGAACAAAAGGCGACTGGGATCTGATATGACAGTTGAATAATGGAGAGGGTCTTATTCCAGGGCTGCTGGCACCCCTCTGGTGACCTCACAGCCAGCAGAGATCTACAGTCAGCAGAGCAATCAGACCTGTTCAATTCAACAAACCATCAGACCTGTTCAATTCAACAAACCATCAGACCTGTTCAATTCAACAAACCATCAGACCTCTTCAATTCAACAAACCATCAGACCTGTTCAATTCAACAACCCATCAGACCTGTTCAATTCAACAAACCATCAGACCTGCTCAATTCAACAAACCATCAGACCTGTTCAATTCAACAAACCATCAGACCTGTTCAATTCAACAAACCATCAGACCTGTTCAATTCAACAAACCATCAGACCTGTTCAATTCAACAAACCATCAGACCTGTTCAATTCAACAAACCATCAGACCTGTTCAATTCAACAAACCATCAGACCTGTTCAATTCAACAAACCATCAGACCTGTTCAATTCAACAAACCATCAGACCTGTTCAATTCAACAAACCATCAGACCTGTTCAATTCAACAAACCATCAGACCTGTTCAATTCAACAAACCATCAGACCTGTTCAATTCAACAAACCATCAGACCTGTTCAATTCAACAAACCATCAGACCTGCTCAATTCAACAAACCATCAGACCTGTTCAATTCAACAAACCATCAGACCTGTTCAATTCAACAAACCATCAGACCTGTTCAATTCAACAAACCATCAGACCTGTTCAATTCAACAGGCCCTGTGAGAGGTTAGGGCTGTCCTTTAAGGAAGAGGAATGATTCTAGTATGGGCCAACAACTAACAACACGCGAGCCTGGCTGCTATAGCATACTAGCCTGGTGTCGAGTACGACTGTGGTCTAGGAGCTGGCAGGACTGGAGTCTCTGCTGCTGGAGCTGCTGGATGGCGAACTGGAGCTGGTAGCTGCCTTGGCTGGGCTGGGCAGGCTGGGCAGGCTGGGTGGGTTGGGTGGGCTGGGTGGGTCGCTGGGGAACCGGGCCTGACACCAGATTTTCCCCGCTGGCCCTCCTCAATGGCCTTGAGCTGGAGAGAGAAGGGTGGAAAGACAGAAATATCAAATGAGTAAATGATAAAGAAACATATTCATAAAAAATGTAAATATATTATAAACATAACATCAACAATTTCCTTAGTGTGGAGAGAAAGGTGAGGATAAAGCAGGAGGTAATAGCCCAGACAGGCAGGCCTCACGCAGACAGGAGGTACTGTACATTACCTCATCACTAGCATTTATTCTGTACTGCTCAATAGGTAATACAATAATATAAGGAAGACAAATAAATAGGAACTGATCACACACAGCTACGTGGCTTCAATGACTAAACCCAACATATGTTTCAGTTTTGGTTTTTACCAGAAATCAGATCTGGATTAATCGAAAGCCCCATTTCTGACATCAAAAAGTTATCTGGACAAACTTCAGTGAAAAATGTAAAAAAAATTCGAATACAAAAGTTTGACCACAAGCTCCTTTTATCAGGGGAAAAACCCTGACCAATCACAGTGTTGATTTAATAATTGTCTAGGGCCCTAGAGCGTGGCCTTTCTGCTGAGTCATGAGAGAACCTCAGTCGCTGACGGTTAACCACGTGACCCTACCAACATGTTGTGTTAGCCAATGAATAGCGCCTGGAGCAGGAGACCACACCATATGCATCACTAAGACACAGGCTGGAACGCCAACCCTAACCCTAACCCTAACCATTTGAAGACCTCCACACCATCAGCCTCACTAAGACACAGCCTGGAACACCAACCCTAACCCTAACCCTTTGAAGACCTCCACACCATCAGCCTCACTAAGACACAGCCTGGAACACCAACCCTAACCCTAACCCTTTGAAGACCTCCACACCATCAGCCTCACTAAGACACAGCCTGGAACACTAACCCTAACCCTAACCCTTTGAAGACCTCCACACCCTCCTATGTGGATGAAGTGTCATTAGAACTAAGCCTGTTTCAGCCTCCTGTCTGTAAACCCCCTGGAAAGAAACCAACCAACCACCCTTCCCCTCTAACCCCCCTCTACCCCCATCCACCCCCTCCACCCCCCTCTAACCCCCCTCTAACCCCCCTCTACCCCCATCCACCCCCCTCTACCCCCATCCAACCCCCTCTACCCCCTCTACCCCCATCCACCCCCTCCTAGACCCCATTCAGCCGCCATCACTACCCTCCTTTATTCTAAAAACAGAGAGAAGGAAAGAGAGGGGGTAGAAAACAAGAAAGACAGAAAGATTAAGAAAATATATAAAGAGAAGATAAAAAAAACAGAGATAGAGGAGAGAAAAGAAAGAAGAAAAAAAAAAAAGAGGGATTGAGACAGAGATGAAGAAAATAAAGAAAAAAGAGAGGAAAAGAGAAAAAATAAAGAATCAGGTGGAGAGATAAAGAGAAAGCCGCCAAACAGAATTAGATCATAAAAAAAGAAGTTCTTAAAAAATCCTTCCATTATATGTAATAACAATTTGTCCATTGTAAGAGTTAAAGAAAATATTACCAGACCTAAAATATCCTAATCACAGCAACATTCGTAGATCAAAAAACTGATATGAGGTGTAAAATTAGAAATCAATGAATGTTGAAAAACAGCGCATGCAGCAGGGGACAATCATCTTGAGTGGCTCCCAGGCAGCAGTCCTGCAGCCAAAGCAAGACACAGGGGAGCTGCTAACCCATGTGAACTCTCTGTCTCTGTCTCTGTCTCTGTCTCTGTCTCTGTCTCTGTCTCTGTCTCTGTCTCTGTCTCTGTCTCTGTCTCTGTCTCTGTCTCTGTCTCTGTCTCTGTCTCTGTCTCTGTCTCTGTCTCTGTCTCTGTCTCTGTCTCTGTCTCTGTCTCTGTCTCTGTCTCTGTCTCTGTCTCTGTCTCTGTCTCTGTCTCTG